>CM076581.1:80971808-81451808 GCA_034641835.2 Pinus albicaulis | reverse complement strand
CGATATAGTTTCAAAACTCAACTTCTCTCATGATTTTTCTAGAACTTCTTAGGCTCTTCAAGCACTAATTTCGACACTCGATGGCTAATGAATTTCAGAAAAAAGAAAATAAAAGAAAGAAGAAGCAATCTTATGAACAACTTGGTGAACAATTAATCATAAGAATGATGCCAAAACAGAAGCACTTCCATACACAATTATTTTCTAAGAACACACAGAGTTGGAATCACTCATTAACAACAAAAAATCCACTCCCCTTAGCTCCATCATACCTATCAGTTGAACAATAAAGGAACAAGGATTTTTAATCACCTACATATACACATTCAAGTGAAAAGGGTGAAACCATAAGGATTGAAAACACTAAGTTTACAACAACCCATTTTGATACTTGCTTAGGCATTCAATGCTCAGACTTCACTATACAATCATTTCCCTAGTGCAACCCCAACATGATAATAAGTCAATAAATATTTGGATCAAGATGTTAGTATAAGGCTATTAATCCCATGAAAACATTCATGTTCATCAAAACATTCTCATATGTATTATAATCGACAATTTATCATATGTACCCAAGTGATCCAATGCTTGTCATGCAAACATTGAACACGTCATTCATTCACACTTTAACATTAAACTCATATAAGGTTATGCATAAGAAGAACTTATCTTGGATTAGTTTTGAAGATGGAAAACTGAGTTTGGGCCTAAAACTATCCACCAAACCATAGATAAGCTGTAGCTAGGATACTTGTAGTTGTCACCCCTGAGCCAGATTCCAGGGAGTGAGAGGGTCTTACTCAAGGGGATAAACACCAACTACCAGTTGAACACAGGGACTCTAGAGGTCCTCACACCTCCACCCACCAACTTCTCAGTAGTTAACCAATGCACAAGGAATCTAGAGGCATGTTTCCTCCACCTTCTAGCTATCAATAACAACACACACTCCATGGAATCGAGAAACTTTACCTCCACCATGGCAACATGCACACAGTGGTTCCACCCAGTGAAGGGAAACGAGAACTCACTGCTAAAACTAGTTAAACAAGCAAAGGGCACCCCATGTTTTACCTTACCATCATTTCAAGGGCTAAAACTCTACCACAGGCTATCAAGGGACTCTAGAGAATTCCATCTCCACACTCTAGCCCCCTGAGGTGTCCTGAGATTTACGTTCACCTAGAATAAACTCCTGTTGTACTCATGGTTCTCAACCGAAGGTATGAATGTCTTATGAGAGTGGTGAAAGAAGCCAATGTACTCTACAATGTTATAGGTGTCATTGTCTACTTATTAAACCCACATTTACTTCTCTTCCTTCCTTTTAGTGTAACAATTACTTTACTACACTATTGTGGCTCATAAAACTCTTGTGCACAATTGTAAGCATGTCAATTCCTCACCAGCGAGCCTTCCTGGTGTTCCCCTGTGCACATAAGCCCAAAAATCATGAATTGACATATGTAGGCTTGTTTTTCCTTGCCTACACACTACCTTCTCAGTTTGATTTTATATTTTGAATGCTCTCCACTTCCTTCTCCTTCTGTAAACACACTACTTGGTCAAGAGACTCCTCACAGAATTACTATGCGTGCCCTCTTTGAGTTGTCCAATGTGTTCCCAAAACTTCTTTGTTATCTTCCTATGCATGCATGTTCTCATTTTTCCACACTCTCCCTTGCTTACAGCCATGTCATCCCTATGATCCTTCCCAGGTCGACTTATTTTCTTTTCCCTAGATACACACTCAGTTCTTGTGCAATTAAATATTTTCTCATTTCCTATCTTGCGTAGTTCCCAACATGTATGGGTTGTGTCCCTTGCTTTCAGATCATAAATTTACAATATTAATCCCATTTAAAACACCGCACTGATTCATTTAAAACTCAACAACTATAATTTAATGGTTTTCCCAACAGTATAATATTTTTCTTCTGCAAGTAAGCTGAATTTCCCAAGCAATTGAACTCCCTCAATCCCTTGGAATCAGTGTCCCTGTTACACGTAATTTTTTCACCATGACATTTGACTGTTCATATGGGTCTATCACCATCTATATCATGTTTTCTTAGAGGTAAAAAACACTAATGTTCCTAAATCAAGTCTTGGAATTGGAGAAAAGCTCTGTAAAACCCTTAAAAGTCTATTTGCGTGGTTTTTCTAGCTTTTCCCTACGCATGCGCTATTGTTATGTCCATAAACTGCGGCGACTCCCGCACTTTTTTCCACTATAACCTGCGCACCCCCGTGAAAATAAAATAAAAGAAAAAAGTAAATTCTAGAAGCCTAGTTGGTCGAATATTCTCCCAACTGGAAGCTTTTAGAGTCGCAATCAGTTCAAGCTTTATCCCTCCACTCATGGAGCTTATCCCTTGTCCATGGAGCTCAAATCCATTCATGAGAGGAATCCATCCCGTTCTTCATGGAACTGAAATGACCTCCATTTCCCTATAAATTGAGCTCAAGTTTCAGATTGAAGGGTAGAAATAGGTAGATACCAATGTAATTAGAGACTAATCTATACGGTTTCTAAGTTGAAGAGAGTTCATAAGAGTGAATACTTTCTACACTAGTGAGTTGTTGTTGGCATAAGAATGATCACACTCTTGTGTCTGTAACTCCATGCTAGTATCCAGAGAGGAAGGCTTATCAGACTGAAGGAGAACGGTTTTTCAGGATCCTGGGAGAAATCTGTACAACATCAAGGCATCAGGTTGTAAGATTACTCTTTCTATTCAAGATAATACATATGGATCTCTTTTTCTCATTGCTTTGTTTCTATGCTTATTGGAATAATTTTCAATACTTAGACTCCTTGATCACTAAGTTGGATTAGTATTTTTTGATTATTATATGTTGCAGATGCTTTGATTATTTGTCTTGTATTTGATTGCAAGTTCTACTCATGGGAGAACTACTTTGGACTGACGGGACAAAGGGCTACATCAAATTTTTGGATTTTAGGGTAGGGACATGTTCTCTCTACTTTACTATTATAATAATCTTGAAATGAAATTAATCTAGATGAAAATGTTTTCAAATGGATCTTTGTTTTAGTTACTCCTAGGAGTACTAGGGAGATCGCTCTTGTTCGCAAGAGGGATTAATCCATGTAACAAATTGGCGACCATATTGGGGAACTAGAGCTTAGTTTTCTTTGTTTGTATTCAGTTTGAAATTTTAGTTTTCTGATTTTGACTTCTCTGATTTTGGTTGGGTATAAATTTTAAGAATCCTTGAAAAATAAATCTTGTTATTTATTTTTTCCAAGTTTTTCCTTGCCTACATGGTTTTCGGCAGAAAAAAGTGCGGCAGCCTGCACAAATTTTAGTTCAATTTAGTGCGCATGTGCACTGTATTCCACTGTAAGCTGCGCACCTCCTGGAAATTTTTGAAAAAATTAAATTTCTCTTTTTTAGAGTCAGATATCCTTATTATTTAAGTTTTCCCCGATCCATCTTAGTTGTGAGATCTTATGTGAGAACTTCTTTTCAGCAAATTTTGAGTTTTGTGTGATTTATCATCTTGTTTGCATTTTATAGGTGTGAGTTTTCCCTAGTTTATTGCTGTTCTATGTGAAATATACCTTCATTTTCCTCAGCTTACTAGTATTATGATTTTGTCTTTTTGAGCGATTAGGATCATTACAAACGTTACTTTTATGAATTTTTGTTCCCTTTTCATTTGCAAACCTAGAAGAGATTGTAGCTTATTGAAGCTTGATTTAACACCAAAGCATTCTTGGATGATTTCATTTCTGCTGAAATAAGTGGAAATTTTCTTAGTCTGATCATAACTAAGAGAAATCATCCTCAAACATTCTAGATAAACTTCAGAATCAGAATTTTGTGTTGATTTTGAAATTTATGCTTTTAGAGTTTTTTAGAGATTGTTTTCTTTTGGGAATTGATTATTTGTTGAATTGTAGTTTTTGATTTGATTGTTCGACAAATTTCGTTTCAAAAGAGAAATTGATCATTCTTGAAAATTCAGTTCTTCATGAAATCGTCTTCTTTTCAAAAAGGATTTTGTTTATGAATGAAAGAGTTTGTGTTTTGGAAATTGATAAAATCTCTCAATTTTCTCTTAAATAAGATTCATTGAAAAGAAAGAGTTGTAATTCTCATATAAATGCATTTAGAGTATTTTGAGTCGGGTCACAAACATCATTAAAGTTTCAACTCCATACCCTTTGTGTTAAGTAACAGCCAAATTGATACAGCGCCTAAATAAAATCAATCTAGACATTTTACATTTTCTAGGGCTCATTCCACCAACATAGCTTAGGCTAGTGTTTTGGAATAGGTTGTAATAAACTTTCCAAAGCAGTTTAAACAGACAAGTAAAATCTCGCTGTAGGAAAATCCAATTGTTGCATTTGTACTCTGGGAAGCTCTTCTTAAAAGAGTCAAGCACGAGATCATGTTGGACCCAGTGAGGTAATCATACCTATCTCACTCGCAAAGATAGAAGATGTGCATGTAATACAAATGTTAAACCTCAGATTAACCATTGTTGAGGAGCCTGGGGTCACTTGTCAGCAAACCTATGATTTACCATATCGAGGAGCCTTCAAGAGGATTGAGCTTGATACTCCTCCCTTGCGTGTATATTAGATCGTAGACTATTCCTTGAGGTCAATTCTTTCCATTGGTGACCTTAGTGGCTATAATCTTTAGGATTTTTCCCAAGGTGACGGTGGAGGGAAGGTCCCATTGTACCCGGAGCAGACGTCAGATAGACTCACTTGGAATTTCCAGAGGGTACTCTTCACTTCGAGATGGCATAAGTGGAGGGACTTGCACCAGACTATTTCATTAAGCAGGTTGTTGGGGTAACTGTTCCAACGACAAAGTTTTCCACATTAAAATTCTACGATGTTGGATTTCATCACCAACTAGTCTTTTTAGTGTGGAAACATATTGTTTGTGTGTGTTTTTTCTCTTAGATTTTGTAGGCGTGTGTTCAAATTGCTTGTTTTCTTAGAGTGTAGAATTTTTAATAAATGATATATTATTCACCGAGATTCTCCTGATCACACACTAGTTTAACTTCATGCACAATACAAAATATCTTCTACCATTGATCATTAATTGCGGAAATAAAAAAAATCGCATGCGCACATTAAAACCATAAACAATCACACATATGAACACAGTATTTCATGGGAAAGCTTAAAGCTGAAAAACCCCAACTATCTATATATTATATGTCATAGAGATCATGTAACAATCATTGTACAAAGCTCCTCACAAGCTCTCATCACAACCTCCAATTGCTACACACTAATCAAGCTAGATCTAGCAAAACACATGCTCCAATATCTGCCACCTGATAGCCAGCCTCTATTGCGTAATCAATGCTATAGGATGGCTCATTAAATAACTTGAACCACCTGGCTTGTACTGCGCAATCCTCATGGGCTTCTCCAATCACTGGTTGTTGCAAATATGCAACAGTATAGTCACAACTGATAGTTAACCTGCTCTTTCACCTATCTATGCACTGGTCTCCACTGAAACTGTCCATGCACTGAAGTTAACTGATGTATTCTTTAGTTGATTAATGAGTTTATAATTAGTGAATTAATTAATAATTAATTCACACCACTCTTCACTAGTGTATTAATCAATTAGACTAAATACAACTAGCTCAACTATGTTTAGATTAGTTAAACTGAACACAACTCCATTAACTCCTCAATCAACTCCACCAAAATCTGTCACATGAGTTCTAACTGAAGTATCCATGCAATAGCTCCACTTAACCCTCAGGAATAGTGTAATTCCTTCTATCAGCTCCTGTGCCACATCTGTGCACTTAACTGAAGTGCTCCAAGAGAATAAGATAATGTTTAGAGTCCAAATATTATTAAGAGCTAATAATATTCGACATATCTATTTTTAGACTGGCAATCTAAAAATAGATTCCGCCCAGTATGTCTAAAAATAGAAGTCCATCTATTTTTTACAACTTGACCAACCATCCACAAATAGCATCCTGCAACTCATAGAACATGATCCATATGTCTAAAAATAGACATAGTCTAAAAATAGACTTTGTGCCAAAAATAGCCTGCGGGCCCACTTAGTGAGGGCGACTTCTTTCCACTAAGCTCATCATCTTGTTGCAATCTCAACACTCCCTCTCAAAAAGATAAGGATTATCTTCCACCCCTATCCTGCCTCTGTGGTATTCGAATTTTCTCCTCGTGAGCGCCTTCATCAAGATATCAGCATCATGATCCTCCGTGGGAATGTATGAAAGTAACATGATCTTCCGTTGCACACAATCTCTGATATGATGATACCGGATGTCAATGTGTTTAGATCTATCATGAAATACTGGATTAACTAAGAGTTTAATGCAACTCTGATTATCACAATAAATCACAGTAGGCTCTAAGTGTGAACCGAACAACCCGACCAGGATCTTCCTCATCCATATAGCCTCGCATGCAGCCAAACTCGCTGCCATATACACGGCCTCTGCTGAACTGAGTGCCACGGATCTCTGCTTCCTGCTGTACTAAGAAACTGCTGTCGACCTGATACTGAAAATCCCTCCATATGTGATCTTTTTGTCCGTTGGGCTCCTTGCCCAATCTGCATCCGTGAAGCCACATAGCCTCACCTCATCCCACTGTCTGTACCATAATTCATATCTCGATGTGCCTCTGAGATATCTCAATACATGCTTGCCTTCCTTCCAGTAGAGCTTGGTAGGCTTAACCATAGCTTGTGAAAGCTGGTTAACAGCATAGCATATGTCAGGTCGTGTATTGACCAGATACATAAGCGACCCCACCAACTGTCGATAAACAGTGGCATCCACTACCTCCGCTGAAGTAGTATCCTCCTTCCTCCATCCACCAGGAAGAGGAGTATCAACAGGCTTGCAGCCATGCATGTTGAACTTCTAAAGTATCTCCCGGGCATACTTGCCTTGAGAAACAAATAGTCCATCACTGCGTTGCCAAATTTCCAATCCCAGGAAATAATGAAGGAGGCCCAAGTCCTTCATCTCAAACTCCTTTGCAAGATCAGCCTTGCATGAGTGTATCAACAGTTCATCACCTGTAAAAATCAAATCATCTACATAAAGTACAATGATTAGCAACTTACCCTCCACCACAATCTGGTATAGGTTAGGATCTGCCTCACTCTTGCAGAATCCAAGTCCAGTGAAATAACTGTCTATTCGTGTGTACCAAGCACGAGGTGCTTGTTTCAACCCATACAACGCTCTCTTATCTAGAACCCTAATCCTTATCTAGTGATTAAACCGCTTGCTAAAGGTGTACTTCGAAAGTCAGCTTTCAATCCACACGTGAGAGCTGCTCAGAATTACAACATTGTTGAAGATTTGGCGATATCCCCTTCAACAATCTCAGCCTTAGAAGTGCTACAATCATGTCCAACACAAAGGAAATTACTATTATAAGTGTTAGGTCCTCGTAATTTGGCAGATTAACAATGACCAAATGAACAAGGATAACATCAAACCAGTCTTTGGAGTCCTAGGACCTAGCCATCCTGGACTCAGAAAGGGCTCTCTCTATTTTGTGCAAAGGATGTGAAATTTTTTTCTTTAGGGTTTGATTTTAGGCTAGTTTTTAAGTTTAGGGTTTTTTTTGTTTTGTTTGGGTTGGGTAGATGATCAAGTAGAATAGATGGAGTAAGAGATCTTCAAGTCATTGGGATATGGAGTCTACAAAAGGTTATGGACATTTCAACAATGGATCAGGGTGCATTACAGGGAAAATTTACCCTGGTGGATATTGGTGGCCACTTGCCTATTCCACTTGGGGCCCCACCATTGTCTCTTTCAGTTTTTCATTTTCGACACAACTTACTATTTTTAGCAGTTTTTCGGGTCCTGAACTTCTGGAGCCGTTTTGAGGCCCTAAACGACGTTTTTTGGGCATCGTTTGTCCGACTATTATGATTTTGCTCTAAAATTGATATTTGTAGCAATAGTTGTATTCCTCGGATAGACCTCTCTAATGATGTATCATGTTCATCAAACAGAGATAGTATGCCAAAGTTACGTCCCCAGGAAGTTGAAACACCAATTTACCGAAACGGGGCCCATAGTTTTGGCGCTTCATCTCCTAGGGTTAGGTTTTTGGAAGTTTAGGGTTTTCCATTGTTTCTAAATAATAAATAGGTCCTCGAGCCTCATTTTAACTCAGTTCAGAGGCCTGTAGCCGCCACATCTCTTCTCAGAGATAAGCTACCAATGCCCTAGCTAGTTTATTTCCATTCTGTCTGTAAGCAAATTTTAGTTCTTTGATATTAATGAAATGAAGTGTTATTTCTGCTGCATCTTTGTATTTATGGTTATATGTGTATTCTGTTGCATTCCTGCATAAATCAGGATTAGTGGTATCAAAGCGGTCTGATTTTTCTCGATCCATTTTTGCATGTCCCCAACGAGGTCGGGGTATAAGGAGTTAGGGATCGATATGGTGGAACCTTTGCAAGATCAACCTCGCAAACCCAGACAGATGTCCATGGGGGACGAAAAGAAAGATGAGGGAGTAGGAGATCCTATCAAAATATTGCTAAAGGAGGCCCTTGAAAAACAAAGGAATGCGATGATGGATAACTTTTCCCAGATCCTTCAATGAATGACCACCGATGGCGCATCTGCATCCAACAACCACTCTGGAGGCGCGACTCCCTTTAAGGTACAAATAAACTTTGACATTCGCATATTTGAGGGTCAAATAGATGCAAATTCTGTAGATAGATGGTTGAATATATTAGAAGGATATCTCTCGGTTCATGACTTTTCCAACCGAGAGAAGATTATTTTTGCACTCCTCAAAGCTACCCCCCAAGGACTGGTGGGAAACCTACTGTGAGAAAAATGATGAGACATAACCCTCTCTGTTCTTAGCCGTACCCACTTGGAATTATTTTCGAGATGCCATAAAGGAACAATGCTATTCCGTGGGGAGCTATGAGGACAAGTACAACAATGGACCATGCTGTAGCAACAAAGGGATCAAGATGTGCATGAGCTGACGAATCTGTTCCATACCCTGCACACAAAGTTGGGTATCAAATATTCAAAGAAAAATTTGGTGCTAAAGTATCGCAGTTGTCTACACAGATACATTCAGGAGGATATGGAGTTCCTCGACATCTCCTCGCTTAATACGACATACCAGTATGCTGCCAAGATTGAGTAGAAATTCAAATAGAAGAAGCAAGACTTTGGATCTGCGAATCAAAATCAAGGGAAAGGTGCCCCCAAACCGCATAACAAAGGACAAAGCCATGGCATGGCGACCCAAGACAACCTGCCAAAGCCACAATCAAAGAAAAACACCGCGAAGCCAAAGAAGGACATGGGAAAGTGGTGTGAATTCCATAAGAGCTCCACTCACAACACAAGTGAGTGTTAGGCCAAGCAGTCGCTGGTGGCCGAGATGAGGGCTTCTGAATCAGATGCATGCTCCAACCCTGAATTAGAACCTGAAAAGGGGAATGGAAAAGGGAAGAAGATTATTGATGCGGAGCCCAATGCCACTGTTGCCACTGCGAAGATCCAGAAGGAGGAACTAGAGGATCCAGAGGAGGCAGAACGTCTCTTCCACTACTAGATGTGGGTAAAGGGTTCCCCACTACAGTTCATTGTCGACAATGGGAGCCAAAAGAACCTCATTTCGGCAGATGTCATGAAGTGGTTGGGCTTGTTGACCATAGCGCACCCACAACCATACACCATCGGGTGGATTCACCAAGGACGAGATCTCCGCATCAGCCAGCAGTGCCACCTTCCCTATAACGTCAAGCCCTTCACAGATGAGTTATTGTGTGAAATTGCTCCTATTGATGTTTATGATGTATTATTAGGCCAACCATACTTGTGGAAGCAACATGCTGTGTATGAGTCCCGGCCTCGCCCTGTTATTGTTACTTTGGAAAGTTAGTTGTATATGATACTTGAGGTACCACCACCTCCCACTATCTCTTTGGTTACTACAAAAAAATGCAGTAAGCTCATTTCCCAAACTAGGAAATTTTTTTTCTTGATGATCCGCCCCCAGGGAAAGAAGAATACTGTGGCCACGACCTCCAGGCATGGCTCCAATGCACGACAACAACAAATGGACAAGGTTGTGGAGAAGTATGGGGACATCTTCACCTCACCCACAGGGGTGCCTCTGCACTGTCAGGTCAAGCACCCCATTTACTTGACCCCAGGTGCGCCGCTACCCAATGGATCGATCTATAGGCGCTCTATTCTGGAGAATGATGAAATCAAGAGGCAGATTCAGGAGCTGTTGTAGAAAGGTCACATCCGGCCAAGTTCATCGCCTTGTGGAAGCCTGATCATATTGGTACAAATGAAGGATGGGATTTGGAGACTTTGTATTGACTATCGGGTGCTGAACAAGATCACTGTCTGGAATAGGTACCTGATCCCATGGATTGATGACCTTCGGGACCAACTCAAAGGGGCAAAATATTTCAACAAGATCGACTTGAAGTCTGGGTATCACCAGGTACCAATCGAACCCTCTGATGTGTGGAAGACTTCCTTCAAAGCCAAGGAGGGCATTTTTGAATCTCTCGTCATGCCTTTCGGGTTGACGAATGCTCCCGCAACCTTCATGAGGTTGACGGGTGACATCTTGCATCCATTCACTAACTCATTTGTAGTGGCGTACTTGGATGAAATTCTGATCTTCAGTCAGACTTGGGAAGAGCACCTCCACCACATCCGAGAAGTCCTCAAAACACTACGACAACACAAGTTGTATGCCAATTCAGAGAAGTGCACTTTTGGCATGAACCAGGTTAAATATCCGTGATACATTATTGATGAAAGGGGGGTGCATGTGGATCCAGCCAAGATCCAAGTCATTCGGGATTGGCCAGCCCCAACCACTCTAACAGAGCTTTGGAACTTTTTGGGTCTTGCTAATTTCTACCACAGGTTCGTGTTGGGATTCTCTCATATCACTTGGCCCTTGAGTCAAGTCACCAAGGGAGGAGCGAAACCAAAATTCTTTTGGTCGGAATCTCAACAGAAGGCGTTTGTAGAATTGAAACATCACCTTTGTTCTACCCCAATGCTCACATTACCAGACTTGCAACAACCATTTGAGATCGAGACAAATGTCTTTGACTATGCTATTGGGGCAGTTCTTACTCAACAAGGGCATCTAGTGGCATATCACAGTGAGACATTGTCCGACACAGTTCAAAAGTATCCCAATTATGACAAAGAAATATATTCCATTGTGCAGGCTTGTCGACAATGGAAGCATTACATTATGGGGAAGGAGACAATCATCGACATAGACCACTGACCCCTGCAGTTCATACAGACACAAGGGAAGTTGTAGAACGATCGCCATTAGAAGTGGTCCACATATCTACAACAATTTCATTTGAACATCAAGTATAAGAAGGGTAGCACCAATAATGTTGCAGACTGCCTCAACCAACCACCGATCGTGGCCATAACCACTGTTCTCAACTCTTGTGGGCACGAGACTTTTGATTGGCCACATCTCTACAAGAGCGATCTAGAATTCAGCCACACATACAAGGCACTCTTGGGGGGTACGCAAGTTCCAAAATTTCACCTCCAAGATGCACTGTTGTGTCACTTGGGACACCTTTGTGTTCCTTCAAGCGAGCGTGCCAAGATGATATGGGAAGCACACTACAGTCAAGTCGTTGGGCATTTTGGGGTCGAGAAAATAGTGGTAGTACTATAAAAGTATTTCTATTGGCCAAATCTTCGACATGATGTCAGGAAGTACATTAGATCCTGCACTGCTTGCGCCATTTCCAAACCGACCATCAAGAAGTAAGGAATCTATACTCCGCTACCTACCCCTAGTCGACCTTGGGAATCCATCTCCATCGATTACATGTCAGGCCTTCCTTCTACTAAGCATGGAAACGACTGTGTTTTCATGGTCGTAGATAGATGCTCGAAGATGGCCATTATGGCGGTCTGCAAGAAGAATATGACAACATAAGCCACTGCTAAACTCTTCTTTGAACGAGTGTGGGTGCACTTTGGGATCCCACAGTCTATCATATCAAATCGCGACAACATGTTACTCAACAAATTTTGGTCTAGCCTCTGGTCAATGTTGGACATCAAGCTCACCAAGTCCACAAATTTCCATCCCCAAAATGATGGCCAGACAAAGGTCATCAACAGGATGATTGTACACATTCTGCGCATGTACAATTCAAATCATCCACACACATGGGATGAGAGCCTCCCCTATGTACAACACAGTTATAACCGGGCTCTCCACAGCTCAACTGGCCATAGCCCCTTTTAGGTGGGCTTGGGATTCCAACCACTATGTCCCATTAGCATAGCCATAACATTTGCGGCTACTCAGGCTGGTTCGGCTGATGTCTAGTCTGAAGCTGACAAAGCGAACAACTTCATTGAGCACATTCAGCACATCCGCCAACAGGTTCATGACATATTGGACAGAGCCAATGCTAAGTACAAGCAACAACATGAGCAACATCGGGTGCCACACAACTTCCAGGTGGGCGAAAAAGTGTGGCTACATTTGCAGAAGGAGTGCCTCACTGGACCCCACCGTAAGCTTTGCCCACTCCAATATGGGTCATACACCATCACCAAGGTTGTAGGGAACAATTCCTTCGAGCTCAGTATTCCACCATTCCTTGGTCCGCACCCAGTATTCAATGTAGACCGCCTTCGTCCCTACTTCCCACCTCTACTGGACACCTCTGACATCGCAGAAGAACTCACAACAAAAGAGTTAAACCCATAATACATGGAATAGGAAACCACAGATTGTATCATGGACATGCAAATTAAGAACACTCACCAATAGAAGATCCAACTGTATCGGGTTGTCAAAGCTGGCCAACTCCTGCACCAAGGCAAGTGGTTCACCAGGGACCAAGTTCAACAGAAGTTTTCTCATCTCATAGAGGAACTCAACGCAATGGGGACCATTGATTCCTAAGTGGGGAGGAATGATCCAAGTGGATATTGGTGGCCACCCACCTATTCCACTTGGGGCCCCACCATTGTCTCTTTAAGTTTTTCAGTTTCAGCACAACTTACTATTTTTAGCAGTTTTTCGGGTCCTAAACTTCTGGAGCCGTTTGAGGCCTTAAACGACATTTTTTGGGCATCTTTTTTCCATTAAATATGATTTCTTTATAGAATGATATTCATGGCAACAGTTGTAGTCCTCGGATAGATATTTCTAACGATGTATCATGTGCGTCAAACGGAGATAGTATGCCAAAGTTACGTCCCCGGGAAGTTGAAACACCAATTTACCCAAACTTGGCCCATAGTTTTGGCACTTCATCTCCTAGGGTTAGGTTTTTGGACATTTAGGGTTTTCCATTTTTTCTAAATAATAAATAAGCCTTCGAACCTCATTGTAACTTAGTTCAAAGGCCTGTAGCCGCCACGTCTTTTCTCAGAGATAAGCTGCCAGCGCCCTAGCTAGTTTATTTCCATTCTGTCTGTAAGCAAATTTCAGTTCTTCGATATTAATGAAATGAAGTGTTATTTCTGCTGCATATTTGTATTTATGGTTATATGTGTATTCTATTGCGTTCCTTCATAAATCGAGATCACAAATCTAACATGGTCAAATGGATCTTCAAGGTTTGTGTGAGGTGAAATGAACATCAAGTTTGTGAACATAGTAGGTGTAAAAGGGCAGTTAAGAATCCTTGAACAAATACCTTTAAACAAGAATGGTCCTTAATACTACTAAGCATGAAGAAATAATCATAAGATAGGGCAAACCAATAACTCTTTTATTAAACTCAAGCAAATAAGCATTTAAGACAAACAATCCAGTGAACTATAGAAGGCAAGAAACTTGTATAACTTCTAGTGATTTCACCTTCAAGATTAGAAAACATTTAAGATAGAAATATAACATAGATAAAAGAAGAGGGAACTCCTAAAAATAATTGATCATAGCCATAAATACCTCCAAAGAAACCTTTCAATAATGGACAAAGGGCATGATCAAAACATAAACCTCTTTGGCTAAAACTTAATCAATGATACTTCAAAGAAAGATCTTAAGAACAATGTTTAAGTAACATCAAACAAGCAGGGATAACCATAAAACATCTTTGAAATCTAATGTATTGAATAATTTATAATATAAACAAGCATAAGTGGGTCTAGAGAGCAACTAATAATTCTCTAAACTGACCTAGCATAGGAAAACATAGAAGCAGTGAAGGATAAACAAAACTAAGGTGCCTCTAAACAACATTTCTCAGTCTAAAACTTTTGTCCTACTGTAATAGAAGGATGAACGAAATAATAATACAAGGAAAACATGAAATAAATAGGAACACATCACCATTTAAAAATTCTTAGGGATCCTACAAGCAAGCCTTCTCCAATGTCAAACAATCCAAGCCTTTCACAAAAATCAGAGCCAATTTGTCTTCAATCTCCAAATCTATGTATTACTCTCAATAAATGTCTAACCAACAACCAACACCATAAAATGAGGCATCAATGCTGTATTTAACAAGCAAGGAGGACCAAAAAACTAATTAGGTCTTTAAAATCCTATTAATTAATCATAAATGTCACTTTTGTCCTTTGAGACCATGCAAGGCCCAAGGCACAAAATATCTGATGCAAAATATCTTCTTGAGCATTTTTTGCAAAAAAATTGACATTTAGGCTCCCAAAAACTTCCAAAATGTTTCCTAGTGTACTTTGTTGACTTTTGTTTTCCAGGGCGCAACGCTGAGATTTAAGGGTGCAATTTCTTGGCCAAGGGCGCAACACCTGCACAAGAAAACTGGATCACCTTGCAACCAAGTTTTGAAGGCCTTCCTGATTTTGGAATGGGCTCCATGATGGCTCGTTGGAAATTATATTGAGTATAATTTCTAGAAATTCCCTTGGTTTTATGATTGGACCCATTTAACCTATTCAAAAAGCATAACTCCCAAGACTGGTAAAGGCGCAGCGCCAACCCTGAAAACTAGGCAGAAAGGTGAAATTTTGGGTGTTTTGGACCCTTTTGGAGGACCAAATCAACTCAAAATGACTTGAAATTTGGTGTGCATGATGTAATGAAGCTTAGTATTGCAAAAATGTAAAATTTACCTCCTGAGGATGCCCTGAGAAAAAGCGCAGCGCCAAGGGCGCTGTGCCCTTGGCCCTCCAAATCAGTAAAAACCAAAAATTTCCCAAAAGCTCCCAAAATTTGCAATTACCTTCCTCATGGGGTTTTGGATGCCTGTAGGGAAGCATAAACTAAGATTTCAAGGTTTTCTTGGCCATTTTCCTCTTTGAGTGCTTGAATTTCGGCAAGGTCTCCTTTGATCTTGGCCCTTGCAATTTGATTTCTAAATGCATAGTGCTTGGCCATATTTTTCTATAGGCCAAGGTCCCTTTGTGTCTTCTTAAGCTCCTTGTTTTCATCCTTATAATACTCAATGATATATTTTTCCATGCCAAGCTTCCTTTGTAGGTCTCTGATCTCATAATCCTTTCTTTGGAGCAAGATGCTTGTAATCCTCTCCTCATCTTCATTTTCACTGTCAAGGTCAATGAATTGGCATCCTTGTTTAGTTTGATGCTTACCTTTCTTATCTCCAAGAGTGAACTTTTCCTTGGCTTTGTTAAGTTGCATAGTCGAGGTGGATGGCATGGTCCCTTGAATTTTAGAGGCAGCAAACACATGCCTCTTTCCTCTTTGGTATGTGAGAGGGAAAGGCTCAATATTATTCATCTGAATGCCCTCACCATGGCTGAACTCATGACTACTGTTCTCTTCCTTATTGATCTCTGCACTGTGTTCTTAACTGCTTTCATCAGCCTCACTTTATTTTTCTTCCATGCTGATATCACTACTGTGATCTTCATTTGTATCATCATCCCTTTCTCCTTCACTGATATCGGCTTCCCTATCTTCTTCGTTCAGTGAGCTATTGCCACCCTCATCATCATCATTACCTTGGCTACTTTCTTCATCATTTACCTCATCTTCATTGACATCTAGCTCCATGTCTTCTTGAACTCTTTCTTCATTTGTGTTTTCACTGTTAGAGGTGTCATCATTGGTTTCTGCACTATTTTCTTCTGCCTCTTTACTGTTTTCTGCTTCTTTATTTTTCTCCTCATTACTGCTAGGAGCCTTAGTATCTTTGGCACTGCTCTCTGCACTATCATCATTACCACTGTGAGGCGCATTGTTTTCACTGTCTTCTTGGCCATCATGAATGCTGTCATGACTGTCACTGCCTCCCTTATTATTGTTGCTTGCATCATTGCTGTGATTTTCACTGTTATCATCAACCTCTTCATTCTCTTCACTATCATCATCACCTTCATTGAAATTTTGGTCCTTGGTGTCACTGCTAGCATTAGCATCATCATTTGTCTCTTTGTCACTTTATTCATTTGTATTCATACTACCTTCGTCCTCTTCATAATCAACGTCATCATTTCCCTTATCATCACTAGAAGCCTCACTCTTTTCACTGTTATTATGGCTCTTAGTTTCACTGTCATGCTCTTTGCTGTGTTCCTCCTCACCGCTTCTTTCCTCATCATTGCTAACATCCTCATTTTCTTCTATTTCCATGCTTTCTGTTCTCCCTTCATCATTTGTTTCTTCCATGCTGACATCACTTCCATTTTCCTCTTCATTTTCTTCCTCTTTACTGTCCTCTTCTTCATCATTGCTTGATTTATCATTTCCTTTTCCTTCATGGTCACTTGATTGTTCATTTCCACTTTGTTCATTGCCTGATGCATTGGGAGAAGGTGAGGAAAGAAGGTTGTCCTGAGGTGAAGGTACATGGGTGGATGGTGAAACATGCTCATCAGGAGATGATGGAGGAGTTAGGATAGGAGGATGAGATGATGAGGGCACATTCTGCCGAGGATGGGGTTGTGGGTTTTGTGAAAACCTCATGGGCAATGAAAACCTCCCATGGAATACCCTTTTGCTCTAATTGATGCATTACAACCATCTTGATGAGAGAATGGTGAAAGAGGCTCTGCATTTATTGTGAAGGGTGTCTATTTTGCACAATATAAGACATCTTATCAATGATCCTATAGAGATAATAGGGAAAATGTAGCATCTTTACCCTAGTGAAGTGCATGAGAAATCTTAATTGATATGACTAAAGCCTAGAAAACCTTCCCTCACATGTAAAATATTTCATAATGATTCTCATCAAGGGCGCATATCTCTCGAGCAAATGTGAAAAGGGAAAAATGGATTTGTAGTCATCTTTGTATCTAGGTTTTTGGAAAGGTTCATAATGGCTCAGGTCCAAATTAGATTGCTTGAACCACCTTTCTCCCACACTAGCTATCCCAGTGGCAATAGAAATGGTATTTGAAGATAGCTCAAAGTTTACCCCTGCTAAATTTACTTGATTGTCATGAAGGTTAAGGATAAAAATCCTGGTCATCTTAGGATGACTTTGTATCTGTTGTACTCTTTCACAAAAGTTAAAACACCCCACATTCTAGAAACATAAAACTATCATAGGAGAGGCCATCAACTCCACGGTGTTCAGTGGCTCAAACCTATTTATTCTTCCAACTATATGCTGATGTCTTCTTGGAACTTGGCCTATCTCACCATTGTCACTATTACCTTCCCTTGACATTTTGATTTCACTGTTGCCTTGAAAACCAAAACCCTAACTCTGCTTGTGAAATTATATGAAGAGGGTAAATGATATGGTGATGAAAGAAGGAAGTTTTTTGCAAGTGGAGGAGTAAATGAGTGAGGGTAGGGTGGATAACTGTGAGTGAGAGGTAAAGGGAGACAAAATTGATGACCACTCCGCTGACTTGCACACAAAAACTCTGCTTGGACACACTTAGTACTTATGTAAAACTGAAAATGAAAAAGGGAAATATGATGGAAAAAGCTATTTTTAGCTTGGATGGATGATCAATTTCAAACCACTGCAACCACCCTAATTTACCCCTGTTTCAACTGATATTTCTTTGTTCGTAGATGAAGGAAGGCTTAATCAATGTTTCATCATGAACTTAGGTTTTCATTCCCTCAATCAAAAATCACCATAGATGCTTTGGAGAAAGGCCTGACATCCACTTACCTATCAAAGATGTTTTGAGGACCCTTGATGATGATCTGGAGCAATTTTTAGGGCATTTGAGCGTTTGAACAGGTGTAGAGGCCCTCCCGGCCAAAAGCGCAACACCTGAACATGTTGTCGGGTGGCTGAACGTGCTTTCGTGTCGGCTGAGGGCGTAGCACTGAACGTGCAGTGCAGAACGTGCAACGGTGAACGCAAACGGGCAGTTGGGTGGGTAGAAGGTGCAACAACACGGGCCTGTCGGGTTGTGCTGAACGGGTAAACGTGCAGCGTTTGAACAGATGCGAGGCCTGTCGGGCCTGTCGGGCAAGGTTGCACGCGGATTTTGAACGGGGTGCTGGGCCTGTACGGGTAAACACGCAACACGTACTTACAGGCGCACATCGCACAACTCCAGGTGTGCAACGTTTCTGAACTTGCCCAAATTTTTTAGAAACTCACAATTTTCTCTTTGGCTGCCTTTGATGATCTTTGTAAGAGCAGAATGAGTTTCTGAAGGGTGGAGAGGGCCTTTATAGGTTTAGAAACTTAATTTTAAACGTAAAAGCCACTTTCCTAATGTTTTTCAAGCCTTTTGACTTTTCACTGATATTTCTTTGACCCTTTTTCTGTAGCAGGTGGCTTAAGACATAGATTTTTGCCTTTCTATTGTTTTTCTTACCAAATCTTTATTATTTTTGTTTGCAGGTGACTTCAAAGGATGAAGTTGGTCTTCTGCTGCTTCATTTTTTTTCAACTCAACCATTTGCCTTTTCTTACTGATATTTTTACGTTGTTTGCTTCTGCAGGTGATTAGATGATGAAATTAGACTTTCTTTTGGTTCCTTCAGGAATGAAGAGCTCATTCCTACACTTTGGTGAATTTGGCCATATAGCAGTCTCTTCAATTTGATGTGAAACCTCTACTATAAAACTTAGTTTAACCATTTTTTCTTCACATACCTCCTTTCAATATTTGTAAGCAGATTTGCTCCATTTGGTGAATTTTGACTCCTGTGTAATGTTGGGGGCTTGATGGGTTTTCTTTTGGAACCTTTGAGACTGAAACATAAGGGAAAACCTTCACAAAACTCTTTTTCCAGTACCATGGGTTTTAAACAATACCTTTCACCTTCCTTAGGCCACTTCTGTTTTGTAGGTGCATGAATTTATAATTTAAAACTTGCCGATTGATACTATTGACCTCCTCGTTCTACAAATTTAGTTTGAGTCACATGATTGAATGTGCTTTGGCTTTTTATGTCCTTAAACACTCTCACTCAACAGGTGTCATGAAAACCTTGAAGTGACTTATCCTCTCTAACCTTTGAAACATGCTAAATTCACTTTGACACCTTAGGCACTTACACAGTGGCAGTATCTTCAAAAATTCTTTGTTATTACCTTGGAGCTCATACCATGTTTTTATATCTTTTGACCATTGAGTGAAAATGACTGAAATGAGAGCTTAGCCCTCCTTTATGTGATTTGCTGCATTGGATCCTTGCCTGGCGTGCTGCTGGCCCAATCAGGCTTAGAAAACTGCTCCCTTTATCTTTGATGTGAATGTCTTCATTGAGGAGCAGACCTCTTACCTTACCAATTCTCTGCTGTTAGTCACTTTAACACTCCTGCAAAAATGTCAAAATGCACAGTTACCTTTTGCAGAACTTGAACTTGACAAGGTGGTCTTCTTAGGAGATTCTCTGATCTTTCTTGACAACCATGTGCTGATCTTGTTTTTCATTTGAACCAGGTCCCAACATAAGAATAATAGAGCTTAAAACACCGATGAAGACCCTACAACCTATGAAACCCTAATGACCTAGTGGGAGGGTTTTTAACTTGGTCTTTGACTGAAATTAGGCTTTGGATCTTAATAGTGGGAAAACAAAGTTTTTGACCAATTGATGTATTTGAATATATAGAAATTGATGTACTTGATTTATCTAAAGAGCCTATAGAGGTAGTTTCGAGACCATCAAGGCTTGAGGAACCTAATGAACATGGGAATGAATAGTTTGATTGGTAACCCTAGATGAAAAGTGAAGGAGTGAGGCAAAGGCAAAACAGAGTGCTAGGGTTATAGGTGGGAAAATAGGATATAGATGAGTGGCATAAGCCCATGAGGGGCCCTTTAGGAATGGAAGGTCAACCATGGAATGGTAAAATAGTAGAATAATGAAAAATTTGTGATAAGAATAATGAAGGCAGTGAGATTTCTAAAACTCACAATATTCAGGAATCTTGTTTTTAGAAATTTAGGATTGATATTTAGTCATATACAGATAGTAAAAATTATTGATGACTAACAATAAGCTATCAGAGCTATTGATCCTTAGGACTCGAACCTCATGGTCTTCGATCTCGAAAATTTTGTACCCAGACTCCCTCATTAGATGGCTTTTCAGATTCCAGTATTAGTCAAATCAAGACGAGTTTTTCGTACTGTAATTGATGAGGGGGCATCTACGTGTATAATTTCGTTAAATTTTTGGAAAACCCTTGGTTCTCTAGCACTCAACCAATACTATCCTTAAAGCCTTTGATGGAAGAGGATTTCATCCATATAGAATACTCTAGGATCTGCCTATAGAAGTAGAAGGAAAAACCGTTAATCTAGAGGTGGAAGGTCGTGATGCCCCTCTTGATTACAAACTTATTTTGGGTCATAGTTGGTATTCAGGAAATTTTTTCATCGGATGAATTACCATGGGATGATCTACATCATAGATCTTCTTTTTTGGCTGATCTTGATAAGTTTGAAAATTATTTTTTTCTATTTTTACAATTGATTATTTCAAGGAACCACAGAATCCCACATCGATTACACATTCGGATTCTAAGACAAATTTGGGAAATATTTCTACAACAGTTCCTATTGACATATCAATTAAACTTGGAATTATTGAAAACATTCATATATGTGCTTCTTGTTTGATGGAAGAGGTTAACACTTACAAAGCCCTATTTCAATAATTCTAAGACATTTTTTCCCGGTCTTACAAAGAGATGCCAGTTATCGATCCTAAGATTGTAATTCATGAAATTAAGACATATTTGGATGCTAAGCCTATTAGATAGAGATTACATCCAATACATCCACGGAAAGCTGCAACAATCAAAGCTGAAGTTGAGAAGCTATTATGAGTAGGATTTATTTATCCAATTCTTTTGACAGATTGGGTATCTAACATAGTTCTCGTTACGAAGAAACAAGGGACTATAAGAGTATGTGTCGATTATCGGGACATTAACAAGGCGTGTCCAAAATACAAATATCCTACGCTCTATATCGACCAATTTGTTGATGATTGTGCCGGAAACAAAATATTCTCATTTATGGATGGTTTTTCTGGCTACAATCAAATCAACATACTCTCTAACGATCAACAAAAAAAAGCGTTTATATGTCCTTGGGGCACATTTTCTTATTGCAAGCTATCTTTCGGACGAAAAATTTTGGTGCAACTTTTCAAAGAGCTATGCCTTATGCTTTTGATGATATCAAACATATTGTACAACATTATCTGGACGACTTACCTACTCATTCTTTACGCAGAGAATATCATCCTATACACTTACGAGCTATCTTCATGAGATGTAGGCATTACAAAATTCGTTTGAATCCACACAAATGTGTTTTTTGTGTACAATATTTTAGCCATCTATAATTTTTGCTGATATCAAAAGATGACTAAATGGTGATTTTAGATTTCTAGAAACAATATTTGAGAAACACTGTGAGTTCTAGAAATATCACTGCCTTCATCATCCTAAGTTTGACTATTTTTCACTAAACTTTCCTATCTTTTGCCTTCTCAAAAGTTCACCCTGCTGCTCTAAGAAAACTCCATTTTTTGGGCCTATTTTCCTCATTTTATCACTCCACTTACACCATCATTCATTCCCTTTCCCCCCCTAAAAACCCTCCTAAACACCCCTGATTCATAATTTTCTCCTAAAGAGCTTTAAAAAATGTAAAAGTCCCTTTTACATTGTTTAAATTTACCTTTTATCCTATCAGACCCTTTAAAAACCTTGCAAAAACCTTGTTTTTGTGTTAAAACCCACCCTTTTTATAAATATAGGCCTTAAGCCCCTCTCCGCTTAAGCCCTAGCCCCTTCATTCCCATATAACCCACAACTTCCGCTATTATATTAAGCCCCTTTCCTTCTCAGCCTCTGGTCTCCGTTACCCCCACAGGACCATTCCCTCCGCCTATTCTTCAGCCCCTTCCCCTAGTGAACTACATCTCCGCCCTTTCATTTTATTTACCCCCCGCAAACCTTATTAAGACCTGCTTTAAAACCCTTCATTATATTTTGAGCCCCACTCTCCACTAACTTCGCCACCCATTCACCTTACGCCATCCATCCATCGGGTCCCATATTCCCAAACCTGCACTGCGCTCCCGGACTCTGTCTGCACCATCGATCTCACTCCTCAAGATCTGATGGTCCAGATCCCATATCGCGCATAATTTAGTGATGGGTTTTAATAACCCCTAACCCGCGTGAAATAGTTGGTATTTACTCCGCCACACATCAAATGCTTAGTGGAATCGCACACGTTTCGTCCAAAACCACTTACCGCTCATCACCTGCGCGATAAACCACCCTGGTTTTCTGAAACCATTTTTCTTCCTCCTCACGCCAAAATAAAATTTCTTCACCCTTGTTTGAATTTTCCCATGGTTCCACCTCCTAAAACATGCCCTTGCGCTTCCTCCTCCTCTAGAAATGCTTTTCGACCACCTCCAAACCCCAAAAATGCAGTTTTACCCCTCCCGCAGGCTTTTAAACTAATGTTGTTTGTGTTTTTTACAGGGTTTTAATGGAGGGGATGCCCAAAGTGCATCCCAATGGCCCAAAAAAGGACAAGTGAAGCCTCGTATGACTATCCAAGGGGTCTCATACAAATTTAAAGAAAAAGAGGTGAAGATTCAAGCCCTGCCACCACCAAAATCATGATCCTTGGTGGACATTCAACCCTCTAGCACATGAAGACCACCTCCCTGCACACAGAAAAAGAAAAAAAATGATGAAATAGTGAAGGAAATGAAGATTGGAAGGATTAATGGCCTAATCCTAAAATCAAAGGATTGAACACAGAGGATTAGCCATGAAGACAGTGATTAAAGATGAAAGTCAAAGGTTTAAAGGCAAAGATAAATAAACAAACAATCATAAAGAAGAATGACGGATAAAGACAGTAAAGCAGATTATAAAAGCTAAATCAAGATTCAAAAGGCCTAAACAGGGTTTTATGATTAAAACAAAGACAGATCAACCCAAAGACAGTTTCGAATGACTCAACAAAAGAGCAATTAATTCTCCAAAGACAAATCTGCCACCTACAACATGTTTTCTTTCAATAAAGGCATCAGGCAGTTATTACACAGTTAGAGATATTTTGAAGCAGCTCAACAGTTATTACAAAGCCTTTAAAGTCAAATATTTCAACTAAAATAACTCAGAAGTTAAGACAAAGTTATTATTTCAGAGTAACTCTTTCAGATATTTTTGCCTTGGGCCTTGCATGGTCTCAAAGGTAAAAAATCATTAACTCTGTAATAAGTAACATTTAAACACCCTATTTTAGCAGCACCTCCTTATTTGCATATAAATATTTCATATGAGCTTCATTTTAAATGTTGGTTACTTGATGGTTATTGGATTTATTTCTGCTGCTAAGCTAGTTGAGGAATGTTAGACTGAACTGAAGAAAGCTCTGAGTTGTAGAGATCTATTGTACATGGAGTATTGTAATTGGTTTGATCATCAATAATACAAGCACGTTCACAAGATCCTTGAGCTATATTAATGGTGAAGTTTTCCTAAATTGTCATTGTTTTCTCTTATGTTTTCCACTATGTCCATTTTTATTTGATAAAGAAACAAAAGTTTTAGATTAGGATTTGCTCTTTCAGCACCCTATTTCTGTCTGTATTCTTTATATTTATGTTTTCTTCTGCAAGGTCTAATTGGAAGATTCTTAATTTCCTTCCAATTACATCTAGCTTGTTGTCTTGGGAATGATTCAATAGAGTGAAATTAAGGAAATTATGGTGAATCCATGTTCCTTTGAGTAAGACTTGAGATATTGTTTTTAGGACCTTTATTTAAGGTATGCTTATTAAAGTCTAAACTAGAGAGGTTTATGGTATGCCCTGCCCTCTGGTCTGCCTTGAAATGTTTCTTTAAAGAGTATTTTGAGAGTTAGTCAAAAGAATATTAGATTAATTCTGTTTGATCTTAGACCACTCTCACTGTTAGCTTACATGTTTTATTTATCTGAAAGTAGTTCTTGAATTACTGGACTGTTGTCTTAGAGGTTTGCTTATTAAAGTTTGTCCAAAGAAGTCTATGGTTTTCCCTATCCTTTGGCTTGCTCCAAACAGTTACCTTAAAAGTCTTTTCTTGTCCAAGTTGAGCTAGAAGATTCTTAAATGACTATAGCTTTGTTGCCTTCACAACTATTACTGTTTCATATTACAAACTAATCTAAAGAATCCACTTGATGTAGTTATCTTTCCTATGAATACCCTTGTAGAGTTGATGAGAAATTAAATCATTTTATGACTCCATAGCCCAATGGATTGATGTTTTCTCACAATCTATTTGTTCAGCTAAAACATTCCCTCAATCAGTCACACCATTGATCCTTCAATCTATCAATTAATCCAAACAAAAACAACAAGTCCTTAGAACTTCATAACTAGCCTAAAATCTTAAACAAAGAGCACAAAGATATATCAATTAAAAACACCTTTATAGAGAGATCCCTCTCTGAATCTAGGAAGGCTAGGTCCTAGGATTCCAAAGTGGTTCTGATGTGGCCCTTGCAGCGTTTTTTCTTGCCACTCTTGAAAATCACAGAAAATGATTACTTGGGTTCATCGTTTCGAAAGATGGAATTTGTGTCGATCCTTCAAAGGTTGAGGCTATCATCAATTTACCTCCTCCTTCCACTCTTCTCCAACTCCAATGTTTGCAGGGGAAAGAAAATTTTTACGTAGGTTTATCCTGAACTATGCTGAGTTAACAAAAGGTTTTACCCGGTTGTTGAAATAAAGTGTTCCTTTTATTTGGGATGAGATTGATGATAAATCTTTTGATGCACTTAAAAACGTATTGACCCATGCATCGTTATTGCATCTGCCTAGTTACCACCAGGATTACTTTTTATACTTAGCTACTTCTGATTCCACGATTGGAATGGTTTTGGTTCAGGAGGATGAATCTCACAATGAACATATGATCTATTACCTAAGTCAGAATCTCAACCCGACAGAAATCAAGTATTTGCATGTGGAGAAATTGGCCTTGGCGACAGTTCAAGCTATCCAACGATTCTGTCACTACATATTGTTACGTAAAACAACAGTGATATCTAATTGCAACCCGATGATGTATATATTGATAAAAAAATCACTCGGGGGAAAATACTCCAAATGGATTGTCATCCTACAAGAGTTTGATTTGGAATTTGAGAAGTCCAAGTCAAAGAAATCACTAGTTTTTGTTGAGCTTATGTGTGATTTTCCCAATAATAAGTCAGAAACAGTGGCAGAGAATCCTATTGTGGATGAATCTCTATTTCTCATTAGTTCTTTAGATCCTTGGTATGGAGATATCATTATATACCTTCAAACCCAAACCTTTCACCCAGAGCTTTCACGATCAAATCGACGGAGAATCCGTTACCAATCCCAGCAATACAATATTGTTGGGCACACTCTTTATCGTCGTGGTGTGGATTCTATTTTTTGACATTGTGTAACTCACAAAGAGGCTGAAATAGTTTTGAATGATTGCCACTCTGGAGTGAGTGGTGGTCATATGTCTGGGGTTGCCACAACCCAAAATATATTGCACATTGATTATTTTTGGCTGCCTTTATTCAAAGATTGTATCATCATGGTCTGAAAATGCCACAACTGCCAAATTTTTGATCGAAATATGCGTGCACCTCTAGATCCTCTTCACCCAATCATTGCTGTCGGTTCTTTTGTGAAATGGGGCATCGATTTCATTACATGTAACCCTCACTCGGCCGGGGGGCATGGGTATATTATTCTCATTGTATATTACTTTACCAAATGGGCTGAGGCAATGCTTACATTCGAGGCTGATGGCAAAACTACAACTATTTTCATATTCAATCATGTGATTTCTCGTTTTGGTGTACCTCAAGCTATTATTACGAACCATGGGAGCCATTTTTGAAATATTATGATGACTGAAATTTCTGATCAACCTGGCCTACGCCAAGATAATTATACTCCGTATTAGCCACAGGCTAATGGTCAAGTTGAGGCCATCAACAAGGTTTTAACCACCATGACTAAACAAATTGTTGGGACTCATAAATCGAATTGGAATACTATACTTTTTTCTGAATTATGCGCATACTGAGCCTCTGCAAAAAATGCTACAGGGTTCACTCCTTTTCAACTTGTCTATGGTTTAGAAGCTGTGTTACCCATTGAATGTGAAATACCGTCACTCAAATTAGCCATTGAGTTTTTACCAGCTACACTTTCTATAATTAGCACAATTGGATGAGACTCGGCGCACCGCTGCATTGGCTGCCGAAGCTCAGAAGAAACGTGTAAAATCTTAGTATGATCAAAGTGTTAACCCTCGCATTTATTCAGAAGGTGCCCTAGTTTTAGTATATGATCAAGCTAATGATAAGCTAGGCGCTGGTAAATTCAAACCTATACTGTCAAGCGTGTGGTTGCAAAATGAGCCTATGATTTAATTGATTATGACGGGTCTCTTTAGATAAACCCATAAATGGTCTTTATCTTAGGAGATATTATGCTTGAATTTTCTTGTGAAGATCTCTCTTGTACAATATGTTAGTCATCAGTAATTTTTTGCCTTGATGACGACTAAATGTTTGTCCTAATATTTCTTGAAACAAAGTCCATGAATATTGTGAGTTCAAGAAATCTCACTACGTTCATTATCCCTAAGATAAAATTTTCACTGTATTATCATCTTGACTAGTCATGCCCAGTATATCTCTCCCAAAGGACCCCTCATGGGCACATGTCACCCATTATTCACTATGTCTTGTCAACTTGGCCTAAAAACCTTTTTTTTGATTTTACCTACTACCCTCCACAACCAAACTAAGATCACTTCTCAAAGCAAACTCTGTGGTCCTTCCCAGGACACCCCAAGCATTGATGATCTCTAGCTATCTTTATAGACTCTTTAGACAGATCAAGAAACATTGGAGTCTGAATCTTCAATATAGTTGTTCACCATAAACTCTATATCACACTTGATAGAGCCCAGTTTTTTAGGTTTTAGTCCAAAAACCAAGTCTTATAGAGCCTCCACTAGGTCACCTAGGGTTTCATGAGTCCTACGGTGGATTTGGTATCCTACAAATCTCTATTTTTTACCTACAAAGAGACTGCTCTCAAAATGAAAAGAGACAAGTAACATTGTCTAGAAATAATAAAGAGACCCTTTAAGGAAAGGCCTTGGATCTAAAAAACATCAAATATAGTAAAGGGAAAACTTCCCTTTGTTCTTTTTCCTACCAAAGAAGACTAGAAGAATATCATGTCAGCTATGAGGTAAGGTAAAAGAGGGAGAAAAATCATCACACAAAGGCCATCAGTGGAAAAGGGACAACAACAAGCATATGTTTTAAAAGATCAGGGTCAACAAATGTTGTTAGCTAAAACAAAGAATAAATGCTAAGGTTGCAAAGGCAAAGATTATCATAACTCCTTCAATGCACAATCATCACCATAAAAGAGTTTTTTTTTTGATAGGTTGCTTAGAACTTAGAAGATAACACTGTTTATCTCTTCCTAAACAACCCTCAAACCAAAAAATTTGGGAGGTAATGATACAATGATCAAAGGATGATAGAGCCTCCTTCATTACAACAGATGGCCACCAGAGATTACCAGGTCACCTCTTTAGGGTTTATCAAGAACAAACACCGTTTCATCAGCACTAAAAGGAAATGGCAAAGAAGGTCAGTTTTACAAGGATAATTTCTCAAATGTAATAAAGAGGTCTTCAAGGTAAAAAAGAAGAAGACAAGCATAGGGTTGGAACTCTGAAAACACCCAAGTCAAATCCATATCATAATATGATTTGTTTGATGTAGGTAAATAAAAATGTTACTACCTTAAAACAGAGGAAAAGATGAAGAACAGGCTTTGAGTCACCAGTAGTCAAAACATACAGGAAGGTTAAAGCAAGTGTTTTTCAGTTCAACAAAGGCATGTTCATGAAAAATTTTCTTAAATACCCAATTTATTAGTATGAAGAAGGTAAAAAGGGCATCAAAAAATCAACATCAAGAAGAAGAAAAGGGGCCTTAAGAAAGTCTCTCAAAAAATCCCCTAACGATAAAAGGTATGAGACACATGAAAAGGGAACTAAACATTACAAAAGTGGGTTTCATATTTTGATTTATCTTTTTCTCAAAGGCATAAAGGATTTTGAATTCCTTGATTCAATTATTCCCGCACTTTGCAAGGAGAGGAAAAATCCAAGAAGAGAAAATAGGGTTTCTGGGCCATTTCTGGGCAAATTCGTCAAAAACGTTGCGCAAAATCCATGTGCTGTGCAAAAGAAGAACCGGTGCTGCGCAAACTGCCCTTCTCCCTGTCTATTTTTTACACGGCGCTACACAAATATTTCTTCTATGCTGCGAAAAGTTCGGATGCTGCGCAAACAAGGGCCTAGCTCGCCCGACGACTGGAAGTTGCACCTGTTTGCCCGAGACTCCAAATATTTCCACCTATTTTCTTCCAGGTGCTACGCAAATAGGCGCCGACCCACCCAGACAACATGTAGAGGCCACCCATTTCTTCCGTGCGCTGCGCAAACAGGCACCCAAACCACCCGGCGCTACGCAAAAAGGCGTTTAGCCTCGCCAGTGCTGCGCAAATAGGTGCCTGACCCGCCTAAGACACCGGAGCTGCGCAAAGTTCAGGGAGGTGCCAAACAGGCCAGAAAGACCCCAAATGTGTAAATTTGTATTTCAAGGGTGCCTCCAAGATTGAAGAAAAGTGAGGAAAATGGTAAGTGATCTTCCTTTCTGATTCCCCAAGTCAAGTTTACAAAAAACATTTTGTTTTAATGGTTAAGGTAAAAACCTAGGAGGGTGAAACCCTAGGTCAAAGACAAAGAAAACAGTGGCACTTTGAAACTAAATTTAATAGAAGAAAGTGTGGGGGGAGGAAATTAAGGCTGGTTGCTACATTTATGATTAGAATCCTCAATCTGCTAGAACCACTAAAAACCTCAAAATTCATCTCCTAGCTAAAGGTTGGAACCAGTTTCATTCCTCACTTGGTTTTTTCCACTAAAACTCAACTTTCAAACCAGTATTTCCCATCATCATGCCAGAGATGGAAAACAACAGTGGTAGCCAAGGCAGTCAAAGGATTTCGAAAACAAAGCACAAGAGAGGAAAGGTTAAGAGGTTAGAACCCCAGAATACAGTGGCTATCACATCCTCTCCTAGGATATTGTCTTGCTTTCAAAACACAAGGTGTTTTCAGTTCTGTGAGAGGGTCAAGCAGGTGAAGAGAAATCCTGAGCTTACAAGGCTCCTCATCCTTAATTTGCAAAACAAACATTCAGACCTTGCTGGGATAAAATTTGAGATTTCAGCAAGGTCCATATCTAAAGCCACCGGTATCCCTTCAGTGGGTGAGAAATGGTTCAAAAATGGTAAGCTAGAGAGATTTATTTTTTCCATTTCTCAAGAGGAGGTATAGACAGGGAAGTAACACTATTTTTCCTTTCTCACATCTCAAACACAGGTATGCACCTTTGATGTTGATTATCATGAGGTATTTCACCTGTGAGGGGAGATACTCTAGGGTCTATACCTATCATCTTAGACTCCTTCTGAATTTTACAGGGGTTAAGTCACTTGTCCTACCGTACTATCTCTACAGGAGTATTATGAAAACGTGTTCTGTTGTTCAAAGGAGGAGTTTTCCCCAACAAATGTCTAGCTTGTTCCACAATTCCCTTATCAAGATGGTGATTGAACATCAGCTAGGACAACAGGGTGTGCCTTGGGATGCCTTCATAACCAATGAGCTCTTTTCAAACCCACAACATCCTCATCAAAAAAATCTGCCTTCCTCATCTGCACAAGTGCCCTCACCACAGACACACATCTCTTCCTCTCCTTCTCTTGATGCATCAAGTGAAGCAGGAAGTGGAAATCAAGAATAAAATGGGAATCAGGGTGAGGGAGAAGAAGTCAGTGAGGCAAACACAGAAATAAATGAAGAAGAGGTAGAAGATATGGGAAATTATGGGGAAAACAATAATAAAAGACAAGGTAGTGAGCATGATGGGCAAACATATCAACAACAGGATAAATAAGACAATCATCATAATACCCAAGGCAACCAAGGAAATGTTCATGACAGTCCTGACAGCTGTCAAGACTGTCATAACACTAATCAGTCTTTAGATGATCAAGAAAATCAAATTAAAAATGCAGAAAATGAACAAGGAGGGGATATCAGTGAAGAAAAAATCCAAGATGAGGCTGATGGTAGTAGTGAGGGTCAAAGCAACGATGAAGACATAGTCAAAATTTCCATCATTCCCCCTCACACATGCACTTACTATAGAGGAAAAAGAGATGTGTTTGTTGCCTCAAAAAGGCAACGAGCCACCTCTTATCTTGATTACTCTTGATACTGCAGATGTCGACATCCCTTCAAACATACATTGGTTTTGCTGATGGCGCCTGTCATAGTTCACATAATATCTCTTCGACAGCTTGGGTTATCTATTCACCCACCTATGAGTTAGTTTCTATTCATGGGATATGCCTTGGTCAAACAACGAACAATATTGCAGAATATAGCGCAGTCATTGGGTTATTATCTGATGCCATTACATTTTGTATTCGAATTTTGATCATCAGGTTGGATTCACAACTCATTGTATTACATTTAAACATATTTTATGGAATTAGGAATCCATTGTTCTTAAGATTATTTTTGAAGGTTCGTCTCTTGGAATTTTTTTTTGACTATATTGAATATGAACATATTTCAAGAAATTTAAACACATTGGCTGTTGCATCAACTAATCGAGTTTTAAATAGACATTTTCAACATTAAAAAAGTAAATCAAAACAACATTTAATCCATGTTGAACAAGATACTTAGAGAACGAAAGTAGTAATATCATTAGGATAGATAAGTTTGTGTCCAAAACATATTACATCATCTGTGATCATAGGTTCAAACACCTTATGATCTAAAAGATACTGATACAAAAAACAAAAATGTCGATCTATATTGACTGTCAACTATCCATGATGATGACCATGATAATAAACTATAACATGCGCGACCTTGCATAGAAATCTCCTAAATGGACCTAGAACACCTATCACGTGTCTCTGGAGCCTGAGAGGGATATCATCGGTTCCTGTCTTAGGAATATCAATGATCAACCTCTCAAGGTTGTGCTCCATGTCTATCAGAATCTCTGCTACATTATCCTATGGAGGTGCTACGGGTTGTGCCTCTCGCCTGTCAAAGTGACGAAGAGTTACTAGTCCTCTCGGACCGACGTCTACATTTAATTTTTTTGTCAGTATTGGAAGATAAAAAATCAAATAAAATTAGACTAAAAACTTCAAAATGATTCGCTAATCCATCTCGTACCACTGTGCCCCTGGAGGCAAGGATGTTTCAGGATCACCTCTATAGTACATTCCCACATAAGGAAAGTCTTCAATAGTGAAGACCTGATACCTGAGCCACATGAAATAAGCTAGAGTAAACCGAACTAATGAACCACCCTCTCCACCATGGTGAGCCATCACTGCTACCCACCGCATCATCCGAGGTTCCTAAGGAGTTCCAGGATCTGCTGGAATCAATTGAGGAGCGAGAAGTGGAATTATCTCTAGAGAAAATGGGATAAGAATGGCACTGTATCTGAAGTTTTTCAAATTTCCATTTTTTTCTCTAGTCAATTGTCCTTTCATATTGGCCAACACTCCTTCACTCCAGTTGGACACTATCCCTCTGAAACACTCAACTGCAGTTTGCATTTGTGATTTACTAGCCACATGAGGAGCTGCACTCCCACATAACCTGGTGACTATGAATGCTATGACTTTAAGCTCCAATCGCAAGATGGTTTTGATGTCTATGCAACCATCCTTCAACTCTGCATTATTGCTACAATACTGAGCTTTGTAGCCAGCGGTGGGAAGACCTCCTTGTATAGTCCCAAATAAGGAAATTTTTCTCCCTCTCTGAGGTAATCTGGTAAGGAAGTATATATCTGCTGGCTCAATCTCAATCCGGTGGTCACCAATTATGAAACATTGGTATTGTACATCCCATGCATTTACAAGCCATTAGCTCGACTTGTGCCTTCATTCCCTGAATAGACCAGAACTTGTACAACCCACAGTTTTTCAATGCACGCATGTTTTTTGATCATCCATGGCTTCGTTATCTATGAGCTCATGTTCTCGTTCCCGCCATTCCAACATGGTTAAAAATCCTACAAATCAACAAATTAGACAATTAAAATTAGTTGGAGGAAACTTGAACCATTTTTTGTGAAGAAATATTAGTTTTAAAAAAGTTCATGGTGCATATGCAGGTTTTGTGTGAAGACAATGCGATCGTCTGCACATGCTCCATGCATAACCTGCGGCGGTCCGACGATTTTTCTTTTAAAAAATCATTGGGGTGTGCGGTTATCACATGGAGAACCCACACAACCCCGAGGGCGGATTTTGAAACATAATTTTCTCCTAAAAAATGAAATAAAATCTTAAAACAAGAAATAAAATGGATGAAAACGTAGCTAAGGATGATGTGGATTACCTGGTTCTGACGGTTCGAGAAATGAACGGTCGGTTCTCCTGAAATCAGCTCCGGAAGTTTTTTGGCTGAAAGCTCTCTATGCACTATTCTGAAAACAAAAGGTGAAAATGACTTATTTCAACTCCTTTTTATAGTTTTTAATGAATAAAATATTATTATTATATTTATTTTTCACTTTTAAAAGGTCAAATCTAAATATTTTTACTTTTCGGAAGTAGATATTTGTAATATTTTGAGTTTTTGTGTAGGATATAGGATTTTTGGTGAAAAGAATTATTTCGACATCGAGTATACTTTTATCACTTTTTTGGGCTCTGTAAAAATACAAAAACGCGAAACCCTGGAGTCCTCTTTTAAGCCCTTTTCAGACTCTCGAAACATGAAAAGATCGTCGAGTACTTGACTATTCGAACTCGTTAAAGTAAATGAACAGTCATACATTCAGTATAAGTTTACCCCTTCTCCTAACTGAATTGGACTAATTACAAAAAAATGTATACATTGACTAATCATGGTCAATACAATTCTCTCATGCATTATTTTATCCTTTTTGAGCCTGAGAGATTAAATTTACGAAAAATAACAAACATGGAGTTTACTTATCTTTTTCTTCTAACTCCCTAAAACTGAAAAACGCCGAGTTATTCCTATACTAGACTCGTTAAAATTTAACAGTAAAGGACCTGTCGATTACAACAGGATTGAACCACTCCTTCTTAGGGTTCGATTTTAATACTAAGATGGACTCATCTGAAGGATAAGCTTACACAAACAAGCAAATGTTATCCTCCTCAAGCTTGAAAAAAATAAAGAGGTACTTGCCAGTGATGGTGGGGGGAAAAGAGAGAAAAAGAATCCAATTGTCATCCTTATTTAGAAAGCAGCATGCCACTCTTGAACACGACACTTTGTCACACTTGTACCTGGGTTGGGAAATCCTTTGTCTAATAGTTAATTGAACCACATTGAAATTCTTCAGCCAGTTTTCGGGTATTAGATTTAGGTCAAATTCTGTCAAGCCATATACAGAGTCGTTATGTGTTCAAGAGAAAGTTCGATAAACCATTCATTGCAAACATTTGTCTCCATTCACGTTAACCATCCCTGAGTCAGTCCTTGCAAAATATTTCTTCAAAACTTGATCTAATGGTTTCGTGTCATAGGATTTGCTGCGACGAATCACTTTATATCGACATAAGCTCATTATCTAGAAAGTTGATCGAAAATCCTATCAGTACATTGGGATTTGCATGCCCTAATGGTAGGTTTCTCGCCTTCGAAGATAGGTTGCATCATTCATCTTTGATCGAACGATTCTATGAGTGTTCAACTGCAAATAATTCATTCACACTTCATAGATTGTACTGGAGTACTTTGAGAGCCATTGTCATTATTGGTGGTTTCTCTCACACTTGTTAATGGTTCACATCATTAACAGGCAATCAAGTGGTTTCTACCATGTTCGACTTCCACACAATCAATCGCGTGGATAGATTCGTACTAATTTGGGAAGCAGAAATCAAGACCTTGGATCTATTTTCCACCATCCAGGCTGCGAGGAGTTTTATTATTCATGATACAGTAGACTACTTATAATAGATGGCTGCATCCATACTGTGTCTAATTTTGATGTAATATTGAAACCATATCTGTACCAGAACATTTAGTTAGTTTTGATCTGAGTATGGGAATCCCTACCTCAGGGATCATATATATATATATATATATATTTGCATTGAATGTTTTTACAGGTTTTCGACCGGTGTCTCCAATCCAATCCTCAGAATGATAAAGCACTTCACTCTTTAGAATAAACTCAGACTTCACACTTTAGGGGGCAATCTGTTACACGTCATTTTGTCACCATGACATTTGACTATTCATATGGGTCTATCACCATCCATATCATGTTCCCTTAGAGATAAAAAACACTAATGTTCCTAAATCAAGTCTTGGAATTGGAGAAAAGCTCTGTAAAACCCTTAAAACTCTACCTGCGTGGTTTTTATAGCCTTCCATGCGCATGTGCTAATATTCTGTCCATAAACTATGGAGACTCCCACACTTTTTTCCACTATAACTTGCGCACCCCCGTGAAAATAAAATAAAAGAAAAAAGTAAATTCTAGAAGCCTAGTTGGTCGAATCTTCTCCCAAATGGAAGCATATTGAGTCGCGATTAGTTCGAGCTTTATCCCTCCACTCATGGAGCTTATCTCTTGTTCCATGGAGCTCAAATTCCTTCATGAGAGGAAACCAGCCCCCTCTTCATGGAACTGAAACTACCTCCATTTCCCTATAAATTGAGCTCAAGTTTCAGGTTGAAGGGTAGACATAGGTAGATACCAATGTAATTAGAGACTAATCTATACAGTTTCTAAGCTGAAGAGATTTCATAAGAGTGCATACTTTCTACACTAGTGAGTTGTTGTTGGCATAAGAATGATCACACCCTTGTGTCTATAACTCCATGCTAGTATTCCGAGAGGAAGGCTTATCAGACTGAAGGAGAATGCTTTTTCAGGATCCTGGGAGAAATCTGTACAACATCAAGGCATCAGGTTGTAAGATTACTCTTTCTATTCAAGATAATACATATGGATCTCTTTTTCTCATTGTTTTGTTTCTATGCTTATTGGAATAATTTCAATACTTAGACTCCTTGATCACTAAGTTGGATTAGCATTTTTCGATTATTATATCTTGTAGATGCTTTGATTATTTGTCTTGTCTTTGATTGCAGGTTCTACTCATTGGAGAACTACTTTGAAGCAGAACAAAGGGCTACATAAAACGTTTCTATTTCAAGGTAGGGGCATGTCCTCTCTACTTTAATATTAAAATAATATTGAAATGCAATTAATCTAGAGGAAAAGGTTTTCAAATGGATCTTTGTTTCTAGTTACTTGCAAGAGTACTAGGGAGATCGCTCTTGTCCGCAAGAGGAATTAATCCACGTAACAATCCCTTACTCAACCCATTTAAATTTTAAATTCGAATACACAAATAAATATTTACATGGAAAGCATAAGAAAAAACATAAGCATGATTGTTACAAACCCCTCCCCCTTAGGGGAGCACCGTCCTCAGTGTTCTCTGTCCATATAAAATAGATAAAAACATGTTAAAAACAAACAAACAGCATATTTTCCATGGAGCTTTATATTTACAACCCTTTACAATATTTACACACACACACAAACACACACATAAATACACATTTGCCTCAACTAACAAATAAAAATGGATAAGTTTCTTTGATGGCATCAATCGTTTCCCAAGTGACTTCCTCGGGTCTAAAGTGCCCCCACTGCACTTTAAATTGCTTTATGGCTCGATTTTGGAGCATGGGACACCTCGGGTCAATAATGCATAGTGGTTTTGGATGAAACTCTCCCTCTGGTTCCACCTATAGCATAGACCAATCAATGACATGATTAGAGTCATGTACATATATTTTAAGTAAAGAAACATGGAAAACATCATGTATTTTAACTGAAGGAGGTAAGTCCAGCCAATAGGCCACTAGTCCAATCCTCTCAAGGATCTCAAAAGCCCCACAAAACCATGGTGTCAAATTGCCACATGACCCAACCTTCAAGGATATTTTATTCGGTCTAATTATCATGTAAACATGTTCCCTAAACTTGAACTCTTTGTGCACCCTATGCTGATCCACATAACTCTTCTTCCTATCTTGTTCCACCTTTAAATTCTGCCTAATGACTTGCATTTGCTGCCCTATTTATTTTAACATATCAGGTCCAATGAGGACCCTATTCACTAGATCGCTCCAAATTATAGGAGTGCTACAACTCCTTCCATACAATGCCTCAAATGGGATCATCTTTAAATTTTCTTGGTACCTATTATTATATGCAAACTGTAAAAATGTAAGATACTCTTCCCAATTATTTTTTTTCGTGAATTACATACATCCTCAACATGTCCTCTAGGATTCGATTTACCCTCTAGGTTATCCCATCATTATGTGTATTATAAGTTGTATTGAATACCAATTCAGTCCCGAATCATGCAAGCAGTGGAAGTGAACTTGCCATCTCTATCTGAAATGATCTTCTTGGGAACTTCATGTAACCTCACAATACCTTATGAGCCTCAGTATTGCAACAAGAATGTTGCAACTCCTGAGGCTACCGACTTAAATTATCAACCTGGGGTTCGTGCAAAGTTAAGAGGTATCATCACTATATGTGTAACATGCAATGTGTCCTTCTTTCATTGATTTGATGCAATGAAGTGATTTCCATGAAATCCAAGCCTAAACTAATTGTAGAAATGGAAATTTTACTCTAGTTGCCAAAAGGAAACCTAATTACTTTTGCAAAGAGGAAATCCTAGTTACTTTTGAAAAAAACAAAGAATATTTTGCTTTGAATGAATGTAAATGTTAATCCTTTTTGTATAAATGTAAACATTAACCTATGGTACATCAAAAGGAAGTCTAGTCTACGTAATGGAAATAAAAAACTTGGAAATGGAAACCATAGCTTAAGATGTATGAAAAAAATGAAATCCCTCTTCAATCAATGCATTCAAGATATGTTTTTTCAATAGAGTACACAAGGTGCTTCATAAAGTAATCATGAAAATCATCATCATGCTTTTCAAGTCATGAATCTGTCCACTAATCCAAACCGCAGATGTGAATTGCAATGGAGAAGAGGCAAGGCTTAAGCGGCCTTTTGGTCTTAATCAATCATGAATTCAGAGCCTATGGGTCATGATTCAAGTCTAAGAGACAAAAACCAAGCTTTTGGAATAAATCTGGTCAGGTTTACATGTGCTACATGAGTGCTACAAGAGGCCCTATTTTACTACAAGAGCGAGATGACTTGTCGAATTCCCAAGTTAATCAAATTCAAATGAGACGATAAATTTTTTGTTTTAAGTAGGATTTCCTAGGACTCTATTCCAAGTGGAATCACTCCAAAATACCCCTGTTAATATGTGCTAAAAAATAATAGAAAATTACTACTCTGAAAACCGAAAATTCAAGAACTAGTTAGCTAGTTATCCTACCAAATTACTAACCTAATCAAGTGAATATGCTATGGGGTAAATTTTTTTATTAACTTTATTTTTTTTATCACCAAATACAAGTGTAATAAAATAAAATAAAACTCTCTAACACATTCTAAAAAATATCAGAAAATTACTACTATTTTGTTACAAGGGACTTCTAGAAATTCTAGATTTGTGAACTAGTAAACCAATCCAAGTAGCTCAATGATGAATATGAAATTTCAAATTTGTTCTAAGGATGCATCATTCTTGTGACTCCGTAAATAACTTGCAAAACAACTCACTTCATCCATTTAACCAATATCACCTACAACAATAGAAACATGAATAGTAAATACAGAAATAAGAGATGCAAGTAAATAAGACATCCAAAGGAAATAAAGAAATTGTACAAGAGGGATATGAGGCTCTATTGAAGGCTATAAGTTGACTGCCTCAACATCGAGGAATACGACCCTTTCCAGAGCTTAAAGCAACTCCTTTTCTATTGAAATTGGTAGGTCTGACTAGGGATAAAGGGACCAGTTTCTCATTTAAAGAGATTTAATAATAACAAGAGAAATGAAATCAAAATGATGGAATGATTTTAAAGCTAATGATAAAACTAAAACTTATTCTAACTATTTTCGGGGATAAAACTTATTTTAATGTGATCTGTCAAACCAGGAGGTAACTCCTCAAAACTAGAATGTGTATTAGCTGAAGAATGTACATGCTTATATAGATGGGAGGTGAGGCTATTGGGATTCAGCTCCCAATGACTCTTGGCCTTCCTTATTTCCTAATAATAAATAATATACAAAAATACATATGCACACCCATCCATAGGATTAGGTGTCAAAATTCCCCCCTTTAATCCGAAGGGATGTTGGTGAGTCCAAGCATCGATCTGAACTTTTCAAACTTTTCTCTTCCAAGTGCTTTGGTGAAGATGTCATCAGTTTTCTCATTTGTGGAACAATGATGTAGATGGATGGTTTTGGCCTGAACATGATGTCGAATTAGATGGTACTTTGTATTGATGTGCTTTGTTCGATCATGGAACTTTGGGTTCTTGGCCAACTTTATTGCAGAAGTGTTGTCGATCATGAGTGGAGTGAAATACATTTGTTTCATCTGCAAATCTTCCAGGATTTTCCGGAGCCACACAATTTCCTTTGTTGCTTCAGCTGCTGCCACATATTCTGCCTCGGTCGTGGAATCTGCTGGAACTGACTGTTTGCGTGATCTCCATGAGACAGCTCTTGATCCAAGACTCATGGTGTAACCTGTAGTAGACACCCCTGTTTCTTTGTCGCCATCAAAGTCTAAATCAGAGTATCCGATCAAGCTGAAGTCTCCTACCTGTGTATATTTGAGTCCAAAGTCTCGAGTCCCCTTCAAGTACCTTAACACTCTTTTTGCAGCAGACCAATGTCCTTCACAAGGTTTTTGCATGAACCTTGAGAGGATTCCAACAGCAAATGAAATTTCAGGTCTGGTGGTGGTCAGATAGATAAGACTTCCTACAAGCCGTCTATACTTAGTTGCATCCTCAAATTCCTTCCCTTCAATAGATGTGAGCTTCAAGTTTTGTTCCATTGGAGTGCTTAAGGGTTTACAATCATCCATGCCAAATTTGTTCAAGAGATCTCCAATGTACTTCTTCTGAGAAAGAAATATGAATTTAGGATGTTGAATTACTTCAATACCCAAATAGTAATGAACATGACCCAAATCAGTCATTTCAAAACTTTTCTTCAACTCTTTCTTCATGGATGCAATATAGCTCTCATTGTTTCCTGTTATCAAAAGATCATCTACATATACCACAAGATATACAATTGTTTTTCCAACTTTCTTAACAAACAAAGTTGCATCATCAAGATCAAAGTGTTTGAAATCAAGTTTCAGAAGATGCTCGGTCAACTTCTCATACCAGGCTCGTGGTGCTTGCTTGAGGCCATACAAGGATTTTACAAGTTTGCAAACCTTGTGTTCTTGACCCTTTATCACAAATCCTTCTGGCTGGGACATATAAACTTTCTCCTTCAGATCTCCATTCAAGAAGGCTGTTTTTACATCCATCTGATGGACTTTCCATCCACTCTGAGCTGCTAAGGCAAAGAGAGTCCTGATGGTGGTCCATTTTGCTGTGGGAGCAAAAGTTTCTTCATAATCGACTCCTTCTTTCTGTGCGAATCCTTTTGCCACAAGCCTGGCCTTGTGCTTGTCAAGTGAGCCATTTGCTTTGTACTTTTTCTTGTAGACCCACTTACAGCCAATTGGTTTTGTTCCCAAAGGTGGATCAACCAGCTTCCAAGTGCCATTCTTTATCAAGGCATCATACTCCTTCTGCATCGCTTCTTTCCATTCATCATGAGAAGCAGCTTCTTTGAAGGAAGTTGGTTCATGATCTGTAGACAAACTCAATTCAAAGTTATAAGCAATATCCATATCAATAGGGGAATCAGAATTATCTACATCACCTTCGATTTGTTGAGTGGAACTTCTTGTTCCTATTTTTCCAACCTCATCAGGATGAACATTCTCCAGTGTCTTTGTCAGCCATTTGGGAGGAACTTTCTGAGATGGCCCAGGCTGGTCATTTGACTGAGTTGGGATTGATTCAAGATTCAATCTCCCAATTCTGTCAATCACATCATCCAATGTGTCATCCATGGTTGTTTCTTCATGTGGGGGAGAGAGTGCTTCAGGATATGATTCCACAGTTTGATTCAATATCGGAATCCCCCTTCAAGGTGTGGAATCACATTATCAAACTCTTGGAAAGACTTTGCATGTGTGAATCTGTCCAGGCGATCAAGTTGCCGCTCAACAACCTTGTCACTCTTGGAAGATTCAAGAAATATGACATCTCTTGCTATCACAAACTTCTTATTTGCTTCATCATAGAGACGATATCATTTGGAGGTATTGGAGTACCCCAAGAAGATACATTTGCGACTTCTAGCACCAAGTTTGTTCCTTTGACCCTTGGGTATCAAGGCATAACAGGTGGACCCAAAGACCCTGAAATGCTTTACCGAAGGAATGTGGCCATGCCACATTTTAAAAGGAGTTTTGTTTCTAATTGAACTTGAAGGACACCTATTCTTTATGTAAACAGCACATAGAACCGCATCAGCCCAAAACATCAATTTTACATTCTTGAAAAATAACATGGAGCGGACCATATTTAAAATAGTTCTATTCATTCTTTCAGCTACACCATTCTGTTGTGGATTATATGGCACAGTGGTTTGATGTTTGATTCCATGTTGACGAAGATAATTTTCAAATTCGTTTGAGGTGTATTCTTTTCCATTATCAGTACGTAGAGAGCCAATATGTGTTTGTGCATCATTTTCAATCCATGCATGAAAATTCTTGAAAGTTTGAAAAGCATCAGACTTATTCTTCAGTAAGTAAATCCAACACATTCTCGTGTAGTCATCAATAAATGTCATCATGTATTTGTTTCCATTTGCAGAAGCAATAGGCATAGGGCCACATAAATCTGAATGAACAAGTTCAAGTTTCCTATGTGCTCTTGAGTGTGAATCATGAAATGGCTGTTTGCTATGCTTTCCTAGAATACATGCATCACATTCCTTAGGTTTTCTAGGAATTGTAGGCAATCCATCAACACCATTTTTCTTCAACAAACGAAGGTTGTCATAATTTAAGTGTCCAAATCTAGCATGCCATAAAAGACTTGATGGAAATGTACCTTCATCATGATATGAACTGAATGCAAAGTTTTGAGCATGAGCAGATGAACCTTTCAGCTTCAAGAGTCTCCCTTCTTCTATTCCCTCCATGACAAGTGAGTGATCTGATGCTGATCTGACCTCTACCTTGCCATCAAACAAGTGAACTGAGTGTCCTTGCTGCCGGATTTCGATCAGGGACAACAAGTTTCTCTTCAACTCCGGGAGGTATAGAACCTCATGTAGGATATGATCAGAAAGACCAGGCAGTTTAAGCCTGACTGTGCCAAGCCCTGATGGCTTGAGTTTGGATTTATCTGCGAAATATACTGCTCCATCAACTTTGTCAGTGAAATCTTCAAAAAAATCTTTTCTAAATGTCATGTGACATGTTGCTCTTGAATCTAGCAACCAATCATCTCTCCATGAAGTAAATGAAACATCAAAGAGGTTTTCAGTTACTCCATTGTTACAATGTGCTAGAACAGAATGAGCTGATTCAACTGGTTTACCTTTGTCTTTGTCATCAATTTTACCTCTGTCTTGATTTGTTTGCTGTTGAGCTTTAGATTGTCTGCCCCCCTTTTCTCTGAAGTTTCTTCTTCGTCTTCTGCCTTCTCTTCCTTTGGATGGACCTGAAGCATGTCTCTTTTCTCTCTGTGCCAAGTAGGCAGCCTCTTTAGAAGATGAAGGGACTGTCATCTTCTTTTGAAGGATGAGAGAAAAAACTTTGCTGGAAAATTTCTCTTGAAGGAGAGAAAACAAAAAAAAATCTTTGCTGGAAAATGTACTGAAAAAACTCTTTGCTGCAAATATGCTGAATTTTAAAAGGACAGAAACACTTTGCTGGAAAAATATTCTGAGTTTAAAAACTCTTTCTGGAAACTAAATCTGCTCAGAACACTTTTGCTGAAGACTGAATTTTTAAAAAACACTCTATGCTATAGACTGATTCTGCATAAAAAAAAATGTATTTTTTTTTGTTTGGGGAAAAAATGTATATGAAAAAAAAAAAAAAATGGAATTATGAATGGGAGGGGGGCGGTATTGTGAAAATGAAATGGGCGGAATGGTATTCAAAAGTGGTAGGGACATTATATTATGGAGGGGCGGAATTGAACGATGGGAGGGGCGGAATTGTGAAAGGGGAAGGGCGAAATTATGAATGGAGTGGGGCGTAGAGGCAGTATGGGTGTATGGTATTTAACATTGGAAAGGGGCGGAAATATATGGATATGGCATTACAAAAGTAATGGGAAATATGAATACCATACGACTTATATCAATTGCTGTCAACGCCGGTGTAATGGGACCGCGGTATTAAAACAAATATGAATTCCATACGACTTATATCAATGTTGTCAACGCCGCTGTAATGGGATGCTGTGATATAAACCAGCGTATATATGAAAAATTGGTATTCAAAGTGGAATAGCGTATAAACACAGCATTTAAATAAAATACAGCTGCTACCATATAGACAATGGACAGGAAGGGCGTGGTATTAATTGCGGAGGGGTCGACAGTCCATGTTCTGAAATGACAACGTTATATGATCATAATACAATGTAATGATAATGTAATGAATACAATGTAAGGACAACGTTTGCGTTACAGCGTTACAACCAGCGTTATATGTAAGGGAGGGCGGTATTGACTGCGCGGAATGAATGGTAAAAGGGCGGTATTGCATGTGAGAAAGAGTGTTATTGTAATATCAATATGCTGGGCAACGTTCAAATATGCAGACAGTGTTGATATTAAAAACATGCAGACAACAGAACGCTGTATAAATGGTGTGTAAAGGGCGCAGGTCGCAGCGTATGGATACCAGAACGTATTGAATGCTGGTGTATATGCGGTCGACTGAATGGGTGTATGGTATGTATGGTGAGAGCGTTCAGTGATATATATATAAGCAGTGAGGGCGCAGAGTTGAGGGAGAGGGCGTAGGGCGATGGAGATGGAGAATGCAGGTAGGGGAAGGGAAGTGTATGAGGGCGCAGGGATAAATGGAGAGGGAGGAGAGTGAAGGAAGTGAGTGAGTCGATGGAGGAGCGTAGGGATGAATGAGGGGGCCCAGAAGGGCGTTACATAAAAAAATTGAACTTGAATCTGCAGGAAGACAGAGTTGCAGGACTGCTGGAATGGCAGAGCTGCAATTTGCAGATTGACAGAGCCTGCAGTCTGCAGGAGCTGGAGCTGCAAATGTCAGTGCTATCTAGGGAAAAAAAATGCAGAATAACAGTCTAGCAGTTAATGAGCAGCAAAAAACATTAAAAATATTGACTGAGAAAAGGGTAGGGAGTTACACCACAGGGCAGAAATGCCAAATGTGGGGCTGGCTCTGATACCATGTCAAACCAGGAGGTAACTCCTCAAAACTAGAATGTGTATTAGCTGAAGAATGTACATGCTTATATAGATGGGAGGTGAGGCTATTGGGATTCAACTCCCAATGACTCTTGGCCTTCCTTATTTCCTAATAATAAATAATATACAAAAATACATATGCACACCCATCCATAGGATTAGGTGTCAACATGATCTAATATAAATATTTCATAAAGTACATAACAATATAGATCATTTCATACTTTAATGAAAACAAAGCATGCATAAGAAACTAAATTAATTAAATAGTTAATTAATTTGGTTGATTAAAACTCAATCACATAAAAGATTTCATTATTTCATACATAATCACAGATCATTCAATACTTCATATCAATAGTGACAATGAGATATTGTTTTCAAAGTAACTTATATAATGAAAGAGCATGAAAATAAGATAACTATCTAATTCAATAACACACAACAATAATACAAAGATAATAGTACCCGATGCATCAATTCTCTATATATGAACAGACAACTTTCAGGTTAAACTTTGAATTAGATAACTTCTGATCAAACAATAGTGCAAGTTCAAAGCTACCTTCTCAAAATTCTAGACCCCTTTCTAAATGCATGAAAGGGGTTTAAATAACCTATGAATATTACAAAAATAGTAAATTTCCAAATAAAGTTTCTAAAAAACCTCGAACAAATTAGACTAAGATAAAGGACAACAAAATAGTAATTGGATGCAACAACATTCCTGACTGTTTCCCAGATCCATTCTTCATATGTTCTCTGAGATTGAAAATATTTTTCATCGGCTTCAGTTGGGGGGAATGCATGTGTTTTTGTCCCGTGAACTCTGCATCATTAAGCACTGGAAGAAGTTGAGTTTTTGCATTTGAGAGACACCTCAACATGAGCCAATGACTATGTGGTTTTACTAGGAAATGCTAATAGCTTTCCAAGTTTGCTTTAGATAAACTTTGAATATCCCAAGTCTTATTTCTAGATGCTTCTTGCCAAGATTGTTTCAAGACTTTGACATCTATCAAGGTGTATTTTTGGCATTCCTGTATCAAATTAGCTTGTAGTAGAGTATCGGTAATAGATTCAGTGAGGTTTGAGGCAAGATTACTAGCTCTAATGATAGCCATTTGTGCACTTTTAATTTTTATGTCCAATCGCCGAACACAATATCCTTTTGTGACACTTCAATTCTGGGAAGATCAACCACTCTTCCTTTTGCGCTATCCTGCCAATCTATGAAGTTAGATAGGTTTTCCTCAATATCTTCATAAAATATCCTCAGATCAGACAGTTGAGTGACTAAAGAATCAATGTTTTTAGATAAGTCATGAACTAAAGATAACTTGTGACAGAAAATATATTACTATTTTGTCAAGAGAATATCCAATTCCGACGCTTCCTTTCGGACTTCATTTATTTCAGGATTATCCTTCAGCTAATTAATTCTTTGTTGTAATTTTTATATCTTTTGATCTTTATCTTTTACTTCTTCTTCAAATTTTATTTTCAAATTATAAAAAATTCTTTTGCAAATCGATAAGATTCAATTGCCATTGTTGTTGTACTACCCGCTTCTCATCCTGGAAACTTTGCTCCAATTGAGAAATCCTTTGACATTTTTATTTTATTAATTTTTGTACCTCAACCTCTTTATCCATGGTTGCATTAGCATAAGCTCATGCGAATTGAGATAGTCAGTTTAGTTCATTCTCCGAGGCAGATTGAGCTCCTTTCCAAAGAACTTGAAATGGAGTCTCATTAAGAACTAACACCTGATTTTGTTCCAACTTTATTTTCTTCTTGGAACTGCACATGACTGCCTTGTGCTTTGGACTATATAATATGTCCAATGACAAAATCTCCTCAATTTTCAGAACTATCTATGTAGTGGGAAAAGAAGGAATTATTTCCATGTCTTCTGCTACACGAAAATCATTTTTCATCTCTGCACCGATGTTCTCTTCAAGTATTCCAGTATTAACATTATTTTTGGGATCTTATGCATTGGATGAGGTTATCCCTGTATTTTATGGAACTTTTGTAGCCTCTTTGTGGGCTGTGACTTGCTCTGTACTGATCACGACTGACTTTGTAGTAACCAAAATTGGTTTTGTGTCGATCACAACTGATTTCGTGCCTGCATGGTTGAAACCATTTGCATCATTGGTTTCCCCAGTCACTAAAACATGTTTGAATTCTTCCCGAACCTTGTCAAATTGTTTCTCTTCTTTAACTCCGCTTTCTTGCTCAACAACTATAGTATTTTTTTTTTTGTATTTTGAGCACTTGGAACTTGGGAAGAAGATGCCAATATTTCTACATTTTATGAATTTTGTCGGGAATATATTACCAGAAATTATGGTAGATGAGTTATTATTCTATGAAGATATTGATTAAAATTAATTAATTCATCAGGAGTAAATTGATCAACAACTAATCTTTCTACCATAGAATATTCTGGGATCATTTCGAAAAAATCATCAAATTTATCAGGTTCGTTTGAAAACGAATGGAGTTCGACTTGAGTTGTGACATCTTTAGAAACTCCATTAGGGTCAAATTGCTGGTTTGGTATCACTGGAAAACAAAAGTCTTTTAATTTCTCAATTTCAAGCAAAAAATTCTTGAAATTTTCCAAGGTATATGTGCCACAAGTAATAGGGAAACATGGCCAGATGGTTTTCTTTGCATCTTTGAAAACTTTAGTTAGGCCCTGTCTAACTGTCTGATAGAAAATTTCTTCGACTAACAACTTATCTGGAACAAACAGTGGAAAAACATAGGGATGGGGTAGGTTACCGAAAACTTGAATGTAAGTAATTTTTTATTCTCCAAACCGTTTCCCTAATGGCCTCAGGTCTCTATTATCTTCAACAATGAGTCTCAGGGCTTTACTACCGAAGACTTCTTGATGGATGGGGAGAATTACTTCATGAAAAATTTTATAGAAATTATAAAGGTACTTGGATTCCCATAGAATGTTAAAGTAAACATGAATATGGGTAGCGTACTGAATAGTCCATTTCCATCCCAAGGATAGATAGTCATAGGAAAATCATATGACATCCATAATGTAGGCAATCATGAAAAAGGGAGGAGCTGTCCTTTCCACTACATTATGCTTTTACCTATAATTATGAATTTGAGTACCCAAATTATTTGACAAAATAGTTTCCTAGTCCATGATATATCCATAAGAAATGGCGTCAATCAAAGGCATCCATTCTTCAGAAAAATTTTGAGTATTGAGATAACCATACAGACGACAAAACATAGCAACAATTTAGAAGAAAGGGCTAACAAGAGAAGCCAACAAATACATACCCCGGTCCTCTCGCTTATGTTTATTTGGTTCTTTTCTCTAATCTTTAATAAGTTCCACACGGTTCATATTTTCATGCATGAAATTCTGGACGAACTATGTATCATACTTCTTTTGGGGCTGTGGAAACTAGTACATTCTTCTTAGATATTATAGCTTGAAGGAACCAATTATTGTATTATTTTAAGTAATAAATAGTATGTCCTTTATGTCTACATGGTCCATGACCCACCTCACCATATCTATGTATGGGATAATTTTAGGATGGGCGACAATTTTATGAAGAAATGAATTGGCTGCATCACTCCATGCATCTGTGTTCCTTGGTGGAGAATCATTAGCAGTAGATTCTCAGTTCTCATTTATCCTTGGAATTTTGTCTTCAAATAACTTATAGATTCCTTCCCAGCTAGAGGAACTTGCATCCTAGGTGCATGTAGTATCTGTAAACAAGGGAGCCATTTCGCGAGTTTGTTTAGGTGGCAAGACTGGTTCTTGCTGAACTGCGAAATTTCTCCATGCTTTGATTAATCTGGACATATATTTATGTTGTTCTTTATTAGGATTCACCTGTCAAGAAATGAACCGAGATAAGCAGAAAATCACTCGAAATATGTAAGAGTCATATCAATTCAATGTAGGACTTATGGAAAATATCTTCGCATTAACTTAAAATTATTACAAACCGTTTGAAAACCTCAAAATTATAAATACATAAGGCGATCATTTAAGTTTTAAACGTTTGTTCACATAACACTGATAGTTGTCGTTATATTGGAGATTTACTCGTCGATGTTTTGACATCGGGTGATTTTAACATGTTTTACTGATAATGCGAACTACGAAATAGCGGGGTGTTAACAGAATGTGATATCGGAATCTGTCATTTGACAGAATGCGATATCGGCTTTGTTAGTTGACAAAATGTGATATTGGTATTTCTCATATTGGAGTTTTGACATTTTGCGTTTCAACATTTCAGGATTTCACATTTCAGTATTTCCTTTTAGCACGTTTTCATAGATTCCCGATATTACGTGTGATTTTAAACGTGATTGTCCTTTTTTATTTTTTTCTTTGTTTTCCGATGTTTTCATAAGACGTCGTTTATTATAGAAAAGTGATTTTATCCTTTAATTTTTTTGTTTTATTTGGAAAAATAAGAGAAAATAAACCTAATAAAAAGGATTTTATCCTAAAAAATTTAAAGGGTCACCATTATTCCTTCTAAGACTTCTAAGGAAAATGGGGGGTTGATGAGTACCACAACAGGCTCCTAGGGTGGCCAAGCCTAAGGAAACTCAGATTCCTATGGAGAAAACCAGGCTTTAGAAGCTAAAAATGGCACCAAACTTCATTATTTGAGTCAATTCAAGTACATCCCTACTAGAAATGAAATTCGAGCTGCTAAATAACAAGCTTTCTCCACAAAAAGACTAAAAATAATCTTCGTGTGGAGGAAAATTCGAAATGGTACTTATACAAAGTGACGAGGAAGCATTCTCCTTGAAAAGAGGCAACTTTCCCCTCCAAAATCCCTCAAAAAGTGGATCTAGTTCCCAACATTAGGAATATTCATTAAATGACAAGGAGCACATTCCTAGATTTTTTCAATTAGTGGAGCTCCAAATTTTTTCAATAATTTAATGATATTTTGTTCATTTATTATCCAATATTGGTCCATCTTGTAACAGGGATAAAGTCCCTATGTTATCTCATTCAGAATTTACTCAATATTCTCCCAATATTCTCCAAAAATAAATAATACTAGGCACATAATATGAAATTATCTATAAACCTTCCTAAGAACATATTAAAGCTAAAAAAAAATTATTAAGTGTATAAGGAGAAATTTAATATAGCCTTTATGTGCCTAAGAAATGTTATATGAGCCTTAATTTGTGTCTAATTTGGAGGCCCATCATAGCCCCCTACTGAAACTCTTGCTCATCCTCTGAGAAACCTATTCATCCTCCTTTCCCTGTTGTTCTTCATGTTTGTTGGCCCATTTAATTCTTTATTTGTTGGTCCATGTGCTGCTCCTCATGCTACTCTTCTATTTTCATTTCTTCCCCTATCTTAGTTTCCCATGGAAATTCTGATGTAGGTTTAGGTTGCTTCTTCCTCTCAGGTGATTCTTCAATTGTAATGGTTTCTATTTGTGAGGGCAACACCTTGCTTTTGGTTTGTCTTCTTGGCATTCCCCTGGAACTTCTCCTTGAAAAACTAAATCTTTATTGGCATCCATTACCTCATTACTAATGTCATTCTCATTGAATTCCAAGCCTCTTATCATACAAATTCTTGGCCACTTGGATCTTGTATATTGACTGCAAACTCAAGTGCAATCTCCTCATCATATCCCCTTATCCTTTCAAAAAATTCCATATGGTTTCAATTTTGGAAAATGGTAAGCACTTCAGAAAGAGATAGAGAATTATTCTGCCAAGCTCAAGAAAATGATCTCTGTTCCCACCCTTCCCTTCTTGTGAAAGAAAACAACTTTTTTTAAAATAAATTCAATCCTACAGGGTATTGCTACATGATTCCTATAGCAAGAAGAATTTACTCAATGATTGTATGAAAATTGGAAGGATAAAATGCCACTTACCCCTCTTGGTATGGTTTTATTATGCTTGAGGGGGTTTGGAGGAAGGTTTTCGATGGTTTGGACCCCTTTTTCACCTCTCGACCTGAACCTGTAGCACTTATGGTACACATGTAGCATTGCTGGTAGTCCTGTAGCACTTATGTTCTTTCATATAACAACTTTGTTCCTTCCTGTAGCAACTTTGTTTTCTCCTATAGCATCTTTTTTTTTTCTCCCTTTCCATTTCCTTTGAATAGTTCCTTGCTTCCAAAGGCTTTAGGGCGAATTTTTCCTTCCTTTAGCACTGAATTAGCTTCATGTAGAAAAATTGTTCTTCCCATAACATTGATGTTCCTTCATGTAGCAACTTTGTTCTTCCTGTAGCAATTTGTTCCTTCCCGTAGCACACAACCCAAATCCTGTAGCAACTAATCTTTGCATGCCAAGAGGTGGTGGGTCCACCTTTTATTTTACTTTTTCTTTATTATTATTATTATTATTATTATTATTTCTTTTTTTTTCATTACATGCAAAATAAACTCAAAGTGATTTTTTAAAACTGAGTTGGCCCTCACTTACCCCTTCACACTGCTTGTCCTCCATCATGAATAAGTGATTACAACCCAATTTCTCAAGTCCTCTTCACTTTTATCTTGTTCCTCTCCCACACGTGCAGGTGTCTTGGTGGAAAAGTGAAGATAAATGCTAGATAAGGCCGAGGTTGCTCTGCTACTAATTTTGGCCATAAAAAACATTTTCCTTCATACACTTGTAATGTTTTTCAAGCTAAAATAAATTCGTAGGAAAGTTTTATAGGATCACATACTTGAGCCTTACCCTTGATGTGTTTTTACAGGTAATATTGAGGTTGTTGATATGAATTTTTAAGTTTCCTTTGTTGGTTCTTTGGTTGCATGACAGATCTCGACATGGATGAGGTTGCTTTTGAGTGTCTTCTGAGATGTCATTGCCTTGTATCCCTTGCTTCCTACAATATAAGAATTTTACACTTCAATGATGCATGTACTTTGTCTTTCATGCAAGTGTTGTTGTTGAATAAGTGATCAAATGCACTTTGGAGTGTTGTATGCATGCTTCTTTTTCTCTGATGATTATCTTGAAGCACTGTATAGGAGGTCCTATAGCTGCTCAAGTTCTTGTTTTTTATGGTGCATTCTTCTCTGAAATCAAGATTGTGCTTTTTCCATGTTGGTGATGATCCTATAACGCCCTACAAGATGTCTTGTAGGTGCATAGAACCTTAATTCTGTGTAGCCTCAGATCTGTGATTTTCCACATGCTAGTAGTGATCCTATAGCAACCTATAGGGTACCCTGTATGTGCACAAAATTTACTTCCTCAAAGTATCAAGATGATGGAGTTTTGAAGATGTTAGGGTCCTATGATAATAGGATTCATAATTTTTGAATTGACTTTAATTAATCTTGTAAATATGTACATACCTTGCTTTCTACAAGTTGTTTTCCCATATTTTGAAAATAATAAAAAAATGAAAAGAGGGTAAAAGTCCTAAAAGAAAGATCAAAGGACTTAGAAAAGAAAAGATCAAAAAGAATAAAAAATGGACCCCAAAAGAAAAAGGAGATAAGAATAAGACATGAAAGTAATGCAAGTCAAAATGCCACTACTATTTACTTTAACTGCAAAAATAATGATTATGTGTTGTCCAAATTGCCATAATCCATGATGAGTTAAATAGTTTAATCTTAACTTTTCATGCTTTAAATTTCCTGTTTTAGATATAGAATAAAGATATGTCAAACTGTTTAAACTTGACAAATCAGTAGATAGTTAGAGAATAAATGAGGATCTCAACAGTTTAATCTGAGCCCTTAGATGAAATAAGGTTAGATTTAGATAGTTTCTTGCTTTAAAAACAAAAATGGATTTAGGGTTGCAAGCTTAAATGCACCCATGCAAATGAAGTAAAAAAATGTTATAATACTAATGGGTAGGTAGAAAGCAGTTGTGCAAGGCATGTAATAAAACATCATCTGAAAAATTACTAATTTCCCCTCCCCCACAATGTTCCAGTATTCAAAACCTTCAGTTAAAGAGGCTAAGAGCATTTCTCTGACTTTTGTTGGGACCGGACCCAAGGCTTAATGACTGATTGGTAAAAGTACTGGATTCCCTTCATAAATCCCATTTCCTCAGCATATTCACCCTTTTCCAAAAATATAATCCCTTTCCTTAAGTTAAAACATTTTGCTTAGGGAAAGTAAAAATCCCCTTTAACTAATTTCATTTCATGCAAAAACATTCAAAAACCCACAAAATACAAATTATCCTAAGTATTATGTGTAAATATTTAAAATTGGACCATTATTGTGCTCAAATGTCTATTTTTAAACTTTGCTTAGTTTAATTATATGTATTTTCCATTAATTATATCCATCTCATATTAACTCTAACATAATGTATTAAATACTTTATAACTACCCCTTCCCGTAGGTATATTAATTCCTTTATTTTTAATATTCCAAACCCACTTTTATAAACGTTAACCTATGGTTCTAAAAAACACATGTGTTAAATATTACCCCACCTCCCCATAGGTTAAAAAAATATTATACATAAATAACCCGCCCCTTGTAATACACATGAAAATCATTAATTTACTATGTAAACCATATTACACATATCTCGCTTATTACATTGGATTTTACGTTAAAAACATATGTTTTAAACGTATTATTTAAACCCCGACACATAACATTTACCAGGCCCCACGCCCCAACCTCTGAGCTAATCCATAAACCAATCTCCGGCATTCGCACACCTCCCTTCAGATCCAATGAACCAGATGCCATATCACATTTCTAAAAGCGCGATCGCTAATCGTTTTTGATTTTGCAAAATGGGCAGTTTTGCTCTATTATCTCTCCTCCACGCGACGTTTTATAATTGTATCGCATCTGATCAAAATATACCATTTATCACTCTGAGCCCATGCGATAACCACTGATGGTTTTCTCCTCCCAGTGCTAAAACCACCCTTCCTCTGATTTGACCACTATTCAATGATGATATTGTTTAAACCTAAATTCGCTATAAAGCTTCATATGCATGAACTTAAACCCTTTTTCTGCATTTAAACCATCTTTGACTGAAGAAAAAGCGCCATAGCCCCGTTTTCATGCCAAAGAACCAGAAAATCCATTGAAATCGTTGCAGCGACCTTCTAAAGCTTCCAATTTACTACCGAAGACTTCAGCAGCCATCAGAAAACCTCTCCGATGCCTCAGAAACCTTTTTCAAAGATTAAATACCTGCAAAAACAAGTATTCTTCGAAGAAAATAACCTTCCCTTCATTTGAAAGAACCAAATTTATGAGAAATTAAACCTTGTAAAGCTGTTTTCCCACAAAGAGACCTTTATTTTTTGCCTGCAAAGAATCTATTCGCTGCTAAACCCTGATAAAATCACAGTGTTGATACTCTAATATATTTTAATCAAAGTTTGAGTAGTTTTAGTCTTTTACAGACTTTAAAGACTCTTTAATTGATTAAAGAAACCCTTTATAAACACTCATAATCTTTCTATGCCTGAATTGAACCATTTTAGTCCAGTTTATTCAAGAAAATTAGAAAACCCTGGTTCTACCTTATCTCGAATCTGTGAAGATTTTGATGACCAAGTTTGAAGCCAATTTGAAGATTTAAACAAAAAAGAAAGCCTAATTGTACCCTTTTCTGTTCAATAAACCTCTGTCATATAAAAATACCTTATGTAAACAGTTTAAGCTTACAGAAGAGTACGAAAAGCCCAAATATAGAGTTTTAAGCATCCAGAAGGACTAAAATCTCAAAATCAAACCCAACAATGGATTCCAAAACCACTATTGTCATAAATTCTCTACAAAATCCTGTTGTAGATGTGGAGCATACACCTCTAGCTGATATAGATTACAAGATAGCTGAACCAGTGATAGAATTCAATCTTTTAGAACTCCACTGCTGGAGTCTAGAAAAATCAATAGATTAGGGAGATGAAGTTCATATTTTGGAGTCAAATCTACCCAAGTATGTAGTTCCACATACTCATCAATGTCCAGAAGTCATTAGGCTGTGTCAATCCTATTATTCACCTGAACAAAGAGCCATGGTTAATGCTAACAAAGAAGTATATTTTACTATAACTGCAGAGTCTATTAACCTAATGCTTCAACTCAAACCATATCCCAATGCAGTTCCATTATCCATAGAAGCACTCACAAAGCCCTATATTCAGTTAGATTTTCCTAAGAGGTTTCAGATTTTCCAAAATTTCATGCCTGCCTATGTTGAAATCCCAAATATAAATCCTCCTTATTCTACTTCCAAATTTTCTGAAGGGTCAAGGCATGTCATCTCTATGCTATCCTTTTTCTTAGGTTATTTTACTGATGAGCATATACAGATGAGTCAATTCTAGGTTTTCTGTCCACTTAGGTGCCTGGTCAACCTCCTTCTGTCATCTACAATTATGCTGAATACATAGCTGATAATATCCATGATCAGCTTGTGAAATTGCCCACTGAAGGAGTTTTCAGATATTCATATTTCCTCTTTCACATGTTTCTTTACTTTAAAGCATATAAGTTCCCTATAAACCTTCAGAAATTGTATGTAGAAGGGTATCCTATATCAGTAATATTTTGGACATCTTTAATCATAAAAGAATCAACAAAATTCACTTATGTGGATTTTATAGAATGTTTTGTTCATCCATTGATAAGCATGTTCACAAATAGTGTATAAGCAAGAGTCAATGATGAAATAAAGACAGTGTTACAGCTTCTAGAACAAAGTAGAACTGGAGATTGGTACCTTTACCAAAATCATACAGAGATTAGAGTTTTTGGGTCTAATCTTTTACCCTATAAACTACCAAAATACTTGCCAATGAGAGTTTTTGCCTTAGAGTACATCAGGAAAATACTAAATTCAGATTCTATCAACTTCTTAGTTGCCAAAAAGAAGACTCAATTCAAGTTGAAGAATGAGGTAGGACCTTTCATTTGCAATCATAGGGATGCAGGTACAGAGGCAACAAAATAATTGCTGGAATACAAATTTGAAGAAAGTTTCTTATAGAATTATGATCCTCAGGGAATTCTAAGTAAAATGAGGGTAAAATGCAAATTGACCCCTTATATCCATGATAAAAGACCAGAAATTGAATAGTTTGCTAATCAAGTGGATTGGTTGGAAAATACCTTTGTAGAAGTAGTAAAACAGGGTGATACTAGTCACACCTTAAAAACTGTAAATCAAGAAGATCAAGCCACCAAAAGAGTTAGAGAAGAAGGTACCTACATTGTTGAAACAACAACATACACTAGGTTTAAACTCAGATATAATAAAAAGCCTAAGCTTAATCTAGTGCACAAGGAAAAAGAAACAATTGAAGTACTAGATGAAGAAAACATAGAGAAGAACACATATGCTGCTACAACCATTATAAATGAGCAGGAAAATGATACTCCATATACTCAGAGGGTTGAAAGACAACAAAACATGGAGGCATCATCATCACAGCAAGCAGAAAGTACGGGTTTGGATATCAAAGAGAAATACAAGGAAATCAAGGCTAATAATGAAGAGTTAAAGAATGAAATTTATTCACAGTATCTAAAGCAAACTCCAGGAAGTCAGAACAGATTATTATCATCCTTTGATTACACCAATAAGAAATTTCTTATGACAATGTTACAACCAACACTGCCTAAGCCTACAACAGTAGCAGACTACAAGAAGGTTGACCTTGAAGTACCTATTGATAGCATTCATCCATTAGATCAAATTGAGTTTCATAAGCAGAGTTCTGAAATGATTTATTCTAGTATGAATAACAAGGAAATGAGTGCCCAGGAGCTTCAGAACACTACAACCAATTTGAGAGATCAAACCAGTATTGAGAAATCTTCTTCTCTTATCAAGGAAAATATAATCAAGTCCTTAGAAGAATTGGTAATTGAAGTGGGTTATGACCCAAAAAATGTAAAGGCTGTAGAAGAGATGATAAAGAAGAAAAATGCTGACATAGAAGCACTTAGAAAACAATTGAAGCTTCCTCCAACATAACATCCACAGACTAAAGAGATGCTGCAGGAGGCAAATCAGAAAGATGAGATTATGAGCCTCATTCTCCAAATGACAACACAAATTAAGGAAATGGACAACCTTGTCCAAGAGAAAGAAGCAACAAAAACTCAGAGTGCTCCTCCCACAGTCATCCCTATGGTAACTACAACAATTCCATCAACCTTAGCAGAGGAATTGGCACCAAAAGCCCCATTAGCAACAATTGTTCCAGTGACATCTTCTACTTCTTCAAATACAGAATCATCTACATCAACAGTGCAGCAAACAGATGAAGCCAGTAAGCTCATCAAAGCTATGGAAGAGATGTCCATACAGAGTAATGAGATCAATAGGTTGAAGAAAATGATTGAAAATTTGGAAGACACTAAGAAGCTAGCCCAAATTAATGCCAAAACTCAAGAACAAAGGGCTAACAGGTTGAATGTTGAGTTTAAGAACTTAAAAAGGATTTAACCTTGAAAGAACCTATGTCCTATGTGAGGAATCAACTATGGACCAAAATCATTGAATCCATCAATGATGTTTGGCCATCAATACAGGTAATTTATGAGCAAAAAAATTTACTACAGGCAGCTCAAGAAGAGATTCAGAAAACAAAGGATGAACTAGGTGCCAAACCTGAAGAGGCCCTAGAAACAATCAAATTTCTCAACAATAAAAACAAACAAGAATTGGAGGAGATAGAAATTACTGACAGAACAGAGATAATTCTTGAAATAAGGAAAGTAATTTCAAAGAAAAACTTGATGAAGCAGCTAGAAGAAAAGTGTGGAAACATGAACATAGCCATAACTAAATTTATGGTTAAATTTGAAATCTTAAGGCAAAAAGGTTTGCCAAATATTCTTGTTCTTAATGATAAACTTATGCCACAAGAAGACTACAACTAGAAGACAAGAGATTATGCAAAAGAGTAGGTAAATAAAACAAAAGGACAAGGAATTCCTACAGGAAAGGTTCTACATAAAATCTTTGAAGACCTGTTTTATCTACATCATGAGATAAAACACCTCTTTGTGATCAAACCAACATTTGCTAGATACACAGAGGAAAATGAGAACTTTAGGAAGTTGAAAAAGATCAAAACCCCTGATGAAGAATTTTGGGAAAAACTCACCGACTTACTGTAAAAGTCAAATTGCAGTGAAGAGGATAAATTACAGATTGCTGTTTTTATACAGTAAAAACAAAAATTTATAACAGTAAGTCAGTTAAAACAATGGGTAAAATAGTATCAGATGGTAAAGTGTATAAGATGAAAGAGTATCATATGAGAAGATAACACTTCAAAACATATTAAAAGATCTTTGCCAATGTTAGAGGCAACAAGGCAACCAACTGCACCCAATCCAAAACAACATTTCTATTTTATTTGGATAAATAGGACAGCTTGCTAGTTGTTAAGCATTTGTCACATATTTTTGTAAAAGATATTTTTATTTCCTTAGAAAAATCCTATGAATATTCTAGGATATTTTGTAAACATTTTTGTATAAATACTTCATCCTTTTAAGTATTATTGTGGAATAAATTGCTGAGGATTTCTATAGTTAATATTTCTGTACCAGAAGGCTTTTTGTAGCAAGTTCAAGTAGCAGATTGGTTCAAATCATAAAGAATCATATTTCAGGATTCATGTGATGAGCCATTGAAGTGAAGTAGTTTCTACTATCATTGTTTATCTTCTTATTTTTTACATGCATCCATATATGTGTTCTAAATTTGAATAATAAACCAGGAATATTATTACAAGATTTGTTAAAAGCACCTTGTATTTAACTCTTTATCATTTCTATGTTTTCTGCTGATTCTAGAGTAGGGAACCCTTAATTGCTCCCTCTTTCGAATGAACTCTGTCTTCTCCTTCCTTATCCAGATCAAGGAATCCTTGATTGCTATTTATCCTGATTAAACCACTTCGCCAATTAACTTTCCAAGATATTCAATGACTTGTCTATCTTGCCCTGAAAATATTTGACTTTTGACCTTGATCCTAGTCTTGTCTACTTGAAATTTGACTCCTTTGCCCAATGGACAAACATATCTATCACTATCCATCTCATTAAGTGATTTTTCTCACCAAACTAAACCAAACCAAACCAAATCTTAAAACCAATTTGCACATCATAACTAGCCTAATATCAAATAATTAAAACAAAGTTAAATCTTATAGAGAGAGCCCTCTCTGAACCCTAGGAAGGCTAGATCATATAGTTTAAAAGTAGGTTTGTGGTTACCTCTAATGTTCTTTAAACTATAAGTCAAAATCTCACAACTTGGAGAATTATTAGAGTGATAACATACTGGTGATCATATTGGGGAACTAACCAATCCTTAGTTTTAAATAGGTCTTTAAGGAAATATTTTTCATTATCCTTTTCCCTTTAAGATTGTTTTAAAAGTTGTGAGTATCATTTCATAAAACGCTGTAATTCTGGCTTCTAGAAAAATCTACTGTACCAGGTCAAATCCAGATCCTAAACCTGCTACTATAGTAGACAATCCAAACAGAATTGGAGAAAAGAATAAACAGGTAGAAGATTTAGGTAACAAAGTTTCCTTATTTAGATCAATTCCCTTCCAAAACAGTTAGCAACTATACAAGACATTGATTTTGACTTAAATTTTGAACATTCTTTATTCAGAAACAAATCAGAGAGTGATTTAAACAACACTATTATAGATCCTAATTTTGTTTCATCTCTTGAAATTAAACAGGAAATTGTTTCAGTAGATTCTGAATCAATTTTTTTTGAGATTTATGATAAAATTGACGAATTAAATGCTACTGTACTTAAGGAAATATATGAAGCTCTTTTTCAGCATTCAATCGAATTAGCTGCTTTATCAGCATATACACCTAAACCCTCTACTTCTCAGTTAGATACCAACCTTGTAGAATCTGTAGGTTCATCTCTTTTTACCACTACATCATCCATAATTTCCACCACACTTCAGTCCACATATCCATTTATCCCAAAGAAACCATTCCAACCTAGAGTATTATTTCCATCTTCACCCACCTCAACACCACCCACTATTTTTCCTTCTACATCTCACAATACATCATTCTCATTTCCAAGCACTTCTTCATATATTCCAGTTTCATCTTCTACCAACCCAACTTCACCTTTTAGTTCTTCAACCACATTTTCTAGTACATCATCTTACATTCCAACCTTACTAGTCACTTCTTTAACTGCATCAGCTAGCACTTCCAACTTACCTCCTAGCCAAGCTTGAATTCAAGCCATGGCTGATAGGTATGCTCCCTTGGTACTTCCAGCACTGTTACGTGATATACCTCAAGATTATCAGAGTAAAATACCTCAATTTGATTCTACTACTCATTACACTGCCCAACAACATATTAATAAGATGACAGATTATTTTGAGCTTCATGAAATAGACGATTTTGATGTACAAATGAGACTCTTTGCTCAAACATTAACATGGGAAGTTAAAAAATGGTTTAAAGGTCTTAACCCTGGTAGTATAGCCGATTTAGCAGTATTTCATAGATTATTTTTTAATAAATGGGAAAAGAAGAAAAATCCACTTCAAATATTATCTGAATTTGATGCAATGAAAAGAGAACTTAATGAAACAGTCCAAGACTACTGCACTAGATACAACAACATTTATAATTTAATCCCTGCTAATCTAAAACCCACTCCAGACTCTGTCTTACTCAAATTCCTTGATGGATTTGATACAGACATGGCATATCAATTAAGAGAGAGAAATGTTGATACTTTAGAAAGAATGCAAACATATGATGTTAGTGTAGAAGTAAATATTTTAGCTAGAAAAACTAGATTAAGGAATGAGAGGAGAGTGACCATAAAAGAAGAGACATCTAGTTCAGATAGAAAAATAGATCAACTAGCTAAAAATTTAGAGAGAATGATGGATAGATTAGACAATATAGAAAGAAGACCACAATGGGATAATCAACAGCAAATTAGAAATCCCAACTTCAGGAAAAATACAAACATAGGAAAATCTAAAGAATCAGCCCCTGATCAGACAATAAGACCTCCATTTCAAGAGAACTATTCTAAAATTTATCATCAAGATGAATATGATGAAGACACCATAAATCTAATGTGTATAAATGATGATAACACTACCTTTCTCACACAAGAAGATCAAGAGTTATTTGAAATGCAACAACTTCAATTAGATTCAGGTGAATCATTTGACTACAAAAAAGATTATGATTCTGCTATAAATGAAGTACGTAAGAAATATAACCTTAGAAGTAAGAAAAACATAGAACCTTCTACTAAGAAAACTACACACACAAACTAAGAAAACAGTAGAAGCTCCCACTACCAAAGTTCTGCAAACTCTCCCTAGGGAAAACAAGCCAAACTCTAACTCATCCCAGAAAGTTTCCAACCCTAAAATTTCACCCAGTCCCAAGATTTTTGATATAACAAAAGAGGTTGCCCAAACATCAACATATTCAAAAAAGTATGTTGCTGTTAAAAAAACTAATTCTGCTAAAACAACAATTTTAGATTCTAAAACACCCACTGCTGATTCAAAATCAACAGATCCAAAAGCTGCCACTGCCAAAACAGCTTCTGATAATTCAAAATCTGAAAGAAAAACATCTACTACTTCTCAAACCATTACTGATAAGAAAATTAAGAGCAGTAAGACACAAGAAACACAAACTGAAAATGAGAAGATAACTATAGGAAAAGAAGATAAACCTACTCAAACTACAGTTACTAAAGAAGAGATAATTCAGCTTAGTAAATTTCAACCTTCATTTAATATACAAGCTGAAATTGCAAAATTAAAAATACCAATTCCTTTGACAGAATTGGTAAACATGATTTGTACAAAACAACTATCACTGAAACCTTAAACATGAATGATGGAGAAGAAAACATGAATGATGGAGAAGACTCAATAAACTTAAGTGATGATCAACTAGATTTGATTCTTGATCCTGATGTTAATGGAAAACACCAAGATGGAGCAGTTCCACCATTTTACATTAGCTTAATTGTTCATGACCAAATATTACACAATGCAATGTTAGATTCAGGGGCTTCAAACAATATGATGCCAAAAGCAATAATGGAAACCCTGAATTTAGATATCAATAGGCCTTACAAAGATCTCTTTTCATTTGATTCAAGCAAAGTGAAATGTTTAGGATTGATTAAAGATTTGTGTATCACATTAGTTCAATATCCTGGTAAAAGTACACTCATGGACATTGTAGTAGCTGATATCCCACCCAAGTCTAGAATTCTCTGATCTTGCTCATGGGGAGAAAAATTACAGGGATCTCTACAATTGGATATTTCATATGCTACGATATTAGTTTTTGGCCAACCAAAGAAACTCTATAGGGAAACATTGATGAAATATATGGTGAGTAGTGTAGAAAGACCAAGAAACTACCCAATTTATACTAGACCTACCGACCTAGATTCATTCATCTTATGCAACTCTGAAACTGATAATGAAATCAAAATTGAATTAAAAGACAAAAACAAAACATTAGACAGTGAAAATATCTTTCATGAATCATTATGGCATTTATATTTTGATGGTTCAGTTAATAAACTAGGAGCAGGAGTAGGAGTTTGGAAAAATAATATGGAAAATAATAATGCAAAAGGCCATGCTTTCAAACTTAATTTCAAATGCACCAATAACATGGCTGAATATGAAGCTCTCATTTTAGGATAGTGGATTATTAGAAATTTAGGAGGTAAGAGAGTATCAATTATGGGAGATTCAGAGTTGATTGTAAAACAAATAAATGGAGAATATTCTGTTTATAATCCAAGGTTAAGCTGATATAGAGAAACTGTGTTAGATTTGATAGATGAAATATTGGAATGTAATTTCTCTGTAATACCAAGAAAACAGAACATACAGGCCCATTCACTAGCAACTTCTGCTATTACATGTAATCTGCTTGTTGAGCCCTGAAATTGTCTTCTCTTTTTCCAAACTTCACTTCATTTCATCATTCCTTTATCATTTCATAAACCTAAAACTCAATGAGAATGACTAAAATTACTTAAAGGTTGCATAAAATGATTAAATTATTGTACTTTTGTGATTTTGCTGTCTTAATGATTTTTGAACAGTTTTAGCTACAGAATGCAGTCATTCTGTAGCCAGTCAAGCGTTCCGTAGCTGTTTTGGTGTTTACATATGTTACAGGTGTCATCTGGAGAAAAGGCACACATAGGTGGATTCAAAATCTTTCCTACACCATTCGTTCCCTTCCACGAAGACTGGATCGATAGTTGGAGGTACTTATGCACATGGTCAAAGCAAAAGACAAGCAAACTGTTTCCTATGGAAATCAGGACTCCTGATTTTTCTTTACAGCAAATCAGGAATCCTAAAAGAGTTTCAATTTGATTTTGACTTTAAAACTACACCTGTAGCTACTTTTATTCAATATCAGTTATGTAATTGCATATAAATTCAGCTTGGTAATTCCGAGAAAGACAAGTTTGATACACATTTTATCATTACTGTGATACTCTGTTTTTGAGCATTTTGATAATAGAAGGAGTAAAACTTTGATGCCATTCTGAAGACAACCTTGAGGAGTTAAAGGATTAATGCTGAATTGATAGCAGAGGGCCCCTGCTTTCAAAGAAGCTTTACATGTTTTCTAGATAAGTAGTTTTCAATTCTGTTTTTTCATATTCCCTTTCTTAGATTGCTTTCTAAAATTGTATCTTTTAGCATTATGTTTCAAGTCATTTTCTTAGACAAAAGATCCTCATGATATTACAGTTAGTCTTTTTATCAAGTTTTTCAAATATATCTCTATTACATGAATGGGATTTAATTGTAATATTCTGAGTTACTAGCATTTCAGTTTCTGTTATTTAGATTAAGAAGATCCTCATTATCCTATAGCTATTCTCTTTCTCAAACTCTTCCAATATATCACTACTACATGAATGGGATTTAGTTGTACTATTTTGAGTTATTAGCATTTTCTGCTCTGTAATTAGATAGAGGATCCTCATTTTATTACAAACAGTCTTTTTCAAAAGCTCTTCCAACAAACCTCTAAATCATGAATAAGATTTAGTTGTAATACTGTGGGTTACTGATTGTTTGTTTTATAGAAGATCCTTATCACATTATGCCTAATCTATTTCAACAAACCTCTAACTCATGAAGGAGATCTAGTTGTAATGTCATAAGTTGTTTCAAGCATTTCTTAGGAGATCCTTATTACATTGTAGTAATCTCTTTCTCAAGCTATTCCAATACACCTCTATCATATGAATGAGATTTCACTGTAATGTTCTAAGTTACTGTTTATTTTAATACTTCTGTCATGTTTTAGGAAGATCCTCATTGCATTAGAATTTAATCTCTTTCACAGGATATTCCAACAAATTTCTAACTAAATGAATAAGATTGAGTTGTAGTGTTTTGAGTTACCTTTAATTTTCATGAATGTTCATTTGTAAGCTATAATATCCATGGATTATGACTCTCTGTTTTCATTATTTTTTATTAAGAACAGAACTTGCAACTAAACTCTATTTTGATTCATTAAGATTTCCCTTTTGACATAGATTTAACTTCATCTTCTTAGCATAGAATAACATACTAGGAATCAAACATAACAAAACCCAAAACATCAATAAAATAATGAAAACAATGAAATAAGAAAAGGGATACTTAGGCACATATAGTGCAAGTACACTTCATCAGTTTACTAGCCCTGGTCGATAATTTATGCTATCAATTTAGGACACTAAATTGACTAAAAATTTTGGCGCTGTTGTCGGGGAACTGTAACTAGGTAGCCTTATTTCCTATTTCCCAAAAAAAATGATATGCATAGAGAAAGAGATTCTAGGGGTAGATTTATAAGAGGCAGAAGCTTAATTCCCACAACTCCACTCACTCCACCAAGACCAAGAAGCAACACACCTCCAACTCAAACCCACATTCCATACTATACTGGTCATAGGTTTCCAGAAGTCTCAAGATCAGATATCCCATCAGGAATATCTCCCACTTCATCCACTGAAGCAATTCTAGAGGAAGAAGATCCAAGGACTCCTACAGAAGGGATAAACTTTTTCACTTCTACAGGAGAATATATTCCAGCAGAAGAATTACAAATCCCTAGTGAAGAGGAAGAAGAGGACTATTTCTTCAATATACCCCTCATAGAAGAACCAGTAGAACAATTAGCTCTTCCAACTGAACCCTATATCAGTTCAAAAGAATCTATAATGGCAGAAGAAGGGGAAGGAGAAGTATTTAATGGAGAATATACACTATTTGGAGGAGGTAGAGGTAGAGGAGGAGATAGAGGAAGAGGTAGAGGTATAGGAGAAGGTAGAGGAAGAGGAAATGTAGAAGGAGCAAGAGGTAGAGGAGAAACTGGAAGTCCTTTTGGATTCCTTATAATAGATGAAGAGACTAATGCAACTATGAAAAATATATCACCCTCTGTTCTTCCAAACTTTCATGGATTAAAAAGTGAAGATCCTGAGACCTTTTTATTTGAATTTGAAGTTCTATGTAGAACCTATGATTACCTACAAGATGCTTAGAAACTTAAACTGTTCCCTTCAACATTGAAAGGAGCAACATTAAAATGGTTTATGAGTTTAATCATTAGGTCTATTAGGACATGGGATGAAATGAGAAAATAATTTCTAGACAGATATTTGGATTACTGTATACTAGTCAGCCATAAGGAGGAAATGTTCAAGATGATGCAAAAAGAAGATGAAAATCTAAAAGATTTGTTGGAAAGATTTAACTATAACATCAAGAGAGAAAAAATGGAAAACTTAGATCAAGATACTTTGAAAGCTCTTTTGTTGAAAACAATTAGAGATGAATGGATAGATATTCTTAATATGATGGGGAAAGGAGACATATCTCAAATTTCATTACTTGATATAGCCGAACTATGTATTAATCTTTCAAGAGGAAAATCTAAGATTCTAAAAGGACCAAGAGACCCTGCTCTTGCAAGAGTGAGAAATTCTGCAGCTGGAACAGTAAGTAGGGCAGAGATAGGTAATATTCTTGATGAATTCAAAACAGACATTCTAGGGAGTCTTAGTGAGAAAATAGACACCCTTAAGTTACAAAACAAGAAGAAAGCTGAAACTGATGCCTTAGCAATATTTTGTCCCAAATGTAGAAAGAAGCATGCCTTAAGAGAGTGTCCTTTGGATGCAAAAGTAATAGAGACTTGTGCAATTTGTTTAGAAAAACATGAAACCAAGAATTGTCCCTCAATCCCTGGCCTTAAATTTGTCTTTCAAGAAGAAACAACCACAAATTCCACATAATCTCTTTATTTTGTCTCTAGAAGACCTTGGCAGGGACCTCAAACACAAGGGTTTAGTAATCAGATGTATAATCAACCCCCGCCTAATTGGAACTCTTGGCAGCAACCTTGGCCCCAATTTCAAAATCAATCCCAACCTTGGGCACAAGGAGCACAAAATATTTATGGAAGGTTCTCCCAGTATCATCAATATCCACCCTCTTATCCATCATATCCATCATATTCAAACTTTCCTCCTCAACAAAATCCTCAGCAGAATCCACAACATCAAAATCAACATCAAAATCAAAATCAAAATCGACCACTTCCATTACCATTTCCTCAAAAAGCAAATCAGTTACCTGCCCAGCCAATACCAAACCCCAATAATAAAAACCCTCAGAATACATATATGATAGAAGGTCAAAAATTTCCAACTTATTTGATTACCCCTTTAGACCTTAATTATGTTCAACTTAGGTCTGGAAGAATACTTGAAAGAAAGAAACCTTCAATAGTTATACAAGAACAAAACAATTTTGAGGAAGATTCTCTACAGGAAAATAAAGTTTTGAAGAAAACACATCTCTTAAAAACCAAAAAATTGAAAAAGAAAAACAGAAAGAACTAATAATTTCAACTCCTATGTTAGAACATCCATCAACATCTACTACTACACCTCCTTTTCCTGAATGATTTTAAATTGATAGGGGTGTAGAGAAACAAATTATGATGCCTAACTATGATTTCTTAGATGAGTTAAGAAATGTTTGTATTAAGATTCCATTATTACAGGACATCAAGGAAATCCCAATTCTAGCAAAAACAATAAAGGAGTTGAGTATGAAAAAAACAGGAAAAAGAATAAAAGAGACAAAGAAAATACTACCGGTAGGAAAAATAGCAGATATAATGATGGGAAAGATTGCCATTCCAAAATATCTAGATCCCGAAAATCTAGTTGTTAAGATACATATCAATGGAATAGAAATTCCAAACACACTTATTGATCTAGGAGCAGCAATCAATATCATGAGTAGGCAAATCATGGAAAAACTAAAACTTCCTAATCTTATTTTTACACCCACACTATTATAATTAGCAGATAGATTTGTAATCAAACCAGATGGGGTATTAGAAGACATTCCAGTGTCCTTAGATTCTTGGGAGTATCCTGTGGATTTCATGATCCTAACTCCTAAAAATGATCTAGGAGGACATCCTATTATATTGGGAAGACCTTGGTTAGCTACAACTGATGCTTTCATTAGCTGTAGATCTGGTGATATGTACATCTCTAATGGAAGTTCAACCAAGAAATTCACCTTGTATCCTCCAGTAAGAACAATCACAGAATTAGATGATACTCAATGGATTGATGATGAAGAAGATATACAACCTCTCTTCACTATTTCAGAAATTAGTGAAGACAGTCAGATTCTGAATACCTTAGAAAATCATGAATCTTCTTCAGAATAAAAACGTGAAAAATTTCAAGAATAATCCAATATTGAGTTTTGTCATCAAGACATATGTCTCTTTACTCCATGGAAGAATTTGGCAGCTCTACAATTGAAATATTCCCAGGAAAAACCTTAAACATAAACAAAAACCTAGAGAAATTTCAACAAGAAAAGCTAGTCAAAATATTATAGAGACACTCTTCTGCATATGCATGGGAGTACACTGACATGAAAGGGATCAACCCTAAGACTTGCACTCAGCATATCTATATAGAGGACAATTGTAAACCAATCAGACAACCTCAGAGAAGGATGAACCCAAACCTTAGGGAAATTGTTAAAGAAGAGTTGCAGAAATTGTTAAATGTCAACTTTATTTATCCCATTTCAGACAGCTAGTGGGTTTCTCCTTTGGTGATTGTACCCAAGAATAATGGTAAATTGAGGGTATGCATTGATTACCGGGAATTAAACAAAGCTACTCTTAAATATCGTTTTCCTTTACCTTTCATATATCAGGTGCTAGATACATTAGCAGGCAAAAAGTACTTTTCATTTTTGGATGGTTTCAGTGGTTACAACCAAATACAAGTTGCATTTGAGGATCAATATAAAACCACATTTACCTGTTCTTGGAGTACCTATGCCTACTGAGTATTACCTTTTGGATTGTGCAATGCACCTGCAACATTCCAAAGGGCAGTATTAGGAATATTTTCAGATCTAATACATGACTGTGTAGAGGTATACATGGATGACTTCACAGTCTATGGAAACGCATTTGTGTAGGTTTTAACCCTGAACAGAAATTATCTACACACGAATCTTATAACAGAAAATAAACAATAGCGAGAGAATAAAACATAAAATAGATAAACATAGAGATTTTCCCCTGGATCCCAAATTGGGATGACTAGCTTTATTTTTCATTATATTCCTTTTAGTGTTACAAAACATATATATACATGCCGAAGCATACATAAACCCCAATCCATTAACCCTGGATTAGAACATAACCGTAGTTCCCTTGACCGGATCTACAAAATACCAGGGGTCGAAAACCATCGTACCCCAAAACCATGTGCAAACTCATGCACAAAACATGGGTGGGTTCGCATATGAGTGGGACCGCATACCAAAAAAAAATTTCGCCGAGGCGCTACCCCGGACCCTGACAGGGGGGGCTGCCGCCCCCCCTGTGACCCCCCTGCTGCGCCCGGCGCAACGTACAACACGTGGGACTACTCGTGGAAAGAATATAACACATACCCAACATTCTCCCACTTGTTGTTTTCTTTCCAAAGGGGGCCACAAGAGAGCTTAGTCATTGGGCCAATTCTTCAACACCCATTGTTTCTCTGCACCAAGAGAACTTCTGAGTGCTCACAGACTTCTCCAATGCATCTGCAACATTCTTCGAAGTGTCCACCTTTACCAGCAACACCCTTTTAGCCTCAACCATATCTCTAACAAAGTGATATTGAACATCAATGTGCTTTGTCTTTGAATGATAAGCAGGGTTCTTAGCCAAGAAAATTGCACTTTGGCCATCACAGTCTATCCTTATAGCTTGCTGTACCAACCCCATACTTGAACACAATCTTTGCAACCAAACTGCTTCCTTGCTTGCATGAGTGGCTGCTATGTATTCTGCCTCTGTAGTTGAAAGAGCCACTACAGACCGTCTTTTACTCATCCAACTGACTGCGCCTCCAAATAGGCTAAACACATACCCACTTGTAGATCTTCTTTGGTCCAGATCTCCAGCCCAGTCTGCATCAACAAAACCACGAATGTCCAACATTCTTTCCAATCCCGGTCTTCCCTGGTAGCACAAGCCATAATCATTAGTGCCACGTAAATATCTGAAAACCTGCTTCACTGCTGTCCAATGCTCCTTCCCTGGGTTTGACATAAACCTGCTCAATACTCCCACTGCATGTGCAATGTCTGGTCTAGTACAGACCATTGCATACATCAGGCTACCCACCGCACTTGCATATGGAACACGGGACATATCCTCCTCTTCTTCTTGTGTCTTGGGACACTGTTCAGCAGACAACTTTGCACCTACAGGAATAGGAACACTCACTAGTTTACTATCCTGCATATTGAACCTCTGCAATATAGTCTCGACATACTTCCTCTGGTTTAACCAGAGCTTCCTCTTTTCCCGATCTCTCTTAATTTCCATGCCCAAAATATAGTTTGCAGCACCAAGATCCTTTATGTCGAATTTGGAGAACAGCCGGGTCTTCAAATCTTGGATAATTTCTTTGTCATTTCCAATCAACAAAATATCATCCATATACAAGACCAAATAAATAACACGGTCACCAATTAATTTAAAATAAACACAGTGATCCTCCTTGCTTCTGGTGAAGCCAAGTCCCCGTATATAGGTATCAAATTTCTGATACCACATCCTTGGTGACTGGTTTAACCCATACAGAGACTTCTTCAACCTGCATACCAGTTCTTTCTTACCCTTCACCATAAAGCCTTCAGGTTGCTTCATGTAGATCTCCTCTTTTAGATCCCCGTGAAGAAATGTTGTCTTCACATCCATCTGTTCTATCTCAAAATCAAATGCAGCAGCAACAGATAAAAGTAATCTAATAGAAGTAACCTTGGCAACAGGAGAAAAAAATATCACCAAAATCAATTCCCGGCACCTGGGAATAACCTTTCGCTACCAACCGAGCTTTGTATTTCTCCACCTTGCCTTCTACATTCATCTTCTTCTTGAACACCCATTTTCTCCCAATGGGCTTCCTTCCAGCCGGCAACTCCACCAGATCCCAGCATTGTTTTTGTGCAAGGATGTCATTTCATCAACCATGGCCTCCCTCCAGAGTTTTCCATCCTCTGAATCTACTACCTCCCTGACAGTTATGGGTTCATCATCAGTTATAGTTAAGGCAAAACTTGAACAGAAAGCAGATGGACTATACCTTTCTGGTTGCCTTCTTTCCCGAACTGATCTTCTCAAAGCCGGAGTTTGTGGCTCTTCATCTTCTGAGTCTTCTTCTGTTGTAGAGTCTGATTCATCCTCCTTTAGCTCAAACTCTATCTTCTCGGGTTCCTTTGGTAGGACTTCATGTTTAACAACATCTTTCACTTCTCTAAACACCACATCTCGGCTGTACACAACCTTCCTTGTTTCTGGGTTCCAAAGCTTGTAACTCTTTAAACCATCCTTATACCCAATAAAGATGCACCTTTCAGATTTATTATCCAACTTGGTCCTTTTCTCCTTTGGAACATGTACATATGCACCACATCCAAATACCCTTAGATGTGAAAGAGAGGGTTTCTTACCAGTCCATACCTCATGTGGGGTCTTATCCTCCAACACTGATGAAGGTGATCTGTTAACCAGATAGCATGCAGTCTCCACTGCCTCTGCCCAGAATTCTTGTCCTAACCTAGTACCACTGAGCATGCTTCTTGCCTTTTCCATCAGTGTTCTGTTCATTCTTTCTGCAACTCCATTTTGCTGAGGTGTGTATGGAGTAGTCTTCTGTCGTGCTATACCACACTTCTTACAGAACTCTTCAAATTCATTCTTGCATAACTCCCCACCATTATCTGTCCTCAGCGCCTTTATCTTCTTCTCTGTCTGGTTTTCCACCAGAGCCTTAAATTCTTTAAATTTGTCAAAGACTTCAGATTTCTTCCTCAAGAAATATATCCATGTATTCCTCGAGAAGTCATCTATGAATGAAACATAGTACACAGACTTTCCCAGTGATGGAACTGACACAGGCCCAAACACATCACTGTGCACAAGTTCTAATATCTTGTTTGCCCTCTTAGCACCAGAAGGAAAACTCACCCGATTCTGCTTCCCATATACACAATGTTCATAGAAATTGAAATCCAGAGAACAATTAGACATACCTTCTACCATACCATCTCTATGCAGTATCCGAAGGCCCTTCTCTCTAATATGTCCAAGCCTTTGATGCCATAGCATGGTCTTTTCTCTAGAGACAGCTAGACTTTCCGTCCCACTTTCAGGAACCACAGAACTGTTACACCCATCAATAACAGTGCTACCTTGTAGCTTGTACAGAGTTCCAGTCCGAACTCCCCGCATTAATACCAATGCTCCCCGAACCATCTTGCAGGCATCTTTCTCGAACACTGTTTTTACACCTGCATCATCCATCTTGCTTACAGAAATCAGATTTCTGGCCAATGCAGGAATATGTAGAACACCAGGAAGTGTTCTAATCCTTCCGCCTTGCAGCTTCAGCTTGACCTTTCCACGTCCGACGATTCTGGCCTTCCTATCATCCCCTAGGAAGACATCACCACCATCATATTTCTCATACTCGCAGAACCACTCCCTATGGGGAGTGAAGTGAAAGGATGCACCTGAGTCAATCAACCATGATTCATGATCTACATGTGTATTTGAAGAAGAAGCCAAATACACATCCCCACCTTCATCCGAGGTGGTTTTTGCCTCTGCAGAAGGAGCTTCATCAGATCCCTTTCCTTTCTCAGGAGCTTTAGATCTGCATTCCTTTTTGTAGTGTTCTTCCTTTCCGCATTTCCAACACACCTTTACAAACTTTCCAGGAGATTTAGATCCCCCTCTAGATTTAGATCTCCCACTCGAAACCTTATTCTTGTTTCTATTTTGGGACCTTCCTCGTACAGATAAGGCATCTCCATTTTGACCCTCCATATTTCTCCGTCTCATTTCCTCCGACAGCAAGGCTGAGACAATGTCATCAAAATTCAAGGTAGTTGTGTTGCTACCTATTGCAATAACCAGACTGTCCCACGAGTTTGGTAGAGAACACAACAAACTGATGCACTTATCTTCATATGAGATTTTAATATCAACAGATGACAGCTGACTTACCACCGTATTGAAGGCATTCAGATGCTCTGTCACCGAGTCTCCATCCTTCATCCTCAGGTTATACAACTTTTTCCGTAGGAACAACTTATTCACCAGAGACTTAGATTGGTACAAATTCCCAAGTTTTTCCCACAAGGTCTTCGCCGTAGCTTCCCCAGATACATTCAACAATACTGAATCTGAGACACACAACCGTATTGTACTCTTAGCCTTCCGATCCAGTTTCTTCCAGTCTTCATCTGACATTGTCGTTGGTTTAGTACCTGGATCTACCGCGATCCACTGATCTTTATCCACCAGCAGATCCTCCATCTTGAGCTTCCACAACTCAAAACTCTGACCATTAAATTTCTCGATCTCTATCTTTCCGCCGCTCGCCATATTCTTTCACCGCAAGAATTGATCCCGCAGATCTCCCACTGCACAGGGTCTACCACAGGCCCGAGCAAAAAACCCTCAACAACAAAGGCGTCCCCTTGAAGCCGAAATAGCTCTGATACCAAATGTAGGTCTTAACCCTGAACAGAAATTATCTACACACGAATCTTATAACAGAAAATAAACAATAGCGAGAGCATAAAACATAAAACAGATAAACACAGAGATTTTCCCCTGGATCCCAAATCGCGACGACCAGCTTGATTTTTCATTATATTCCTTTTAGTGTTACAACACATATATATACATTCCAAAGCATACATAAACCCCAATCCATTAACCCTGGATTAGAACATAACCGTAGTTCCCTTGACCGGATCTACAAAATACCAGGGGTCGAAAACCATCGTACCCCAAAACCATGTGCAAACTCATGCAAAAAACATGGGTGGGTCCGCATACCAAAAAAAAAAAAATTTGCCAGCCGCCTCAATTGATGCGCTCGTGACCCCCCCGTCGCGCCCAACAGAACGTACAACGCGTGAGACTAGTCGTGGAAAGAATATAACACATACCCAACAATTTGAAGAAGCTTTAGCAAACTTGGAAAAAGTTCTAAAGAGATGTAAAGAAGAAAATCTTTCATTAAGTCATGAAAAGTATTTTATGATGTTTACTGAAGGGATTGTTCTAGGATATCACATTTCAGGAGATGGGATAAAAGTTGATAAGTCAAGTTGAAGTCATATCCAGACTACTAGTTCCAAGTTCTCAAAAATATGTTAGGATTTTTCTAGGATTTACAGGGTATTATAGGAGATTTATAGAAAACTTCACTAAGATAGCATCTTCACTTTTCAAACTAATTACCAAGGACTGTGAATGCAATTGGAATTATGATTGCCAGTTAGCCTTTGAAACCCTGAAAACAAAAATCTCTGAAGCACCTATTATAAGGGGACCTAACTGGAAATTACCTTTTCATATTTCAACAGATGCCTCAGATACAGCTTTAGGAGCTGTATTGGGACAAAAATAATCACTCTTTATGCCATCGGCTTATAAGCAAAAAATTTAACTCCAATACTCCTTCGTAGTTGAATTATACCGTAACCGAAAAAGAGTTCTAACTGTTGTTCATGCCATAAATAAATTCAGACACTATATAACAAGCTATGAAACCTTTTTCCACACAGATCACTCTGCAATTAGGTATTTGATGAACGAATATATTACTAATGGCAGAGTCACAAGATGGTTATTTCTTTTACAAGAATTTAACATCACCATTCTAGATAGGCCTGGAAAGCAAAATACAGTCGTTGATTTCCTATCCAGACTCCAAAACATTAAAGACAATACTCCAGTTGAAGATAAATTCCCTAATGAATACCTCTTTGCAATTACTACTCAAACTCCCTGGTTTGATGATATTGCCAATTATCTAGTTTCAGGAAAATTTCCTTCAATTATGAATGCAATAAACAAAAGAAAAATCATTTATGACAGTGAAAAATGTTCATGGATTTCTAATGAGTTATATAGAACAGGTTCAAACTTTTTTATCAGAAGATGTGTTCGAGAAGATGAGATGCTGAGATTCTCAAGGCATCTCATGATGAACCTTGTGGTGGAAACTTTGCTGATAAGAGGATAGCTTATAAGATCCTTCACCTAGGATATTATTGGCCATCCCTCTTTAAAGATGCTAAAGATTATTTCAAAAGGTGTGATAGTTACCAAAGTGTAGGGAAACCTTCCCCTTCAGGTGAAATTCCATTGCAACCTCAGGTGCATATTGAACCTTTTGAGAAATGGGCTTTGGATTTTGTAGGACCTATTAATCCTCCATCAAATAAAAATAAATATATATTAGTTTTCACTGATTATGTTACTAAATGGGTAGAATCCAAGTCATTACTTTCTGCTACTGAAGCATTTGTAGTTAATTTTCTTTTTGAGGAATTTTTTAGTCATTTTGGTGTCCCAAGAGAAATTTTTACAGATCAAGGAGCTGAATTCACATCAAAAATGGTGGAACAAATGGTAGAGAAGTACAAAATCAGACATAGAAAATCCACTCCTTACCATCCACAATCAAATGGCCAAGTTGAATCTACCAATAAGGTGATTGAAGGGATCTTGACAATGACTGTTCATTTACATAGAAGAGATTGGGCAGAAAGTCTTCCTGAAGCCTTATGGGCCTACAGAACTACATGGAGAAACACAATAGGACACACCCCTTATGAACTTGTATATGGAAAATGAGTCTTTTTTCCTATAAAGTTTCAGATCCAAACTTTCAAAATGGCAGTCCAGTTAGGACTTGATTTGAAAGAAGTGAAAAAACATAGACTAGAGCAGATTAATGAATTGGATGAGATCAGATAAGGTGTAGTCCAGAGAACAAGCATAGTCCAACAACAAAGGAATAGATGGCATGACAAGTATATCAAAGAAAAGAAATTTAAAGAAGGTGACTGGGCAGTCTTCCTTGATTCAAAATTCAAGGATTTTCAAGGTAAATTTCAAACTCATTGGCTTGGGCCATATGATATTGTGAAAATATTTGAAAATGGAGCAATAAATATTAGGACAATAGACGAAGGAAAGGTAGCATTTCTTGTAAATGGACACAGACTGAAATTGTATCATAAGCCACTTTCAAGAGAAGAATTTGTTAATAAATTTCAGGATAACGTTGATATGAAGTTAGTAAAGAAGAACTCTTCTTCTTCACTAACTTAGGTGTATTTTTCTTCAATAATTATATATATATATATATATATATATATATATATATATATATATATATCTATATATATAAAATAAAAGTATAAATATGAAAACCAGTCATTGATTGGCATGTTTATACAGAAGGTATAAAGTGAAAATCAGAATTCTTCTGACACTTTAGACTTTCAAAATTGATTCCTTTTTTGCAATTAAGTATCATAAAATCATAAGTTGTAGATTCACTTTTCATACTTCACTTCATACTTCCTTCCATTCCATATTTCACTTCATCCATATTCCATTCTATATTCCATGATCCATCTCATTCCATTCCATATTTCACCTCATCCCAATTTCATTCTATTCCATCCATTTCATTCCATTCCATTCCATATTTTAGAGTTTTAACAAGAACATTATGTAGCTATTTGTTATATAGCCAAGCCTGTTTTGCAGCCAATTGACTCTGCAAGCCTACTTCAATGAAAAAAGGATGAGTCAAAGAATATTATGGAGCTTAAAATATCAATATTTTTCAGATGAAGGACATACACAACCAAGAAACAAAATAAAAAAGGCTAAGGTAAACTGTGTGAAAAATATTTTTGACAGCAAAACATGAAAGATGTAATATGGTTAAATCATATGCTTCCTAAAGTTATTTTATCATTCGAATTGATCCTTGCCTATCATAAAAACTCCTTGACTAAATCCCTTACATCTTGCTCCATAACAATTCATCATTAATTAAAATATTAACGGAAAAAACTTTGATGTGACCTATTAGGTCACGTCCTTAGATCATATCATTTATTGATGAATTTTGAAAATCATCATAAGATCTCTTCGCGGTCTTTTATCCCATATCAAAATCTTAACCCAATCATTTTCATGATTTACCACTACCTCCGTATCCACTCACTGCCATTACATTCTGTGGCTAGTTTTCATCTGCAGAGAAGTCATTTTAAGGGTAAAACAACCTACCACATCTACTCTTTCTTCAGACAGGAGATAAAAAACAGAGTAATGGATATAAGTCAAAGAAAGGAAGCAATTTGTATCAAGGAAAGAAATGGGGCTTATTGTGAGATCAGAGTCAATTGGGACCAAATATTTAGAAGGATACCCTTAGGTTAAGGGATTATAACAGCAGGTTGGCTGGCTGACCTTTATAAAGAAGTTCAATGGATTCCACAAATAAGTCACAAAGTCATTTGCAAGGTCATTCGATGGATCGAAGGTAGAAATTGGGGATATCAAGTTCACCATCACAGAATCATTCATAGCAGAAGCAACAGAATTACCAAAATAGGGAGACGTTGGTTTAAAAACAAAGAGTTCCATAATGGAACTTGGAAAAAAATGCTAGAAAACCAGGTATGGACATTTCAGTGTTTAGAAAAGGTATTCCTAGTAAAACTTTGAAAAATAAATCGAGAATGTGTTGTTGCTTTTACAAAAATTCATAACCTGTGAGAGTAGATTTGGCACTTTGTATGTCTATCATATTAGATTGATGATGAATTTCTTAGAGGATGAAATAAATCTACCCTTCTTCCTGCTTCATAGTTTGAAAAGGATGGCCTCTAATGTTCAGAAAAGACTTCAGTTCCTAGAAACTACTTTGCATCATCATGTCCTAATTGAAATATTAATTGAGTTTCATTTGAAGAAATTAGGAGATAGATGGGATGAATTCCTCTTAATAAATCATTTTGAAGAACCAGAAGAAACACTATCTAAAGAAGAACCTGTAAGAAGAAGTAGGGGGGAAAAATTGTTAAATTTGTTGAGATCAAACCTGATACATCAACACAGGAAGATAGTGACGAAGTAATCTCTGAAAAAATGATAAATATCAAGAAACAACTCAGGAATAAAAGAAAGGAGAAATTAAAAAATGAATGTGCTGAAGAAAAAGATGAAAATCCACCTAAATTGAGAATAAGCTCTAGGCTTAAAGGCATGGTGAAAAAGACAGGGATTAAGGAAACAGGAGTTATAAATATTGAAGAAGAAGAAACTCCAATCCAATCTCCAGTTAATAGATCTCCTTCACACTAGTATGAAGAAAACCCTAGCAGAAGAACCCCAGATATAGATCCAGTTCAACAACAGATTTGTGACTATGTGGAATCACTAGAGAATAGGGCCTCAGAAAATCGAGAAAGATCTCCCAGTCCACAAGAACCTCCAATAGAAATTTTGAGAAGAGATAATTATGAATTGGAGATACTGAATAAATATTTCAAGAATGAAAATGAAATCCTAAGAGAGCAGGTCAAATTGAAGGGTAGCATGAATATCACTCTCTCTCAACAAATGAAAGCACTATATAAAGCAAACAGGAAGTTAAAGAAAAGAAACAAGAAACTGAATAGGGCACTCATTGATCTTAGGTTCAAATCATTTATGAGGAAACCCAGAATGGCATTGACTACCAGAAGAAGTAGAAAAAGGAGGCTAGATGTTTTTGTAGAAGTATCAATGCAAATGGAATAAATTTTTGATGAAATTGCATGAGGACATGCAAGAGTTTTGCAGTGGGGGTATGTTGAGCCCTGAAATTGTCTTCTCTTTTGCCAAACTTCACTTCATTTCATCATTCCTTTATCATTTCATAAACCTAAAAATCAATGAGAATGACTAAAATTACTTAAAGGTTGCATACAATGATTAACTTATTGTACTTTTGTGATTTTGCTGTCTTAATGATTTTTGAACAGTTTTAGCTACAAAATGCAGTCATTCTGTAGCCAGTCAAGCGTTCCGTAGCTGTTTTGGTGTTTACATATGTTACAAGTGTCATCTGGAGAAAAGGCACACATAGGTGGATTCCAAATCTTTCCTACATCATTCGTTCCCTTCCACGAAGACTGGATCGATAACTGCACGTACTTATGCACGTGGTCAAAGAAAAAGTCAAGCAAACTGTCTCCTACAAAAATCAGGACTCCTGATTTTTCTTTACAACAAATCAGTAATCCTAAAAGAGTTTCAATTTGATTTTGACTTTAAAACTACACCTCTAGCTACTTTTATTCAATATCAGTTATGTAATTGCATATAAATTCAGCTCGGTAATTCTGAGAAAGACAAGTTTGATAGATATTTTATCATTACTGTGATACTCTATTTTTGAGCATTTTGATAATAGAAGGAGTAAAACTCTGATGCTGTTCTGAAGACAACCTTGAGGAGTTCAAGGATTAATGCTGAATTGATAGCAAAGGGCCCCTGCTTTCAAAGAAGCTTTACATGTTTTCTAGATAAGTAGTTTTCAATTCTGTTTTGTCATATTCCCTTTCTTAGGCTACTTTTTGAAATTGTATCTTTTAGCATTACATTTCAAGTCATTTTCTTAGACAAAAGATCCTCATGATATTACAGTTAGTCTTTTTCTCAAGTTCTTCCAATATATCTCTATTACATGAGTGGGATTTAATTGTAATATTCTGAGTTACTAGCATTTCAGTTTCTGTTATTTAGATTAAGAAGATACTCATTATCCTACAACTATTCTCTTTCTCAAACTCTTCCAATATATCACTACTACATGAATGGGATTTAGTTGTACTATTGCGAGTTATTAGCATTTTCTGCTCTGCAATTAGATAGAGGATCTTCATCTTATTACAAACAGTCTTTTTCAAAAGCTCTTCCAACAAACCTCTAAATCACGAATAAGAATTAGTTGTAATATTGTGGGTTACTGATTGTTTTTTTTATAGAAGATCCTTATCACATTATGCCTAATCTCTTTCAACAAACCTCTAACTCATGAAGGAGATCTAGTTGTAATGTCATAAGTTGTTTCAAGCATTTCTTAGGAGATCCTTATTACATTGTAGTAATTTTTTTCTCAAGCTATTCCAATACACCTCTATCATATGAATGAGATTTCACTGTAATGTTCTAAGTTACTGTTTATTTTAATACTTCTGTCATGTTTTAGGAAGATCCTCATTGCATTAGAATTTAATCTCTTTCACAAGCTATTCCAAAAAATCTCTAACTAAATGAATCAGATTGAGTTGTAGTGTTTTGAGTTACCTTTAATTTTCATGAATGTTCATTTGGAAGCTATAATATCCATGGATTAGGACTCTCTGTTTTCATCATTTTTTATTAAGAACAGAACTTGCAACTAAACTATGTTTTGATTCATTAAGATTTCCTTTTTGACATAGATTTAACTTCATCTTCTTAGCATAGAATAGCATACTAGGAATCAAACATAACAAAACCCAAAACATCAATAAAACACTGAAAACAATGAAATAAGAAAAGGGATACTTAGGCACATATAGTGCAAGTACACTTCATCAGTTTACTAGCCCTGGTCGATAATTTATGCTATCAATTTAGGACACTAAATTGACTAAACACTGCCATTTCAGCCAAATCATAGGTATACTGCAGAAGTCAAACACAGACCAATAATTCAAGATAATCTTAAATATTGGCATATTTTCTCACAAGATCAACAGATTTACCATTTTATGAACAATGAAGGTGAATTTCAGAATTGTAAAATAGACACAGATTGTACAACAGACCAGAATATAGATAATGAAATTGATTTGAATAACATAGATATAAACAAAGTAAAGTTTACAAAACCTACTAAATTTAGCCAAACAGACATAGATAACTTAGAAAAAATAGAAATTGAAGAGATGGTTGATGATGAATCTGATATTTTGAACTTAAAAGATAATTTTTTACCAAAAGACTTAACTCTTTTAGAAGATTTATTTGACTCAAATGATGTTGCAAGAAAACCCAAAATGGAGCCACTTAGATCTGATATTGAAGAATGTAACATAGGTACAAAGTTAAAACCTAAGATGATTAAACTTTCCAAAGCTTTACCTTAGCAAAAAAAAGAAAAATACATAGCTCTTTTTAAGGAATTTCAAGATATTTTTTCTTGGAATTACGAGGACCTAAAATCCTATGACACCAGTATAATACAACATGAAATCCCTATAAAATAAGACCAAAATACTTTTAAACAAAAATTAAGAAGGATAAATCTTGTTTTGATGCCTTTAATTGAGAAAGAGGTAAAAATGATGTATGAGGCCCAAATAATTGCACCAATCAGATATTTTGATTGGGTTTCTAATCTAGTTCCCACCAGGAAAAAGACATGAGAAATTAGATTATGTGTTGACTTTAGAAATTTAAATAAGGTATCCTTAAAAGACAATTACCCTTTACCAAAGATGGATCACATTTTATAGAGGGTAGTTGGTTCTTCTAGGATTTCACTTTTAGATGGATTTTCAGGATATAACCAAATTTTAGTCCAACCAGAGGATCAAGCCAAAACTACTTTTACTACCCCATGGGGAACTTTTATGTATGTAAAAATGCCTTTTGGGTTAATGAATGCAGGAGCCACTTCTCAAAGAGCTATGGATATAACATTTGCAAAGGAAATTCATGAATTCTTAGTAATTTATTTAGATGACACTACTATTTTCTCAAAGGCTGATTATGAACACTTGGATCATCTTATACAAGTCTTTCTTAAATGCAAAAAAATTGGCATCTTTCTAAACCCAAGAAAACTTTATTTGGATTAGAAGAAGGTAATTTACCTGGATGCATAATATCTAAAGAAGGAATTAGAATAGACCCTGCCAGAATAGAGGCCATCCTTAACATTAGTCCTCCTAGGAACATTAAAGAGTTACAAGAATTTCTAGGTAAAATTATCTTTCTTAGAAGATTCATCTCAAATTTAGCTAAAATCATCAGAGAGCTTAACAATATGCTTAAAAAGGACTCAGTACTTAAATGGACTATTGAAGCCAAATAATATTTTGAATCAATTAAACAAGCTTTAACAAAAACTCCAGTCCTTATAAGTCCCAATTTTAAGAAAGATTTTATTATCTTCTCTTTTTCTGTAGAACGGAATATTGCTGCAGTTTTATTGCAGAAAAATGACCAGTGCTATGAGCAGCCCATAGCTTTCTTTAGCAAAACACTTAGAGATTCCACTTTAAAGTAAAATATCATGGAGAAATAGGCCCCAACTTTGGTAAAGGCCATTAAAGACTTTAGAATGTACATTCTTTATTCACACATTATCGCCTATGTTCCAAATGCAGTTGTAAAGGACATTCTAACTCAAAATGGTCCCGATGGTAAAAGAGGCAAGTGGATTGCCATAATTTTGGAATATGACATAGAAATAAAATCCACTAAACTCATAAAAGGTCAAGATCTAGCCAAACTCATGGCTGAATCAAATTGTCATGCTTTAGACATTAATTTTATTGTCAAAGTAGATGATCAGGAAGATATGGCGACTTCACAGATTAGTGAAGCCTTTTCAAACTCACCATGGTATGTAGATATTATATTTGTATTACTAAATTTACAAGCTCCTCCTGGATTATCAAGAACAAAAGCTCGATTCTTAAAATTGAAGGCAGTAAGATTTTGTATCTTAGACAATGTACTTTTTTGGAAAGATCATAGTGGAATTTTACTAAATTGTTTGCTTAAAGAAGAAGCTGAAAAAGTTTTAGAAGAATTTCATGCAGGTGACTGTGGAGGACATCTTTATTAGAAGACTACTGCAGACAAAATCCCGAGCTTGTTTTTACTGGCCTACTTTATTTGCAGATGTAAAAAGGTATGTGACTTCCTGTCACAAGTGTCAAATATTTGAGGGAAAGAAAAAGCTCTTACCATTGCCCTTAAAACCCATCTCAACAGAAATATCATTTAAACAATGGGGCTTGAATTCATTGGTGAAATTCACCCTCCATCATCAACCCAACATAAGTGGATTCTGACAGTCACTGACTATTTTACTAAGTGGATAGAAGCCATATCCTCCAGGCAAGCCACTGACACTGTTATTATCTCCTTTTAGAAAGCAACATACTTTCAAGATTTGGATGTCCCTAAAAGATTATCACTGATAATGCAGCTGCATTCAAATCTAAAAAGATGATTGACTTTTTCCATAAATACCACATTACCCTTGGCCAGTCTACTACATATTACCCTTAAGATAATGGCCTTGCTGAATATTCCAATAAGAGCCTTGTGAAAATTCTCAAGAAATTACTAAAATATAACAAAAAGACTTGGAACAAGAGGTTAGTTACTGCCTTATGGGCAGATAGACTTACCACCAAAAAATCTATTGGTACATATCCTTACCAGCTTTTTTAAGGAATGGATGTTGTTTTTACATATTCCTTAGGAGTACTAGTATGAAGATAATTCAAGAGTTACAAGTTGAGACCAATGACATTCAAAGAAGGATTAATCAAACCATTCACTTGCAGCAAACAAGAGAAGAGGTTTATCTTAAGTCTGAAGTTATCCAAGACAAGATAAAGAAAATTTTTGACAGAAAGAGTAAAGAAGATGATTTCTACATTGGTGAAAAAGTGCTAAAATGGGATTCAAGGAGAGAAGAGAAAGGTAAAAATGGGAAATTTGATTTCCTATGGAAAGGACCTTATATTATTTATGGTTACAGAGGTAACGATGCTTTATTTTTGAAAGAAATGGATGGATCAGATCTACTAGGTGGACTTGTCAATGGCAGAATGCTGAAGCACTAATACTCTTCAGAAATAACCAATAGTTAATTTTGTTTACTTTATCCATTGTAAATAACATTGGAGATTTTAGATTGGATTGGATATTTTCCTAACAAAGTTGAAGCCCGGAGAGAAGGTCCTATGCTTTGAAAGATAAAATATCGTAAGTATGAACAATTACAGAGATCAGATAACATCTACAAGGCCAACACAGTGAAAATTCAAAGGCTACTAGTCTTAAAGTTCTTGACATTTCACTAGGAAATGCCATCCCCATGTGGAGCCACTGTTAGGGTCCTATAATAATAGGATTCATAATTTTTTAATTTACTTTAATTAATCTTGTAAATATGTACATACCTTGCTTTCTACAAGTTGTTTTCTGATATTTTGAAAATTATAAAAAAAATGAAAAGAGGGTAAAAGTCCTAAAAGAAAGATCAAAAGACTTAGAAAAGAAAAGATAAAAAAGAATAAAAAATGGACCCCAAAAGAAAAAAGAGATAAGAATAAGACATACAAGTGATGCAAGTCAAAATGCCACTACTATTTACTTTAACTGCAAAAATAATGATTATGTGAAGCTTATCCAAATTGCCATAATCCATGATGAGTTAAATAGTTTAATCTTAACTTTTCATGCTTTAAATTTCATGTTTTAGATAGAGAATAAAGATATGTCAAACTGTTTAAACTTGACAGACAAGTAGATAGTTAGAGAATAAATGAGGATCTCAATAGTTTAATCTAAGCCCTCGGATGAAACAAGGTTAGAGTTAGATAGTTTCTTGCTTTAAAAACAAAAATGGATTTAGGGTTGCAAGCTTAAATGCACCCATGCAAATGAAGTAAAAATTTTTTAGAATAATGATGGGTAGGTACAAAGAAGTTGTGCAAGGCATGTAATAAAACATCATCTGGAAAATTACTAATTTCCCCTCCCCCACAATGTTCTAGTATTCAAAACCTTCAGTTAAAGAGGCTCAGAGCATTTCTCTGACTTCTGTTGGGACCGGACCCAAAGCTTAATGAATGATTGGTAAAAGTACTCGATTCCCTTCATAAAAGGCCATTTCCTCAACATATTCACCCTTTTCCAAAAATATAATCCCTTTTCCTAAGTTAAAACATTTTTCTTAGGGAAAGTAAAAATCCCCTTTAACTAATTTCATTTCATGCAAAAACATTCAAAAACCCATAAAATGCAAATTATCCTAAGTATTATGTGTAAATATTTAAAAGGGACCATTATTGTGCTCAAATGCCTATTTTTACCCTTTGATTAGTTTAACTATATGTATTTTCCATTCATTATATTCATCTCATATTAACTCTAACATAATTTATTAAATACTTTATAACTACCCCTTCCTGTAGGTATATTAATTCCTTTATTTTTAATATTCCAAACCCACTTTTATAAACGTTAACCTATGGTTCTAAAAAACCCATGTGTTAAATATTACCCCGCCTCCCCATAGGTTAAAAACATATTATATGTAAATAACCTGCCCCTTGCAATACACATGAAAATCATTCATTTACTGTGTAAACCATATTATGCATATCCCACTTATTACATTGGATTTTACGTTAAAAACGCATGTTTTAAACGTATTATTTAAACCTCGACACATAACATTTCCTAGGCCCCACGCCCCAACTTTCGAGCTAATCTATAAATCAATCTTCGTCGTTCGCACACCTCCCTCCAGATCCAACGAACAAGATGCCATATCGCATTTCTAAAAGCGTGATCGCTAATCATTTTTGATTTTGCGAACTGGGCATTTTTGCTCTATTATGTCTCCTCCACGTGGCATTTTATAATTGGATCGCATCCAATCCAAATAAAACATTTACTGCTCTCAGCCCATGCAATAACCACCGATGGTTTTCTCCTCCCAGCGCTAAAACCACCCTTCCTCTGATTTGACCGCCATTCAATGCTGATACTGTTTAAACCTAAATTCTCTATAAAGCTTCATATGCATGAACTTAAACCCATTTTCTACATTTCAAACCATCTCTGACTGAAGAAAAAGTGCCATAGCCCTGTTTTCATGCCAAAGAACCAGAAAAGCCATTGAAATAGTCGGAGCGACCTTCTAAAGCTTCCAATTTACTTCCAAGGACTTCAATAGCCATAAGAAAACCTCTCCGATGCCTCAGAAACATTTTTCAAAGATTAAATACCTACAAAAATAGGTATTATTTGAATAAAATAACCTTCCCTTCATTTGAAAGAACCAAATTTCTGAGAAATTAAGCCTTGTAAAGTTGTTTGCCCACAGAGAGACCTTTATCTTTTGCCTGCAAAGAATCTATTCGCTGCTAAACCCTGATAAAATCACAGTGTTGATACTCTAATATATTTTAATTGAAATTCGAGTAGTTTTAGTGTTTTACAGACTTTAAAGACTCTTTAATTGATTAAAGAAACCCTTTATAAACACTCAGAATCTTTCTATGCCTGAATTGAACCATTTTAGTCCAGTTTATTCAAGAAAAGTAGAAAACCCTTGTTCTACTTTTTCCTGAATCTATGAAGAGTTTGAAGACCAAGTTTGAAGCCAATTTGAAGGTTAAAAAAAAAGAAGCCTAATTGTACCCTTTGTTGTTCAATAAACCTCTGTCACACCAAAAATACCTTCTGTAAACATTTTAAGCTTACATAAGAGTACAAAAAGCCCAAATATAGAGTTTTAAGCATCTAGAAGGTCTAAAGTGTCAAAAGAAAACCCAACAATGGCTTCCAAAACCACTATTGTCATAAATCCTCTACAACCTCTTGTTGTAGATGTGGATCATACACCTCTAGCTGATATAGATTACAAGATAGCTGATCCAGCGATAGAATTAAATCTTTTGGAACTCCACTGCTGGAGTCTAGAAAAATCATTAGATCAGGGAGATGGAGTTTAGATTTGGGAGTCAAATCTACCCAAGTATGTAGTTCCACATACTCATCAGTGTCTAGAAGTCATTATGTTGTGTCAATACTATTATTCACCTGAAAAAAGAGCCATGGTTAATGCTAACAAAGAAGTATTGTTTACTATAACTGCAGAGTCTATTAACCTAATGCTTCAGCTGAAACCAGATCCCAATGCAGTTCCATTATCCATAGAAGCACTCACAAAGCTTTATATTCAGTTAGATTTTCCTAAGAGGTTTCAGATTTTCCAAAATTTCATGCTTGCCTATGTTGAAATCCCAAAGATAAATCATCCTTATTCTACTTCCAAATTTCCTGAAGGGTCAAGGCATGCCATATCTATGTTATCCTTTATCTTAGGTTATTTTACTGATAAGCATATACATATGAGTCAATTCTAGGTTTTCTATCCACTTTTGTGCCTGGTCAACCTCCTTCTGTCATCTACAATTATGCTGAATACATAGATGATAATATCCATGACCAGCTTGTGAAATTTCCCACTGAAGGAGTTTTCAGATATTCATCTTTCCTCTTTCACATGTTTCTTTACTTTCAAGCAGATAAGTTCCCTATTAACCTTCAGAAATTGGATGTAGAAGGGAATCCTATATCAGTCATCTTTTGGACATCTTTAATCAGAAAAGAATCAACATAATTCACTTATGTGGATTTTATAGACAGTTTTGTTCATCCATTGATAAACATGTTGACAAACAGTGTACAACCAAGAGTCAGTGATGAAATAAAGAAAGTGTTACAACTGTCAGAACAAGTAGAACTGGAGATTTGTACCTTTACCAAAATCATATAGAGATCAACGTTTTTGGGTCCAATATTTTACCCTATAAACTACCAAAATACTTGCTAATGAGAGTTTTTGCCTTAGAGTACATCAGGCAAATACTAAATTCAGATTCTATCAACTTCTTAGTTGCCAAAAAGAAGACTCAATTCAAGTTGAAGAATCAAGTAGTACCTTTCATTTGCAATCATAGGGATGCAGGTACAAAGTTAAAAAAACAATTGTTGGAATACAAATTTGAAGAAAGTTTCTTATGGAATTATGATCCTCAGGGAATTCTAAGTAAAATGAGGGTAAAATGAAAATTGACCCCTTATATCCATGATAAAAGGCCAGAAATTGAACAGTTTTATAATCAAGTAGAGTGGCTGGAAAATACCTTGGCAGAAGCAGTAAAACAACGTGATACTAGTCACACCTTGAAAACTGTAAATCAAGAAGATAAAGCTACCAAAAGAGTTAGAGAAGAAGGTACCTACACTGCTGAAACAACAGCAGAGACTAGGTTTAAACTCAGATATAATAAAAAGCCTAAGCTCAATCCAGTGCACAAGGAAAAAGAAACAATTGAAGTACTAGATGAAGAAAACGCAGAGAAGAACACAGATGCTGCTAGAGTCATTATAAATGAGCAGGAAAAGGATACTCAAGATACTCAGATGGTTGAAAGACAACAAAACATAGAGGCATAATCATCACAACAAGCATAAAGTACAGGTTTGGATATCAAAGAGAAATACAAGGAAATCAAGGCTAAGAATGAAGAGTTTAAGAATGAAATTTATTCAAAGTATCTAAAGAAAACTCCAGGAAGTCAAAACATTTTATTATCAGCCTTTGATTACACCAACAAGAAATTTCTTATGACAATGCTACAACCAACACTGCCTAAGCCTACAACAATAGCAAACTACAAGAAGGTTGACCTTGAAGTACCTGTTGATATCATTAATCTATTAGATCAAATCGAGTTTCATAAGCAGAGTTCTGAAATGATTTATTCTACTATGACTAATAGGGCAATGAGTGCCCAGAAGCTTCAGAACACTATAACCAATTTTAGAGATCAAATCAGGATTGAGAAAGCTTCTTCTCTTATCAAGGACACTAGAATCAAGTCCTTAGAAGAATTGGTAATTGAAGTGGGTTATGACCCAGCAAATGTAAAGGCTGCAGAAGAGATGATAAAGAAGAAAAATGCTGACATAGAAGCACTTAGAAAACAATTGAAGCTTCCTCCAACAGAACATCCACAGACTAAAGAGATGCTACAAGAGGCAAATTAGAAAGATGAGATGATGAGTCTCATTCTCCAAATGACAACACAGATTAAGGAAATGGAGATAGAAATGGACAAGCTTGTCCAAGAGAAATAAGCAACAAAAACTCTGAGTGATCCTCCCACAATCATCCCTGTGGTAACTAAAACAGTTCCATCAACCTTAGCGGAGGAATTGGCACCAAAAGACCCATTAGCAATAGCTATGATAGTGACATCTTCTACTACCTCGGCTACAGAATCATCTACATCAGCAGTGCAACAAACAGATGAAGCCAACAAGCTCATCAGAGCTATGGAAGAGATGCCCATACAGAGTAATGAGATCAACAGGTTGAAGAAAATGATTGAAAATATGGAAGACACTAAGAAGCTACCAAATTAATGCCAAAACTTAGGAACAAAAGGCTAACAGGTTTAATGTTGAGTTGAAGAACTTACAAAAGGATTTAACCTTGAAATAACCTATGTCCTATGTGAGGAATCAAATATGGACCAAAATCATTGAATCCATCAATGATGTTTGGCCATCAATACAGGTAATTAATGAGCAAAAGGATTTACTACATGCAGCTCAAGAAGAGATTCAAAAAACAAAGGATGAACTAGGTGCCAAACCTAAAGAGGCCCTAGAAATAATCAAATTTCTCAATAGTAAAAACAAACAAGAATTGGAGGAGATATAAATTATTGATAGAATAGAGGCAATTCTTGAAATAAGAAAAGTAATTTCAAAGAAAAACTTGATGAAGCAGCTAGAAGAAAAGTGTGGAAACATGAACACAGACATAACTAAATTTATGGTTAAATTTGAGATCTTAAGGCAAACAGGTTTGCCAAATATTCTTGTTATTAATGATAAACTTATGCCACAAGAAGACTACAACAAGAAGATAAGAGATTATGCAAAAGAGTAGGTAAATAAAACAAAAGGACAAGGAATTCCTATAGGAAAAGTTCTACATAAAAGCTTTGAAGACCTGTTTTATCTACAGCATGAGATAAAACACCTTTATGTGATCAAACCAACATTTACTAGATACACAGAGGCAGATGAGAACTTTAGGAATTTGAAAAATATCAAAATCCCTGATGAAGAATTTTGGGAAAAACTCACTGACTTACTGTAAAAGTCAAATTGCAGTGAAGAGGATAAATTACAGATTGTTGTCTTTACTCAGTAAAAACAGAAATTTAAAGCAGTAAGACAGTCAAAAAAGTGGTTAAAAGAGTATCAGATGGAAGAGTATCAGATGAGAAGATAACACTTCAAAACATATTAAAATATCTTTTCCAACGTTAGAGACAATAGGGCAACCATCTGCACCTAATCCAAAACAGCATTTCTATTTTATTTGGATAAATATGACAGCTTGCTAGTTGTTAAGCAGTTGTCACTATATTTTTGTTAAAGATATTTTTTTTTCCTTAGAAAAATCTTATGAATATTCTAGGATATTTTGTAAACATTTTTGTATAAATACTTCATCCTTTGAAGTATTATAGTGGAATAAATTGCTAAGGATTTCTATAGTTGTTATTTCTGTACTTGAAGGCTTTTTTGTAGCAAGTTTAAGTAGTAGACTGGATCAAATCATAAAGCATCATATTCCAGGATTCATGTGATGAGCCATTGAAGTGAATTACTTTCTACTGTCATTGTTTATCTTCTTATGTTTTACATGCATCCATATATGTGTTCTAAATTTGAATGATAAAATAGGAATATTATTACAGGAGTTGTTAAAAGCACCCTGTCTTTAAATATTTATCAATTCTATGATTTCCAGAGTAGGGAACCTTTAATTGCTCCCTCTTTCGAATGACCTCTGTCTTCTCCTTCCTTATCCGGATCAAAGAATCCTCAATTTCTCTTTATCCCGATTAAACCACTTCACCAATCAACCTTCCAAGATATTCAATGACTTGTCTATCTTGCCCTGAAAATATTTGACTTTTGACCTTGATCCTAGTCTTGTCTACTTGACATTTGACTCCTTTTCCCAATGGACAAACAGATCTATCACTATCCGTCTCATTAAGTGATTTTTCTCACCAAACCAAACCAAACCAAATCTTAAAACCAATTTGCACATCATAACTAGTCTAATATCAAATAATTAAAACAAAGTTAAATCTTATAGAGAGAGCCCTCTCTGAACCCTAGGAAGGCTAGATCCTAGAGTTTAAAAGTAGGTTTGCGGTTAACTCTAATGTTCTTTAAACTATAAATCAAAATCTCACAACTTGGAGAATTATTAGAGTGATAACAGAAGAAATGGAGTGTCAATTGCTGCAAGACTATCTTGAACTTTTTTTTATGTGTTTTTTTTATTAGAGTGATGGAAGGAGAAACTTATTATTTGGATTGGTGAGTGAAGGTCATGTTGGAAAAAAAGTGAAATGATGAGAGGCGAGACAAAAAAATTGACCTTTTCCACTTCGAACTTGTAGCTTCCTACTGTGGTCTTGTAGGGTTTGTGTAAGATGCTACATGACTGCATGTCTTCATGTATAAGTAACAAAAACCCTTATAATATCATATTATCCATCAGATAAATCCTCCAATAAAATTTCTAATTCATGATAAATCTAAGGACAAGTATAATAAGCCTATGGTGTAGTGGAAATGACGGAAGAAGGGGTGAAATTGGTATTTTTAATGGAAAAAGATGATTATTTGAGTGGAGAGATGGCTAAATGGTGTGGAATATGGGTAATGGTGTTGTGGTAGACTTATTTCATCATTCCCCCAAGGAAATCATAGGATATGACCCCTCTCTCTATGTTTATCACAATCCTATAGCAATCGTGGTCACTCGAGAGCAATTTTGGAACACTCCTGTAGAAATTTTGGAATACTCCTGTAGAAGAATTTTGTTATCCATATCTCTAAAATGGTAGGTTGGATTGACCAAAATTTTATTTATCATGCTTCCATAATCCTTATACACCTCGCCATAAAAAATCTTGGCCAATGGATGCACGAATCTTGAGAAAAAATAAAAATTATTGTAGGTGATGGAGGCCAATTTCTCGAAAATTGTGCACTAAAATTTGCTAAAATTCCTTGAAAATTTTACCATCATACATATGCATCTCCCCATGAAATAAATTGGCCAATGGATGCATGGTTTTTGAGATATGGTAAAAACAATTTTCTGCCTTGTGTATTTTGGCCTTGTGTAGAAAAACAAAACCTTCATGTAATATTTTATGGATGCGAGGGAAATGTCGAATAAGAAAGAATTGGAAATGATGGGTGGATGTTTGAAATGGATGATGGTGATGGATTGACATGGTATTGGTCCTATATGAGCATTCGGGCAAAGGAGGAGAAAGGCCAAGTTTGACTTCCTTTTAGTAGGTTTTTGATCATTTTTTTTCCTTTGGTGCTAATTTGTTCTTGTTGCTTGCAAAGGTTCAAGAGAACATGCATTCATCAGATAGAGATACATGGAGCGGATATTTTTTTTTCATTTTAATTTTTCATTTTTTCTCTTTTTTCCCTAAGCCTACTATCTGCCTCAATGAAGTTTTCAACTAGTAGGTCTACCTAGGCGCCTCAAAGGAGGTTTTCACCTAGGATCTTTTCCTTTGCCCCCCTTTTTTTTTCTTTCCAACCCACTAACTGCCTCAAGGAGATTTTAAATCAGTGAGCCAATCTTGGGTGCCTCAAAATAGGTTTTCACTTGAGATTTTATTCTTTTCCCTTTTTTCTCTCTTTTTCCATTTTTTTCTCTTCTACTCTACTTGAAAAAACAAAATCTCTTTCAAGTAGACGAATACTTCCAATGGTGCCGTGTGCATAACAAGATGGAAGATAAACTCATGTGTAGGCTCAAAACATATGCTTTGACATGTACCTGAATATTAGAGACCAAATGCTTTGACTTTTATGATATCAAGCATTGTTCAAGAAGAGAGTGATGCTCCATCTTGTTGATTTTCTAGAACCAAACCTCAATATAGTTTTGATTCCCTTGGTTCGCTTTCTCATATGGATCATTATTCATGTATTTTTTTGTGCCATTCAAATCTTCTACCTTTTTCCAATTAGTCTGTTGCACACATAAAGGATTGGATGGTAAGCATAGCATAAACTCTTCAGACTCAGTCTCCAATGATTGCTCTCCATAAAATGTGATACACGATTCTTCTGGATATTCTTCATCTAGATGTTGTTCTTCAATGACATCAAGAAAATATATTTTCTGCAATACTCTTCTTGAGCTAAGATGAATACCATTTATATCAAGATGATTTGTTTCAAAGTGTTATACCTCAACATTGTAAGTGGACTCAATTACTTATTTGTTTGGGTTTGGAAATGGTGGTACATGTAGTTGAGTGGCAATGGATCTTTGTGTAGAAATTTATATAACTGATATTTTATACATCAGAGATTCTCCTGATCACACACTATTTGACTTCATGCACAATACATAATATCTTCTACCATTGATCATTAATTGCGGAAATAAAAACAATCGCAAGCGCACATTAAAACCATAAACATTCACACATATGAACACAGTATTTTATGGGAAAGCTTAAAGCTAAAAACCCCCAAATATATGTATATTATATTTCATAGAGATCATGTAACAATCATCATATAAAGCTCCTCACAAGCTCTCATTACAATCTCCAATTGCTACACACTAATCAAGTCCGATCTAGCAAAACACATGCTCCAATCTCTGCCACCTGCTAGCCTGCCTCTATTGCGCAATCACTGCTGAAGAATGGCTCTGAATGAAATCGAATTGGTCCAAAATTTCTCACGCAATAATCATTGGCATCTCCAACCACTGTGTGTTGCATATTATGCAACACTATAGTCACAACTGATAGTCACACTGCTCTTTCACCTACCTCTTCACTGAAACTGTTCATGCACTGTAGTTAACTAATGTATTATTTAGTTGATTAATGAGTTAATAATTAGTGAATTAATTAATAATTAATTCACACCACTCTCACTAGTGTATCAATCAATTAGACTAGATACAACTAGCTCAACTATGTTTAACTCAGTTAAACTAAACACAACTCCACCAACTACCTCAATAACTCCACCAAACTCTGTCACATGAGTTCTAACTGAAGTATCCATATAATAGATCCACTTAACCCTTAGGAATAGCGTAATTCCTTCTGTCAGCTCCTGTGCCACATCTGTGCACTTAACTGAAGTGCTCCAAGAGAATAAGATGATGTTTATAGTCCAAATATTATTAAAAGCTAATAATATTCAACATATCTATTTTTAGACTGGAAATATAAAAATAGATTCCGCCCAATATGTCTAAAAATACAAGTCCATATATTTTTCCAACTTACCATCCACATATAGCACCCTGCAACTCATAGAATATGATCGACATGTCTAAAAATAGACATAGTCTAAAAATAGACTTGCGCCAAAAATAGCCTGCAAGCCCACTTAGTGAAGGCGACTCTTTTCACTAAGCTCATCATCTTGTTGCAATCTCAACACTCCCTCTCAACAAGATAGGGATTATTTTCCACCTCGATCCTGCCCCTGTGGTATTCGAATTTGCTCCTGGTGAGCGCCTTCATCAAGATATCAACATCCTGATCCTCCATAGGAATGTATGAAAGTAACATGATCTTCCGCTGCACACAATATATGATATGATGATACCAGATGTCAATGTGTTTAGATCTATCATGAAATACTGGATTAACCGAGAGTTTGATGCAACTCTTATTATCACAATATATCACAGTAGGATCTAAGTGTGAACCGAACAACCCGACCAGGATCTTCCTCATCCATATAGCCTCGCATGCGCCAAACTCGCTGCCATATACCTCTACTTTCATCGACCATGTCACTTGACTGTCAGGACTAAGAAACTCGCTCGTCGACCCGATACTTAAAATCCCCTCAGATTGCTCTTTTCTATCCGCGTCTCCCCGCCCAATCCGCATCCATGAAGCACAACTTCACCTCATCCGACTGTTTGTACCATAATCCATATCCCGATGTGCCTCTGAGATATCTCAATACATGCTTCCCCACCTTCCAAAAGAGCTTGGTAGGCTTAACCATACCTTGTGAAAACTGGTTAACAGTGTAGCATATGTTAGGTCGTGTATTGACTAGACACATAAGAAACCCCACCAACTGTCGGTAAACAGTGGCATCCACTACCTCTGTCGATGTAGCATCCTCTTTCCTCCAACCACCAGGAAGAGGAGTGTCGATAGGCTTGCAGCCTTGCATTTTGAACTTCTCCAGTATCTCCCGCAAGGCTTACCTTGAGACACACAAAACAATCCATCACCGCGCCGGCCAAATTTCCAATCCCAAGAAATAATGAAGGAGGCCCAATTCCTTCATCTCAAACTCTCTAGCAAGATCCTCCTTGCATGAAAGTATCAACAGCTCATCTCCCGTCAAAATCAGATCATCTACATACAGTACAATGATCAGCAACTTCCCCTCCACCACAATCTGGTACAGGTTAGGATCCGCCTCGCTCTTGGAGAATCCAAGTCCGGTGAAATAACTGTCTATCTGTGTGTACCAAGCACGAGGTGCTTGTTTCAACCCATACAACGCTCTCTTGAGCCTGCACACATGCGACTCACTGCTGAAGATCTCAAAACCTTCGGGTTGCTCTATGTACACCTCCTCCTCAATGACTCCATTGAGGAACGCAGTCTTCAAATCCATCTGATGAATGTGCCACCCCATCTACACTGAGAGAGAAAGAATCGTCCGTATGGAAGAATGCCTTGTGACAGGTGCATGCAAAGTGCTCTACACCATCCTCTAACTGTGAGAAGCCTCGAGAATCAAATCTTGGGTTCTTTTACTTCTCCACACTCCCGTCAGCTGCCTGCTTCACTTTGTAGATCCATCTCGAACCCACCACTGATTTTCCTTCCGGCCTTGGGACAATCTCCCATGCACTGTTTCTAACAATCGAATCATACTCTTCCACCATGGCATCTACCCATGCGGGGTCCTCCACAGCTTCCTCGAAAGAGGATGGCTCTGTCACGATACACTTGCTCATAAGAGCCATGTATCCAGTATACCGGTCAGGTGACTGTCTCTATCTGCGCTATGATGTAGGTGCTCCTACAACCTTCTCTGCATCTTGAGCCAGTCGCTCAGCTTCTGTAGTGCGCTTCCGCCCTCTGATGGTTGGCGCTGCATGAGTGGTCTCTTCCACTCCATGAACCTCCTCTTGTGGCTGATCCACATCCCGAGGCTCATCCTTAGGAACTAATAGCTCCTCATCTGCATGCAAGTGTGGCTCCCTCTCAAGCGAACACTTCATGGCTTTCTCCTCGTGAAATTTGATATCCCGTCGCACAACAGTCTTGTGACTATCCGGAAAATACACACGATAGTTGTGGGGCGTATCAGTGTACCCCACAAAAATCCCAACCTGCGCAGTCGGCTCCAGCTTCTTCCTGGCATCCTTCGTCACATGAATGTAAACAGGTGAACCAAAAATCCTCAAATGAGAAATATCAGGCTTCTTACCAGAAAACGCCTCCTCGGGTGTACTCATGCCAAGTATCCTATGAGGACAACGGTTTTGCACATAAACTATAGTATTGCATGGCTCAGCCCACAAGTGTATGGGAAGGCCCTGATCATGCAACATCGCTCGTGCAACACCCACGATCATTCTATTCTTCCGCTCAACGACCCCATTCTACTGTGGGTTATGAGGCGCTATGAGCTCTCTTCGAATTCCTTCTGTGCTGCAAAAGTCCTTGAATTCGCCAGAGATGAATTCACCACCATTGTCGCTCCTAAGAGCCTTCACTTGCTTCCCCGATTCTTTCTCAACTGGTGCCTTGAACTCACAGAACTTTGAGTATGTCTCACTCTTCTTCTACATGAAGAAGATCCAACACTTCTGAGAAAAATCATCAAAAAAGATCACATAGTACCTGTGATTTGCTGTCGAAGCTATTGAGAAAGGTCCACACACGTCTGTGTGAATTCTCTCAAGGATCGTCATGGCGCGACTATCCTTCTCGTGAAAGGTGGCTTTCACAAATTTTCCCAAATTACAACCCTTGCACTGATCTTACTGTGCAAGTGTACCTTTGGGAAGCCTAGTAGAAATCTGCTGCAAAATTTTCAAAGCACCATGGTGAAGATGGCCCAATATCCTATGCCATAGCTCGCCCTCATCCCAGCTCACCACTCCTTCTACCTTGCCTACCATTGCTGCGCAGCCATCTACCTGCAATTGATAAAGGTTCTTAACTTGAACCCCTATCCTCCGGGTTTCACCAGTTGTCTTACTGCATAGGAAGCCTTTCCCTCGCTAAAGAAAACATCATATCCCTTGTCTTCTAACATAGCCACAGAGATAAGATTCTTCTTCAATCTTGGAAAATGCATCACTTCCTTCAATACGAAGGGTTTACCAGACTCCCTCTCAAAGGAAATGGTACCGATACCGGTCGCACTGTATCTACCATCATCACCCATATCGATGTGCACTCCAAGATATTTATCATCCAGATCAGTAAACAAATCTTTGTCTCCGTTCATGTGAAAAGACGCACCACTGTCAAGAAACCACACTGAACCCATCATACTTAAGACCAAGCATGCGATCAGTGATAAATCCAGCTCAAACTGCAAGGCTAAGGCCTCTCCAGTTGCAGATCCAGCAGCCTGCTTATTTTTCTTCTTCTGTGGACAATTTGTGGCGTAATGTTCGTGTTGGTGATAGTGAAAGCACTTCACCTTGGATAAGTCCTGCTTCTTGCCTTTCACACCGGATTGAGAAGCATTCTTCTTGCTCTTCCCCTTCCTTGCTTTGGAAGCCAAAGCGAAATTTTCTTCATCTGCACTCTTCGATGAAGATCCATCCCTGGTACTCCGCCTTATCTCCTCTTGCATAAGATCCAACCAAAGTCGGTCCCATCCTGGCAATTTCTCCTGACCATTGACAGAGTCCTGATAGGAATGCCAAATCTTCGGAAGACCAAGGAGAGCCAAGCTCACCAAGTCCTCGTCATCAACAGTAACCCCCACACTTTCCAGCTCATCCCTGCACTGGACAAACTTCATGAGGTACTTGGGTATACTGTCGCCTTTCTCCATTTTTATGTTCCTGAGTTTATCCTTGAGCGCCAACTTCCTCTGGTCGATCTTGCTTTGGAATAAATCTATCAAAGCTTTCCACATCAAGAATGGAGAAGCTTTACCATGAAGGCTGGACACTATGTGATCCTTCACACCTTCCAACAGAATCCTTCAACATTTTGATGTCTTCTTTTTCCATGCGTCAAGTGCGGCAGCATCGCTAGAAGTAGGTTTTGGAATTTATGCATCTATGAACTCCTTCAACCCATTGTCATCCAACATCACCTCCATCCTGTCCTTCCATGAAATATAATTCGAGCTGCCCTCAAGGGCATACTCCAATTGCAATCCGTTGAAAGACATCTCAACTTCAACACCAAGAAAACATTGCTACAAATTCGAATTCCACCAGCAAAAAACTCAATCGCTTCAATGTTTTTCAATTGATCCAATGATCAATATCGCTCTGATACCATGTAGAAATTTATATAACTGATATGTTATACATCTGAGATTCTCCTGATCACACACTATTTGACTTCATGCACAATACAAAATCTCTTCTACCATGGATCATTAATTTCTGAAATAAAAACAATCGCATGCGCACATTAAAACCATAAACATTCACACATATGAACACAGTATTTTATGGGAAAGCTTAAAGATGAAAACCCCTAACTATCTGTATATTATATGTCATAGAGATCATGTAACAATCATCATACAAAGCTCCTCACAAGCTCTCAGTACAATCTCCAATTGCTACACACTAATTAGGTCCGATCTAGCAAAACACATGCTCCAATCTCTGCCACCTGCTAGCCTGCCTCTACTGCGCAATAAATGCTGAAGAATGGCTTTGAATGAACTCAAATTGGTATAGCCTTGCTCACGCAGTCCTCATTGGCATCTCCAACCACTGTGTGTTGCAAATCATGCAACACTATAGTCACAATTGATAGTCACACTGCTCTTTCACCTACCTCTTCACTGAAACTGTCCATGCAATATAGTTAACTGATGTATTCTTCAGTTGATTAGTGAGTTAATAATTAGTGAATTAATTAATAATTAATTCACACCACTCTCACTAGTGTATCAATCAGTTAGACTAGATACAACTAGCTCAACTATGTTTAACTCAGTTAAACTGAACACAACTCCACCAACTACCTTAATAACTCCACCAAAATTTGTCACATGAGTTCTAACTGAACTATCCATGCAATAGATCCACTTAACCCTAAGTAATAGTGTAATTCTTTCTGTGAGCTCCTGTGCCACATCTGTGCACTTAACTGAAGTGCTCCAAGAGAATAAGATAATGTTTATAGTCCAAATATTATTAAGAGCTAATAATATTCGACATATCTATTTTTAGACTGGCAATCTAAAAATAGATTCCACCCAATATGTCTAAAAAATAGAAGTCCATATATTTTTCCAACTTGACCAACCATCCACAAATAGCATCCTGCAACTCATAGAATATGATCGACATGTCTAAAAATAGACATAGTCTAAAAATAGACATAGTCTAAAAATAGACTTGCGCCAAAAATAGCCTGCGGGCCCACTTAGTGAAGGCGACTCTTTTCACTAAGCTCATCATCTTGTTGCAATCTCAACCTAATTATTGACTCATGTATTCCAAAGAAATAAATTTGGAATACATGAGTCAGAGCGATATTGATCATTAGAGAAATTGCAAAACATTGAAGCGGTTGAGTTTTGTGCTGGTGGAATTCAAATTTGCAACAGTGTTTTCTTGGTGTCGAAGTTGAGATGTCTTTCAACGGATTGCGATTGGAGTATGCCCTTGAGGGAAGCTCAAATTATATTGCATGGAAGGACAGGATGGAGGTGGTGCTGGATGAAAATGGGTTGAAGGAGTTCATAGATGCAGAAATTCCAAAACCTGCTTCTAGCGATGCTGCTGCACTTGACGCATGGCAAAAGAAGACAACAAAATGTCGAAGGATTCTGTTGGAAGGTGTGAAGGATCACATAGTGTCCAGCCTTCATGGTAAATCTTCTCCATTCTTGATGTGGAAAGCTTTGATAGATTTATTCCAAAGCAAGAGAGACCAGAGGAAGTTGGTGCTCAAGGATAAACTCAGGAACATAAAAATGGAGAAAGGCGACAGTATACCCAAGTACCTCACGAAGTTTGTCCAGTGCAGGGATGAGCTGGGAAGTGTGGGGGTTACTGTAGATGACAAGGACTTGGTGAGCTTGGCTCTCTTTGGGCTTCCAAATAGTTGGCATTCCTATCAAGACTCTGTTAATGGTCGGGAGAAATTGCTAGGATGGGAGTGACTTTGGTCGGATCTTGTGCAAGAGGAGATAAGGTGGAATACTAGGGACGGATCTTCATCGAAGAGTGCAGATGAAGAAAATTGCGCTTTGGCTGCCAAAGCAAGGAAGGGGAATAGCAAGAAGAATGCTTCTCAATCCGGTGCGAAAGGCAAGAAGCAGGACATGTCCAAGGTGAAGTGATTTCACTATCACCAACACGGACATTATGCCACAAATTTTCCACAGAAGAAGAAAAATAAGCAAGCTGCTGGATCTGCAGCTGGAGAGGCCTTAGCCTCACATTTTGAGCTGGATTTTTTGCTGATTGCATGCTTGGTCTCAAGTAAGATGGGTTCAGTGTGGTTTCTTGACAGTGGTGCGTATTTTCACATGACCGGAGAAAAATATTTGTTTACTGGTCTGGATGAGAAAGATCTTGGAGTGCACATCGAGATGGGCGATGATGGTAGATACACTGCGACTAATATCGGTACCATTTCTTTTGAGAGGGAGTCCGGTAAACCCTTCGTATTGAAGGAAGTGATGAATGTTCCAGGATTGAAGAATAATCTTATCTCTGTGGCTATGTTAAAAGACAAGGGATATGATGTTGTATTTAGCGAGGGAAAGGCTTTCCTGTGCAGTAAGGAAACTGGTGAAACTCGAAGGATAGGGGTTCGAGTTAAGAACCTTTATCAATTGCAGGTAGATGGCTGCGTAGCAATGGCAGGCAAGGCAGAAGGAGTGGTGAGCCGGGATGAGGGCGAGCTATGGCACAGGAGATTGGGCCATCTTCACCATGGTGCTTTGAAAATTTTGTAGCAGATTTCTAGTAGGCTTCCCAAAGGTACACTTGCGCAGTCAAATCAGTGCAAGGGTTGTACTTTGGGAAAATTTGTGAAAGCCACCTTTCATGAGAAGGATAGTCGCGCCACGATGATCCTTGAGAGAATTCACACAGACGTGTGTCGACCTTTCTTAGTAGCTTCGATAGCAAAGCACAGGTACTATGTGATCTTTGTTGATGATTTTTCTCGGAAGTGTTGGATCTTCTTCATGCATAAGAAGAGCGAGACATACTCAAAGTTCTGTGAGTTCAAGGCATTGGTTGAGAAAGAATCGGGGAAGCAGGTGAAGGCTCTTAGGAGTGACAATGGTGGTGAATTCATCTCTGGCGAATTCAAGGACTTTTGCAGCCAACAGTATGAATTCGGGAAGAGAGCTCATAGCGCCTCATAACCCACAACAGAATGGGGTCGCCGAGCGAAACGTAACGATCATGGGTGTTGCACGTGCGATGTTGCATGATCAGGGCCTTCCCATACACTTGTGGGCTGAGGCATGCAATACTGTGGTTTATGTGCAAAACCGTTGTCCTCATAGGATACTTGGCATGAGTACACCCGAGGAGGCGTTTTCTGGTAAGAAGCCTGATATTTATCGTTTGAGGATTTTTGGTTCACCTGTTTACATTCATGTGATGAAGGATTCCAGGAAGAAGCTGGAGCCGACTGCAGAGATTGGGATATTTGTGGGGTACACTGATACACCCCACAACTATCATGTGTATTTGCCAGACAGTCGCAAGATTTTTGTGCGACAGGATATCAAATTTCATGAGGAGAAAGCCATGAAGTGTTCGCTTGAGAGGGAGCCACACTTGCATGTAGATGAGGAGCTATTAGTTCCTAAGGATGTGGATCAGCCACAAGAGGAGGTTCATGGAGTGGAAGAGACCACTCATGCAACGCCAACCATCAGAGGGTGGAAGCGCACTATAAAAGCTGAGTGACTGATTCAGGATGCAGAGAAGATTGTAGGAGCACCTACATCACAACGCAAATAGAGACAGTCACCTGACCGGTATACTAGATACATTGCTCTTATGAGCAAGTGTATCATGACAAAGCCATCCTCTTTTGAGGAAGCTGTGGAGGACCCTGCATGGGTATATGCCATGGTGGAAGAGTATGATTCGATTGTCAGAAACAATGCATGGGAGATTGTCCCAAGGCCGGAAGGGAAATCAGTGGTAGGTTCGAGATGGATCTACAAAGTGAAGCAAGCTGCTGACGGGAGTGTGGGAGAAGCACAAGGCAAGATTTGTTGGCCGAGGCTTCTGCAGATTGGAGGGGACTACTATGAGGAAAACCTTGCACCTATCGCAAGGTATTCTTCCATACGTACGATTCTTTATTCTCAAACGTAGATGGGGTGGCAATACTGTAGATGGATGTGAGACTGCGTTCCCTCAATGGAGTGATTGAGGAGGAGGTGTATACAGAGAGTAGCCCGAAGGATTCGAGATCTTTAGCAACAGTCGCATGTGTGCAGTTCAAAAGAGCGTGTATAAAGGAAACAAGCACCTCGTTCTTGGTACACATGGATAAGACAATTATTTCACCTGAATTTGATCTCCAAGAGTGAGGCGGATCTGAACCTATACCAGATTGTGGTGGAGGGTAAGTTGCTGATCATTGTACTTTATGTAGATGATTTGATTTTGACGGGTGATGAACTGTTGATACACTCATGCAAGCCTGATCTTGCAAAGGAGTTTGAGATGAAGGACTTGGGCCTCCTTCATTATTTCCCGGGATTGGAAATTTGGCAGGGCAGTGATGGATTGTTTGTGTCTCAAGGCAAGTATGCCCGGGAGATACTGGAGAAGTTCAACATGTTATATAAATTTCTCTGATATAACTTATTGACTCATTAATCGACTAATTATTAACTCATTAATCAACTAAAGAATACATCAGTTAACTACAGTGCATGGATAGTTTCAGTGGAGACGAGTGAAGAGGTAGGTGAAAGAGCAGTGTGACTATCAGTTGTGACTGTAGTGTTGCATGATTTGCAACAAACAGTGGTTGGAGATGCCAATGAGGGTTGCATGAGCAAGGCTGGACCAATTCGAGTTAATTCAGAGCCATTCTTCAGTAGTGATTGCGCAGTAGAGGCAGGCTAGCATGTGGCAAAGATTGGAGCATGTGTTTTGCTAGATCGGACCTGATTAGTGTGTAGCAATTGGAGATTGTACTGAGAGCTTGTGAGGAGCTTTGTATGATGATTGTTACATGATCTCTATGACATATAATATACAGATAGTTGGGGTTTTCAGCTTTAAGCTTTCCCATAAAATACTGTGTTCATATGTGTGAATGTTTATGGTTTTAATGTGCGCATGCAATTTTTTTTATTTCCGCAATTAATGACCAATGGTAGAAGATATTCTGTATTGTGCTTGAAGTCAAATAGTGTGTGATCAGGAGAATCTCAGATGTATAACATATCAGTTATATAAATTTCTACACTTTGAGATGGATGTGGTCAGGGTTGTGGTTGGGGTGGAGGTGGATGGTAGGGATAGCATGGATTTGGGTATGGAGGATATTGAGGAAATTATTGAGGATATTGTGGATTTCTCCCATAAGGTCCTTTCCAACTTTGTTTCCAAGATTGGTTTTGGTGTTGAGATGGCCATGGTTTCCAAGGAAAGGGCGTGTTTCAATTACTTTGAGATGGATGTGCACAAACTTGAAATTGTGAATTAGGTTCTTGCATCATAGTGGGTTGACTAGGCTGCCATGTTCCTCTTTGTCTTGCTCCACTGTCTTGTTGGTAAACTTCCTTCAACCTTGGTAATGATGGACAATATTTAGTAGCATGTGATTTTCATGGATAACACAAATATCATCATCTTCATTTTGCTGATTTTGTATTCTTAACAATTCTACTTGTTCAAAGAGTTTCTGTTTTAAATTCATCAAACAAATGTTCAAGTTCATCGTGACTTACCGATCTTGATGCTGATTTTCTTACTCTTGCCCTTCCTCTTGATATGCGCTTGCATATTTCACAATGTTTTGTTGGAATTTATTTGTGCTAAAATGTTGCAAATGCATGGTTGGTTGTCATTGATGTCAACCTGGTTGCTTGGGCTGCAGGTGTGTTGTATATGCATGATTATAGGTGGTTTTAGGTGGCTTGTGTATGGTTGAGTTTTAGATGGTCCTTAGCATGTCTACTTGCTTTGAATAGCTTAGCTTGGAGATGATGGTTGAGGTGTATATGGTCCTTGGTTGGATGATGGTATGTTGCACTAACTTGGAGCTTGGATGATGGTGTGTTGCACTAGCTTGGAGGCCTTCCCATGATGATGGTCTTCATGATCGTTTTGATGCATACAAATATCGGTGACTTCTACAAAGTTTAGAATTGAGGAGCGTTGTTGATTAGGTCTCCTTAGTCTCCATGCTCCTAATTAGGTCTCCTATGATGATGGTGTTATACCTTGGGCTTAGAGAGATTCTCTTCAGTGAAGCTTGACTGCTTGGAGAGTAGATCATGGATTATGTCCAAAAGAAAGAGGAGGATGTAGCAAAAGACAAAGAATTTGAAGAAGGAAGAAAATTAGTCAATTGCAAAAGAAACTGCAAATTCTGAATTAGATGTGTCACGAGGTAATATCTTGAAGGAATTTTTTAATTATGATTCAGATGATTTTTTTGATCCACTTAGTGAAGATAAGATGGATATTTTTACTCTTAAGGCTGAATATGAATCAACAATGGTTGTGATCAAAGAATAGCTTCTCAAGTGGAAAAACTAACAGCTGCATGTAAAGATCATAATAAATTGTTGCATATTTGTGATGAGAAGGAGAAAAATCTCAAGGAGGATCTCACTACCTTGAGAACCCAACTGGAGGATTCAAAAAGAAATGAAGAAATAATGTGCAACAATAAAAAAGAGAAGAAAGACTATGTTGAGGCACTTGAAAGTGTAGTAGAAAATTTGAGAAAGAAAATTGAAGAAAAATACCAGTAACTTGAAAAGGTTAAGAGAAACATAACAATGAGAAAATAAAACTCTAGCCTTGAAAGAGGATATGCCAGTTTAGATGTAAGAAAAATTAACACGATAGCTTCAAACAAGCCTACAACAAAATTTGTGAGCAACCATGACCATGTTGAAGGAAAGAGGTAGAAATTTCATCAAAAACAAAGAAGAGATTCAAAAGGAGTTTCTATGCAAAGAAAATAATTCACTCCTACAATTGATAGTAGAAAAATTCAAAGGCCCGAAATCAAAACTCATTTGCTCCTTTAATGAATGAGATTGAGTGTTTTCATTGTCATCAATTTAGACATAAAGCATATTTTTGTAGGAGAAAATTGGACACATGCATGCAACCATTTAGATAGCAAGGATTGATATCTTCCCTCAGGTATACAAGTTCTTTTAATGGTTCATGTTATGCTTATAAATTTTTTGGCCATAAGGCCATTGATTGCGGGTCTAGTATGAGAAATTAGAAATATAGCACAAGGAACAAAAGATCAGATCCTTTGGCTTCTTATCTTGGTCATGTAGAATGTTTTCCCAATTTTGGACAAATGGCCAAGGATTGATTAATCCCTAGATTCATGAGACCATTAATACAAAATCAACAACCCAAGATACATGCAAAACAAAGTAACCATCCAAGAGCTTTGTGGAAGAAAAAGGAGGAACAATTGGGAATATGTGGCATTGCACTTTTATATCGTGATGAATCTGACATGTGGTACATAGATAGCGGATGCTCACACCATATGTCAAGATATAGGAGAAAATTTCATTTTCTCCTTACAACCAAGGATGGGCATGTTGTGTTTGAAGGCAGTGAAACCGCTAGAGTGTTGGGAAGTGATAAAGCCAATCTTGGTGAGAAGGGGACCAATGCAAAATATGTTTTTCTTATTGAATGTCTAAAGCATAATATCTTTAGTGTGAGCCAAATGGTTGATGGAGGAAAAGTAGTGAAGTTAAATTCCAAAGGTTGTATCATCCGGAAGTCATGCTTGCGTTGACAGAAAGTCATTCAACCATATATGGGCATATTGATGTAATTTTATAGTCATGCATTATCATTTTGGTAGCCATGTAGTAGGACTATGAAGCCCTATACTTTGTTGCATGTCATTTTTTATAGTCCTTGGTCCATGTGGAGTAGCTTCTTGCATATGGCAAGGAGGCATTGTCAACCATGTACATCAGTTTACATTCAGCCACGAAGATGTTTGCATTTAGTGGAGTATGGATGGTCATACTGTTTTTTTTTTCTAATTAAGATTAATCTATTAACAAAGGGAGTAAAATTACATCATGACCGTAGTCAAAAACACTGCCCTGATTAAAGGCATAATTGTCAAGAAAAACATAGATGAAGACTTCCCAGTGACAGGGAAACCAGTCTTGAACAAATTAGCAATTCCCACGCAGGGGAGCCAGTTTTGAACTCTTTGATGTTTGCAGAGTTTACAAAGTTCCAAAATTAAACAAAAATTCAACATAGCAGTATGAACCGAGACTTGCCCAATTATATGGGCCGCGAAGCAAGATAACAAGACCGCATAGAGTAAACTAATCATCTGGAGGCTCTTCGACTATACGACACCAACCTTTTGCAAGCAGGTCCCTGGCAAGAGTAGCTTCAGATTCAGAAGGACCAGGATCAACCAGTGTCATCTCCACATCATGAGCGCTATGAGCTTGAGATTCTGAATCCTGTGCAGCCACACTACCAATCCCCACCTGGAGGTTCGAAGGCTGAGCTTTGTCAGAGCCGAGGCCCGCCGGAAGAGAGCTTGGCTCCCTCAACAGGGCTTCCTCATGGAAGACCACAATAATTGTAGCTGTAATCCTTGGGCGATTCAGAGTGCAGTTGAAGGAGAAAAGCGCTGAGCCAGTCATGGGAGAAGGCAAGGTGGCCGGGGGTTGTGGAGCAGGGGAGCCAAAACGGTGGGTTGAATCATGAAACCGCCCTCTCCCACTGCGGGTGTGAGGATAGTGGCCTGCATAGAATTCGATGGAGAGGGAAGGCGACTCAGAAGAGGGGCTGGAGGGCGCGCGCAGGGGACAGCCCCTGGTGCCACCCCTACGGCTTCGCAATCTATGACGCAGATGAGGCATAGGGGAGGAAACAACAACGGGCTCAAAGTGAGGCAGAGTAGCAGGAATGACGGGGCCAGAGCAATGCATACAGAAGCCAAAACAGAGGCCGGAGGCCAAAATGAAATGCAGATGGTTCAATCGATGCGTCTCCACAAATAGACCAGAGCAGAGCTCCAAATTATCATCCCCATTCAAGAAACGAGAAGCAGTGGGCTCAAAGCGAGGCAGAGCAACACAGTGCAGACAAAATCCTGAACAGAGGCTCCACAGATAGACCAGAGCAGAGCTCCAATTTATCGTTCCCATTCAAGCATCGAGAAGCACCCGCCATTACTCTCTCATTGAAGAGAGCCAAAGTCCGAAGCATGCTGTAGCATGCGGAGGCGTGAACAGGAGAGGAGGATAGGGTATGAGCAGTGAAACAAGTTAATGCTAAGCAATTGAACCCTGCGTGTCTTAAATGCAGAGAGCCGTCGTTCATAAGCCGATTGCCTGCCATGTCATGGATAGGCAGGTGTCGCCACACCTCGTCCCACCCCTATCCCGTCACATTGATCGCTCCTCTATACACCCGCATCTGGGAATGGTCATACTGTTGTGACCTATCATCATGATTTTTTTCTACCATTACTACATCAGAGAGATGATGCTTCTAGAGAGACATTGTTGTTGATGGTATATGAGTTTTATTTTTCTAGAGAGTACATTGTGGAGAGGATGTATCGAGTTGTTTTAGGGTTGGTTGGATATTTTTTGTTGTTGCTATGGAGTTGGTTAATGTTGTTGCAACTAGTAGATCACATTATGTTATTGCTGATATGTATTGTTGATATGATCTACTACTGTTGCTATGACATAGATTATGTTGTTGTTGATTCATGGGAGATAACATGTATTTAAGTGTTTTCTACTGCTGAGTGAGAGTTTATTGTTGTTGCTGGTAGGAAATGTATATGGTTACTGTAGTGTGTTGTTTATTGGACATATATTATGTCCATGGGGAGTTTAGTGCACATACCTTCCAGGGGGAGTGTTTTTGTATTTCATTATTTTGCTCCATTGTTCACCATATGCATATGATTGTGAGTGGAGTTTATGTTTTTATTGATGGATCCCCTTGCAAGTAGAGGAGTATACACATTTTTCCTTGACATGTTTAGTCCTTTTCCATTATTTTCAAAGGGGGAGAATGTGAGGATGATGATCAGATGATTGTTTCAGCTGGGGGGTTGAAATCGATGCCAAAGGGGGAGTTTGTTGGCATTGATGTGTGTTGTAGTGTTGCATATGTATGGTTTATTGTCATTGATGTCAACCTGGTTGTTTGGGATGCACGTGTGTTGGATATGCATGAGTATAGGTGGATGCAGGTGGCTATATGTATGTATGAGTTGCATATGGTCCTTAGCATGTCTATTTTCTTAGACTAGCTTAGCTTGGATATGATGGTTGAGGTGTAGATGGTCCTTGGTTGGATGATGGTATGTTGCACTAGCTTGGAGGTTGGATGATGGTGTGTTTCACTAGCTTGGAGACCTTCCCATGATCATGGTATTCATGATCATGTTGTTTCATATATATATTGGTGGTTGCTACATAGTTTAGAGTTGAGGAGCCTTAATGATTAGGTCTCCTTGGTCTCCATGCTCCTGATTAGGTCTCATATGATGATGATGTTATACCTTGGGCTTGAAGAGGTTTTGCATGTGGTAGTGGATGCTTGAGGTGGTTATGCAAGTGCTGGAGGATATCTGACAGGTTTTGGAGTTGCATACTAATGGTAGCGATGTTGCAGAGAAGTTTGATGGCTCAGATGTTTAGTTTGGTTCTTGGTTGGCATCCTAGTCAACCTAATTTGACTTGGGATGATGGTGGAGTTATTGAAGTGACTTGTTGAAGTGTTGAAAAGGTGTCAGATACTTCCAGAGGTCCTACAAAGGCCGGTAAAGATCTGGAATAAGTTTAGGAAAGTTTTGAACTGAGGAAGCATGTTTTTTAGTTTCCTGTGACATAGTCGCATGGAAGGAAGGTCAAGGGAGTGGTTTTAGGATCCACTCGCATGGATAGAAACCTATGGGAGCGACTATAGCCCCAAGATGCTAAAATCGCATGGAAGAAATGATGTGGGAGAGATTAAGTATTTTTCTTGAGATTTTCTCCGCATTCCTCGCCCTTCTCAACCTATTTTGGTGTTGTGGCGATGTTTTTGATTGGGATGTTTCGACATATGGTTGGAAAAAGTTTGTGGGTCCTCTAGAATCTGATAAAGGTTGAATATATCAAATGGATAGTGGATTTAGTGATTGATTTGGTCAAGAAGCCTTCCTCAACAAAATTTGAAGCTTGTGGACAATTTTTTTGAGTCTTCCACAACTTTTTGCATTTACCAAGTTACTCATCTTAGAAAATGTTAAATAGAATAAGACTTTGATTTCATTTGGTTGGTTTCTTGGAGAGTGAGTAAGTAATGCCCTTATTGTGAGTGAATATATATTGTTGTAGTTAATCACACAGTATTTCAGAGATGTATCATAATTGAGTATGCAGAATTAATTTTGTATTGCAGAGTGGAGAAGTATTAAAAATTGAGGTGTGTTTGAGAGCAGTGTCTGATGTGTTGAGGTAGTGAAAAAATTCCATTCTCTAGGTGAGATTTATGATCCATATTTTATGAGTAGAATGCTAGAGTTGTTGGGTTGCTCATATTGAGAAAATTGAGAACCTAGTTTGAAAATATATGAAACGTGGTTCACATGGAGGAAGTGAAGGCATGTGGAAGCTTCAATATAGATTGTGATTTGGCCAATCCATAGTAGGAATAGTTTTCTCCATCCAATAGGATTTGGATAGTCCAATGGGGGTTGGGCGAGGATAATTGGTAATGGGAGCTTCCAACGGATGGTAGTCCATAGATCCATGAGAGAAACACAGTTTCAAATTGATAGTTGCCAGCATACTGTAGAGGAAGCCAAGTCTTTCGGCTTATGGTTGTAAGCTAATCCATGTAAATTTTTTCATCAGATTAATATAAGATTTGAGAAGCACAGTAGCAACAAGGTGGTTTTCTCCTGAAAGGGTTCCCACTGGAAATACTTGTGTTCTTGTGTGTGCATGCTTGTGTTTCTCATGGTGATTTCTCATGTTGTTATGATTTAAGTTTATTTATGCTTATATGTTTTGATGATATAATCTTGTAAATGTGCATGGATAATAGATATTGGGAAAAAGAAATATAATTGGTGAAAATTGATATAAATACCATCACTACTGATTCAACCTCCTCTCAGTAGTGAATATATTTCCAAAAATTTATTCAAATGATAATTGGTATACATCACCTTTAGTCATGAGATCAAGGAGATCAATCCACTCATCCCTAATTGTTCTAAGTAAGAGGGTTTTTAGTGTGTCAAATCCTAAATGTTGTAAACTTTCCCTCTTAACATTATACATAAATCTCTCTATTATATACTTAAGGCTCTCATCTTCATTTTGAGTCATTCTAAAGATTTCTTATTTAAGATCACGACCTTTATACTTTTATAGAAACATCTTTTGCATATCATTCAATGATCTTATTGAATTAGTCCCGAAACTTATGAACCATTTAAGAGATCTATCCTTCAATGTTTTCAGAAACAATCTAAATTTTTGAGTGTTTAGTAAGTAACCATAAGATATTTAAAGGATTTCAAATTCAAAGAGAAAGGTTTCTAGATCCTATGACCTCATATCCTCAAAGTTGGGAAGTGTTAGACTCCTATACCAATAGGTGTCATTTTTCATGATTGACTTGATGAACTATGCAATATGTTCAAACCTTTTTCTTGTTGCAAAGGTGTTCCATATTTTCAAAAAAAAAATCAAAAAATCAAAAAATTTAAAAATTGTAAAGAGGGTATACCCTAAAAGAAAAATCAAAGGGTGAAAAAATAAAAATGGCCAAAAAAGTGAAAGAAAATGAACCCCAAAGAAGAAAAGGCCAAGGAAAGTGTGCAAGTCTAAATGCCACTGCTTATTGCTCTGATGTAATAAACAAATTGTGTGCAACTTGTATTTTATGCCACAATTCATGAATAGTCAAAATTTTTAAGCTTGGCTAGTTCATTTTTCAATTTCATGTTGTATAATAGAGAATAAATATTTGGCCAAACAGTTTAATCTTGGCAGATAAGTAGGTAGGTAGAGTTAATAAAAGGAGCTCAACAGTTTAATATGAGCCCTTGGATGTAATAAGTGTAGACTTAGGTAGGCTTGCCATGTAAAAGAAAATGAAAAGTGTGATAAGGGTTTGCCAGTCTAAGTGCACCCTAATAAAGGAGAAAAAATGGTAGAGTAAAGTAGATAGGGTAGGTAGATGATGTTGCAAATTTTCATGTGATGAATGATGGTGTTAAAATGTGTTAAGAATTTATTTTTATCACAAGTGCAAAGGCATAACACTACATTGGCAGAATTTCAAAGCAAAGCAAGGTCAAAATCATTAATTTCCCCTCTCATTTTCCCCAAAGATTTTACTAATTTCCCTAAGCACTAAGGTATTTGAAGATTAAAGGGGCTCAAGGCATTTCCTTGACTTTTGGAAGGACCGAACCCTCGGCCCAATAATTGAAAAGACCTAAGTACTTGAAATCATCCATTATCACATTCATTCATCTTTCAAAAATCTTTTCCTAAGTAAAATCCCATTTTACTTAGGAAAATCCTTCAATATTTCATGAAAAGCCCTCAAAATCACTTCTATTCTAAGTCTAAGTGATGAAAGTATAATAATGCCATTTACTTTTGAATCTTCACTTTCTTGGTTATATTTAAGTATTTTGAGTTTACATTATCCCTTTGTCATATTAACTCTAATTTATTTATTAACTCCCTATGAAAATCACCTTTTCCTATTATATATAAATCCTTTTATAGTAATATCCCCAAAACCCTTATATTATGACTTTTTAGCCAAAAGTATTTAACTCCTATTTATTCAAATAAAAAACCCACAATATACCTCCTTTTGGCTAAAATATAACATTAATTCTATTCCCACCCCCTATGGTAAGAAAATCACATTGATTTAATTATCATATAATAAAATATATGAAAAAAGTTTAAACATATGTATATATGTTTAAAAAAAAAAAAAACCCAAAGTTTAATTAAAACCAAACTTTGAAAATAATCCATCCCCGCGCATTTTTCATCTCCGACCATACAAAAGAGATTAATTAATCCTCACGATTAATTAATGAATTCAACCCGCCAATCAGATCCCGCTCGATGAGTTTATTTAACGAATAATTACATCGGGCCCGCGTCATTAAAACTCCGCCATCTCCCTGTCCCGTCGACCATCCGATCGCCCCGTCAAAGATCTATGACCCTCATCCATTTCGCTGGCCATCTGCGTACGAAAGATAACGCGCGATGGCCAAACGGTTTTCAAACATTTTCGTGCTACGTGTCAGTCGTTGTATCGCATCGCTGCCTTTCCACCTAAAACCGCCTTCCCTCATAACCGGTGCGATAGAAACCGCTTACCACCTCCCCCCCCGTGACTCATCTGTCGTACATGCTGACGTCATTAATTAAAACCCGCCACCCTTTGAATTTGTAAATAAAACGAAAAGAACTTGCGTTTTTTTATTATATCGTGCACAGTGAACGACCGGACTCCCATGCAGTAAAACCCTTTGTAACCCAGCTGCGCTACCTGAAGCCTCTGTTAACCAATTCGAGCATGGTTTACCTCCCAAAAATCATTCTAGATTCACTCCACAGACCTCTCAAAATAAAATGAAACCTTTTCGACCTCCCCTGCAAACCAATGCTTTCTTAACAATTTGTTTTGTTTTACAGGTGATCAGAAGACCACATCCTTGGATAAACAGTCTTAATACTAGTCATAAGACTTGTTTACTCTAAGAGTGTTATCAAATCTATTCAAACAAAGATGGAAGATAAAACATGCAGTTGAAAGACAAGCAAAGGAAACAGGATATTAAAAAATTTACTGTTGAAACAGACAGTAAAAACCTAAACTACACATTGAAGGTAAAAGGACACAGTAAAGAACAGTTAAAGAGTATCAGTGGTTAAAGTGTATCAGGTAAAAATCAGAGTGAAAGTTAAAATGAAGTTACAGAGCAGTCAAAGGTAAAATAGTAAAAGTAATTACAGAGGCAGTAAAATGGTAAAAAGAGATGAAAATAATTTCACCAACATTGAATTTTATCTAAAGTGAAAGTAAAACAGTTAAAAGAACAAAAAAGTGAAAAGATGAAAAACACAACAAGAAGGAACATTTTTGCAGAAATTTAATGTTTTAGTCATTGTTTTGCAGAAACTATTGTGATCAATCCAAGATGAATTTTTCAAAAATAAAGGAGGTTTATGTTCTTAAGAGGACCATATACAAAAACCCTCTCTCACTTTTCTAACATCTACTATGGTTTTAGAAATATTAAACAATGATGGAAAGCACTTTTTGCAGAAAATACCAGTTAAGTCATCATTTTACAGAGAATATTTTGGTAAATAAAAAATACATCATACAAAACGGAAGGACGTTTTTGTTCCTAAGAGACATATCTACAAAAACCTATCTCACTTTTTTCACAGTGATTTCATAATGAGAGATACATGCACATCTTTACAGGCTATTTTTCAGACTCTGTAAAACTCTGTTTTACACATATTTTTGCAGAGCCTATTGTGCATATCTGGAGAGGAATTTGGGGGAACGGAAAGAGGTTTATCTCACCAACATATTAATCTACAATAAACTCTTTAACTGTTTACATATATATATATTACGGATTGAGAAATACAAAGGTCTCATTGGACCCCAAATTTGCAGAATTGTTGGAGCAGAATTGCACAAAGAAAGGAAGCAATTAGTGACTTGGATGCCTCATCATCAACTAAGAGTTGGATCAAATTCGAATTCTCCTCTTTGTCATCACCTATCCATACAAAATAGTGCCAAATAGATGCATTAGTTTGAGTGTCCTTTACTTAAGTTCTGTTTATGTAAAATAGTTGGAGAGATTTGTGAACTAATCTTGATATTTTTTCAAGATATTTTAGTTAAGAATTTGTATAAATACTTCACTCTTGGAAGTATTGAGGGTGGATTCTTCTACTTTGCTGTAACATTGAATTTTGGAATAAAGTGTTTTTTGGAGAAATTTCTTTGTGGCTTGCTGGATGATGAATTGAAGCTCAAGACTTTTTGCAGGATTCATGTGTCAGACTACAGTTCAATAAGTCATTTCTATCCTGTATTTTAAGTTTTATATATGTTTACTATATCACTGTGTTTCATTTCTGAATAATTAACAAAAAAGGATTAAATTAGAAATTGCTTAAGTGTACTATGATTTCAATTGTTATTATTCTAAATGTTTTCTTCTAAACCGGTTATAAACAATGAATTCTTAATTGCTCTTGTTTCTCTGGTTTAAGCATTTGATTACTTAGTAAAGAATTCTTAATTGCTCTTTATTGGTAATCACTCACTTTCCCTCATTTAAACATGTTGAAATATTCTTAATTTCCTTTCATCCGTTTAAAATCCATTCCATTCACTTTAATTTCTAAAATTGTTCTTTGTTTTGGCTATCTTGCCCTGCAAAGCCATCTTTTGTGTAAAAACTTAATCCAGTAGAGCCATATTTTTGACTCCATATCCCAATGGCCTGAAATACTCAATCTTGCCCTCAGTTGGCGGATTCCACCATTCAAATTCAAACAAAACTCTTGGACTTATAACTAGCCTAATATTTTCTAAGAACAAAGCTAAATTTTAAAGAGAGAGCCCTCTCTGGATACAGATTGGCTAGATTCTGTTTCTGAAGGTTGGTTAGTGGTTACCTCGGGTTTCTTTAATTTTCTTACAACTTCAAGGAAGGCCTGAGTGATAACATGAAGGAAATGTGGAGGTATGCTCTTCATATGAACACTGATATCAATATCTTGAATGGGAAATCCAAGAGGATCTTCTTCATTGTCATCATCTCCAATGATTTCTTCTACCTTATTTTCCACATCTTCTTCTTCTACCTGCAAAAGTGGATGGTGACGTGGTTCTTATTTCACCATTTTATTAAATGAGAGGGGGGTTGGTGTTGGAGCTGTATATTTTTGTTTTTATAAGTTAGTGTAATGCAATTTTCTATTTTTTAAATAAAATATTCCTAATGTAATTTTCTTATTTTCTTTTTGTTTTTGCAGAAAGTAAAATAATTGAATGAATTAGGGAAGAAAACATTGCATACTTTGACACCTCCTTGACAACGATGCAAAAAAGTGATGAGCCTTAGTAATGCAACAAGAATGCTACAACTTTTGAGGCTATCGACTTAAATTATCAACCCAATGTTCGTACAAACTTAAGAGGTGTCGACACTATATGTGCAACATGCAATGTGTCCTTCTTTTGTTGATTTGATGCAATGAAGTAAATGTTGGAAATACTGAGAGGGGGGGGGGGTGAATCAGTATTCCTTTCAATTAGAGCATTAGTTAATCTTCAATTATTATCAGTGTTTGTACAATGATAGCAGCAAACAAGAGGAGCACAAATGCACACAGTTTTTAAGGTCGAAACCCACTCTAGGACAAAAACCACCTAATGCTTTTCTAATAATTATTTAATATTCAACTCCAATTGAAAATAAAGCTTCAACTTCTTAGAATCTAGAAAAGCATTCTTCTCCATCTCCCACTGGATGGACGCTCCAATGCCTGAGATTTTTCAGTAGTCAATTGAACGGATGCCCCAACACCCAATGAGCTACAACTCACCCTAGCACCACCCTACCACCCTATAGAAGAATAAAAGAAGAATGGACTCCCGTACCAGGGAAAATGGTCCACTTTACAATAATATAGAATGATGTAGAAGAAGAAGATATACTAGACCATAACCCCAACTTTAACACAACCACCTAATGATGATCCTAGACCTCCCAACACTGCCTCTTCAACCCTTGGTAGATAGACACTAGTACAATTTTTACAATAATGTATTTACAATGACTTAGTACAAAGATACCTTTACAGTGATTGTATGCAGTGCTGCCCACTTGAAGACTTCATATGATGAACTTCTTGCTGCTGTTATGAACCTTGGTTGCTGCTCTTTTTATGCTACCCTTTGCTTCACCTTGCTTTGCTTTTCTGCCGTAGAAAGTCTGGTCCTTTGCAACCCTTGACAACACATGATCTAGCTTTTTCTTGCCTTCTAGGATCTCGATATTGATTCTGGTGTATCTCTGTTATTTCAGATCCTCAATATCTGATTTTTGTTCCTGTAGTAGTCCTCTAAGTCGTCTTTCTAATGCCACATTTCTGACCTAATTTGGATTCTTAAAGAGAGTTATACCCAATCTCTCACAATGCACTAATTATGGACTGTTTTAGCAAAGCACACTTGTACGACATGCCACGTGTCACTGTTTCTTCATTTGGCTATGAAATTTATAGATAAAAAATTACAGACTGTGTACTATCTGTGACTTTTTATGGAATTCCAATCCGATACTCAGAGAGAGAGTTACGACGAATTTACCAAGGTCACTTCTTTGAGATGAATTTCAGGAGCCTGCAAAAACCCTTACTTCCATAGATCATATCTCCAAAAATATTGCGCACCTTGATATGAAATTTTTACAGAAGCTTCCTCAGGATTTCAGCTTCGCCTCATAAAAATTTCAACTTTTTCACTTTCGTAGAAAAAAAATTAGAGCGAAAATTCCACAATGACCTGTTTCAGATGGCGAAATCCCTTGCCTAAGGAGGAAATGAAGATCACAATTTATATAAATTCTTAAGATAAGAGGGGCTTCAACAAGTGAACGTGGGATGGATTTTAGGAGCTTAAAAAATATTAATTATGACTTTTCAATGACCCATACCCCAACCCCATGGGGTTTTAGCCCACTAATTGGGGGTACAAACTTCAAACATGAATATCTCTCAAATCGTGAAGAATTACATGGCGTGCCATATATCAACAGAAACATCTCGACAAGTAGAAGCCATCAAAATCATTATTGACCTAGAATATATTAATTTGGTAGGTCAAAATTCCCATGAAATATTGGGTTAGCCCCTGGTGCTACTTGGGTTGACATCAATGACAACCGCTGATCAAAAATCTCCCCCTTTGGCATTGATGGCAACACAAGTACTCCCCCTGCGATCATGACACCTATTCCTACAACATTCTCTCCCCCTTTGACATCAATGGAAAAGGGTAACTCCCCCTGAAACAAAACCATCCTGTGGACCTGTACAAACTTCCACTCCCCCTGACACACAACCGTCCTGCAGACCTGTAATCTACTTCCACTCCCCCTTTATATTCTGAAAAAGGAAAATCTAATGAGAACTTGGGAGAATTTCAAGCTTCTGGCGAAGATATTCCAATGCTAGAAAATATTTAATATGTGATTCTTTTGGTGCTGCTTGGAATCTTGCTACTTGTCCAACTGCTTGCATAACATCTGGTCAGGAGGCTATTACATATAGAAGACTACTAATCATAAATCTATACAACCTTTGATCCACATCCTTAGATGAGTCGTCTATGCTCAATTTGGAACCTGTTACCATTGGATTAAGGATGGGTTTGCAATCTTCCATTTTAAATTTATTGAGCATTTCCTTGATGTACTTGGTTTGACATATAAATATTCCTTTCTCCTGCTGAGATATTTCAAGCCCTAAGAAGTATGTCAACTCACCAAGTAAAGACATCTCTAAATCACTTTGCACCTTTGTAGCAAACTTCTTACTTAGTCGATCATCATTGCTACCAATTATTGTATCATCCTCTTTAGCTATTAGACATGCTTGAGTTGCTTCATCCAGAACATATATTTCGTTTGGAGCTCGAATTACTCTAGCCACAATTTCACCATACACGCCTTTCCTGATTTCACATTTCGTGTAGTTGAATAGTATTGTGTGTCCTTGATCACACATTTGTCCAACACTGAGAAGATTGTGATTCATGTTTTCAACCAATAGAACATTCTTGGCTAGGGCATATTTGCTTCCGAGAGTGACAGTACCTGATCCTATAACATTTGAAGATCCATCATTTCCAAAGGACATGGTTCCATCCTTCTTCTCTTTCAGAGATACAAATTTATTTCTATATCCAGTCATATGTGTTGTGCAACTGCTATCAACATACCACACATCTTTGTTCTTTTGAGCCTTGAAAGCGAGAGCACAATTATCATTCTTCTTCTTCTTCCATGTTCGTTCATTCTGTGGCTTCGAAGATTCTTCTGGAGGATTTTCAAGTCTGCAGTCTTTGGCTATGTGTCCCAAGTTTTGACATTTGTAACATTCAATATTATTTCTTAAATGTTCAAATCTATTGATGTTTCACTGAGCCCTGGGAGGTTCATATTTGACAGATCTCCTGGAATTGTATTCATTCCTAGGGTACGTACGACATTCTATAGCTTTATGACCAAATTTTCCACATGAATAACAGTAGCCATAAAAAATATGTTGGTACCTGGATGGAAATTTTCGTCGAGGAATTGTCTTCCAAGGCTGTTCTTGCAAATCTTGTCCAATGAATTCTACATGCATGTCATATCTCATAGGTTCATTGTATTTTTTTGTAGAAGGTCCTGCTTCTTCTTCTTTGTAATCGATGCCAGTTTTGTCGTTGTAAGATCGTTGATTGTTGATGAGTTCTTCCAATGCCCTTGAGCTGTTGGCATAGTTTTGGATAGTTTTTCCTTTCTTCACTTCCTCACGCAACGAGACTACTTCGTCTTCTAATTCTTCCCTTTCTTGGTTGCTTTCTTCCAACTTCTTTTGAAGTGAATCTTCAATGCATTTGTGTTCTTCAACTTCAATTTTGAGACCTTGAACTTGTTCTTCAAGAGTATTGGAATGGATCTTCTCCGCCTTGAGATATTTTATAAGCTTGATTTCTTCCTCATAAAATTCTTCTATGGTCCATCCTTCTTATTCGTTGTTTGATACCTCTTGTTTATTGTGCTTGGCCATAAACAATACTCGCTCATTGGCTTCTTCTTCACTGTCATTGTCTTCATTGGATGAGCTATCTTCTTTAGAGAGAAAGTTCCTTTTGGATCCTTGCTTGTTGAATTTCTTAAAGCCTTTCTTTCCTTTTGAGTTTCCATTACTTCTGTTTGGACATTTTGCTGCAAAATGCCCAACCTCATTACATCTGAAACATATCAATGGAAGTTTACCTTTGAATTTTCCCTTACCAATTTTTAGTTTTCTCTTGAAGTAAGCATATTCTTCATCTGAAAGACCTTCTTCATCATCTCCCTTTTCTTCACACTTGCAGGTGCATGTATTTTCAATTGAAGGTTGTTTATCCTTATTGGTTTTCTTAGATGCAACGAACGTAGTTTCTAGATGCGAAGTACCCTCTTCTTCATCAAGTCTCATTTCATATGCTATGAGAACTCCATGTAATTCCTCTTTGTTGAGTTTGTCCAGATTTGCACTGTATTCTAAGACCGATACCTTTGGGTTGAATCTCCCTGGTAACGTTCTAAGAATCTTCCGTATAATAGTCTTCTCGTCAATTGGCTCTCCCAATCCTTCCAGAGTATTGGTTATTTCATCAACGTATTGGAAGTATGTAGCAATGTTGCAATCTTCTTTCATTCTGAGTTGCTCAAATTTTTCTCTATAGATTTGAAGCTTTGCTTCTTTGACATTTGAGTTACCTGCATATATATTCACAAGCTTGTCCCATACATTTTTGGTAGTTTTACAACCCAACACCTTATGATAAGCAAATTCAATAAGTCCATTGATAATAATATTCTTTGCTTTTGCATCATTTACCAAATTCTTCTTACCTTGTTCATCCGTAGTTGATGTAAATCCATTTTGAACAATGTCTCATACTTCGTAACCTTGCGCCAAGAGATAGACCTCCATTCTTCCTTTCCAGAGTGCATAATTATTTTCATTGAATAGAGGTAAAACATTCTTGGTATGCTCCATGACCTCCTTCCAGCTGTTAAACTGCTATATATTGAAGGAACCAAGCTCCGATACCAATTGTTGGAAATAATTAGGGGGGGGGGGGGTGAATCAGTATTCCTTTCAATTAGAGCATTAGTTAATCTTCAATTATTATCAATGTTTGTAAAATGATAGTAGCAAACAATAGGAACACAAATGCACATAGTTTTTAAGGTGGAAAACCACTCCAAGACAAAAACCACCTAATTCTTTTCTAATAATTCTTTAATATTCAACTCCAATTGAAAATAAAGCTTCAACTTCTTGGAATCTAGAAAAGCATTCTTCTCCAACTCCCACTGGATGGATGCTCCAACGCCTGAGATTCTTCAGTAGTCAACTGAACGGATGCCCCAACACCCAATGAGCTACAACTCACCCTAGCACCACCCTACCACGCTATAGAAGAATAAAAGAAGAATGGATTCCCGTACCAGGGAAAATGGTCCACTTTACAATGATATAGAATGATGTAGAAGAAGAAGATATACTAGACCATAACCCAAACTTTGACACAACCACCTAATGATGATCCTAGACCTCCCAACACTGCCTCTTCAACCCTTGGCAGATAGACACTAGTACAATTTTTACAATAATGTATTTACAATGACTTAGTACAAAGATACCTTTACAATGATTGTATGCAGTGCTGCCCACTTGAAGACTTCATATGATGAACTTCTTGTTGTTGTTATGCACCTTGGTTGCTAATATTTTCATGCTACCCTCTGCTTCACCTTGCTTTGATTTTCTGCTGTAGAAAGTCTGGTCCTTCGCAACCCTTGACAACACATGATCTAGATTTTTCTTGCCTTCTAGGAGCTCAATATTGAATCTGGTGTATCTCTGTTATTTCATATCCTAAATATTTGATTTTCGGTCCTGTAGTAGTCCTCTGAGTTTTCTTTCCAATTCCACAGGTCTGACCCAATTTGGATTCTTCAAGAGAGATTTATACCCAATCTCTCACAATGGCCTAATTATGGACTGTTTCAGTAGAGCGCACTTGTCCGGGGTGCCACGTGTCACTGTTTATTCATTTGGCTCTGAAATTGATAGAGTGCAAAGTAAATATTTTGCAATATCTGCCACTTTTTACGGAATTCTAATCTTATACTCAAAGAGAGAGTTATGACGAATTTACCAAGGTCACTTCTTTGAGATGAATTTCAGGAGCCTACAAAAACCCTTACTTCCACAGATCATATCTCCAAAAATGTTGTGCAACTTGATCTGAAATTTTTACAGAAGCTTCCTCAGGATTTCAGCTTCATCTCATAACAATTTCAGCTTTTGAACCTTCGTAGAAAACAAATTAGAGCAAAAATTCCACGATGACCTGTTTCAGATGGCGAAATCCCTTGCCTAAGGAGGAAATGAAGATCACAATTTATATAAATGCTTAAGATGAGAGGTGCTTCAACAAGTGAACGTGGGAGGGATTTTAGGAGCTTAAAAAATATTTATTATGACTTCTCAATGACCCATGCCCCAACCCCATGGGGTTTTAGCCCACTAACTGGGGGTACAAACTTTAAACATGAATATCTCTTAAACCGTGAAGAATTACATGGCCTGCAATATATCAACGAAAACATCTTGACAAGTAGAAACCATAAAAAGCATTATTGACCCATAATATATTAATTTGGTAGGTCAAAATTTCCATGCAATATTGGGTTAGCCCCTGGTGCTGCTTTGGTTGACATCAATGACAACCGCTGATCAACAGTGAATGCCATGAAATCAAAGCCTAAACTAATTGCATAAATGGAAATGTTACTCTATATGCAAAAAGGAAACCTAATTACTTTTGTAGAGAAGAAATCCTAATTATTTTTTCACAAAGGGAAGGCTATTCTACTTTGCATGAATGTAAATGCTAATCCTATTTGTAAAAATGTAAACATTAACCTATGGTACATCAAAAGGAAGCCTAATCTATGCAATAGAAATAACAATGTCGGAAATGGAAACCATATCTTAATATGTATGAAAAAAATGAAACCACTCTTCAATCACTGCATTCAAGATAGATTTTGTCAATAGAGTTCACAAGGTGCTTCATAAAGTAATCATGAAAATCATCATCATGCTCTTCAAGTCATGAATATGTTTACTAATCCAAATTGCAGAGGTGAATTGCAATGGATAAGAGGCAAGGCTTAAGAGGTCTATTGGTCTTACTCAATCACAGATTCAAAGCCTAAGGGTCATGATTCAATCCTAAAAGACAAAAACCAAGCTTTTGGAGCAAATCTCGTCAGGTTTACAGGTTTTACAGGAGGGCCTGTTTTGCTATAGGAGCGAGATAACTTGTCAAATGCCCAAGTAAATAAAATGAAAATGAGATGGGAAAACTTTTGTTATTAAGGAGGTTGTCCTAAGACTCCATTCCAATTAGAATCACTCCAAAATACCCCAGTTAACACATGCTAAAAAATAGCATAAAATTACTTACTCTAAAAACCAGAAATTCAAGAACTAGTGAGCTAGTTATACTACCAAATGCATAACCTAATCAAGTGAAAATGCTATGGGGTAAATTTTGTTATTAACTTTAATGTTTTTATGACCCAATAAAAGTATAATCAACTCAAATTAAGCTCATTAAAATGTTCTAAAACATTAGAGAACTTTTGAGGTCTAAAATGGGCCTCCTAAGAAAAAAGTACAACCAAAATAAATTTTTTAAGAACCAATAGAATTAAAGATGATGATGTCAACCATGGGGGATGATTCACCATTTTTGAGGTAAAAATTTAAAAATAATAAAAAATAGAACTACATTTTTAACTTGTATTTCGAACTTATCTCCCTAAGGTTTTACTCAAAATTTGAGCGGGATTACTCGTCGGATCCAAATTTAATTCCTCATCCAAAGAGTACCCATGTTTTACACTTTTGATGGACTCCCCTAAATGAAAAATGAGAAATATATGAAAAAATGTTACTGCAATAACGTTTTTCATGTATTTATCATTTTTCGTGTAGCAGGGTCCATCAAAATTGTGCAACATGTGTACTCCTTGGATGAAGAATAAAATTCTACATCCAAATAGTGTTCCTGCTCAAAATTTGAGTAAACCCATAGGGAGAAAAGTTGAAAATACGAGTTGGAAAAGTAGTTTTTTCTTTTTTCCCTCTAAAATTTGATGATGTAATCTAATATTATTTTATTATTTTCAATTTTATACTATAATTTCCTTAGGAGGCCCATTTGTGACCTCAAAATTCCCCTAATGAACAACATAAAATTAATATTATTTTGCTACAAGCAAGAAATTCTAGATTTGTGAACTAGTAAACCAATCCAAGTAGCTCAATGATAAATATGACTTTTCAAAGTTGTTCTAAGGATGAATCATGCTTGTGACTCTATAAATAACCTGCAAAACAACTCACTTCAATCATTTAACCAATATTACCTACAACAAAAGAAGCATGTATAGTAAATTCATAAATAAGAAATGAAAGTGAAAAAAACATTCAAAGGAAATAAAGAAATTGTACAATATGGCTCTGAGGCTCCTGGGATGGACAAGACTAATTACACTCAAATTCATATGGATGAAACCAAGCTTTAGAAGCTAAAAATGACACCAAACTTCATTATTTGGATCAATCCAAGTATATCTCTGCTAGAAATGAAAGTGGAGCTACTAAATAACAAGTTTTCTCCACAAGAAGACTAAGAAAAATCTTCCCCTAGAGGAAAATTTGAATTGGCACTTATACAAAGTGACAAGGAAGAATTCTCCTTGAAAGGAAACAACTTTCCCCTCCAAAATCCCGCAAAAAGTGGATCTAGTTCCCAACACTAGGAATCTTCATTAAATGACAGGGAACACATTCCTAGATTTTCTCAATCAACGGAGCTCCAGAATTTGTCAATATTTTAGTGATATTTTTTTTCATTTACTATAAAATATTGGTCCATCCCGTAGTAGGGGGAAAGTCCCTATATTATCTCATTAAAATTTACTCAATATAAATAATATTAGGAACATAATATGCAACTATCTCTAAACCTTCCTAAAAACACATTAAAGATAAAACAAATTATTAATTGTGGAAGGAGAGATTTAATATAGCCTTTATGTGCGTAAGAAAGGTTAGATGGGCCTTAATTTGTGTCTATTTGGAGGCCCATCAATATTCCTTGTGAATATTTGTGCCACCTCTGATCCAAAATATTTTGCTTAAAATGTGTTAAAGAATTACATGCAAAAATTGCAGCTTAAAAAAAAAAAGTTAAAGGCATAGACATAAGAAGAGAGAAGCAATTGACATCATGCAAGAAGACACATAATTGATATCAGAGTTCGTCCAGGAGGGACTACGTCTCCGGGCCTTGCTCAAATAGTGGAGAGGCCCTCCTCCATTAAGTGGCAAAAATGAAAGTACAAGTATAAAATGAGAAATTACACCCTTATACCTCCATAGTTGAAAGTGCCCAAAAATTGCAGACCTCTGATGAAAAAATGGACATCACCGTTGGATTCGTGGTGTCAAGTAGTGCAGAATCCATATAAAATTTTCCTGAATCTGATAAAGTGAAAATCTGACCCCTCTGGAAAATGGCTCAGATCATGGTTCCACCCCCCTCATGCACACTGCTCATGGTTCCCTCTATCGATTTTTGTGTCGATCTTGACCTGCCTGGGTGCACTTCTGAAATGACTGGTTTAAGTATTGGAGTGTGGGCAGACTTTACCAAGTCTTCTGTTGGCGAATTGGTTTGAGATCCATAATGTGGGGGAGGGGGTTGGGTGGTCAAACTCCACCCCCTCCGTAAATAGCCGGAATTTTGTTTTAAAACAACCGTGCCATGCTTTTTTTTTATACATGTGCCATGTATTAGTACCAAATGGTATGTTGGAAGGGGGGCGGGGCGGGCCCTGTCGGCATCGTATATAATGGTGGAGTGGGTTGGGGCCGCGGGGTCACGACCGTTGGCCCTACCCATATTTAATATGTGGTTGGTGTAAAATATGGGGGCAGCAGGGTCATGGCCACTGACCCCCTTATTCAATTATATTTTTTTTTATGTTTGTTGAATGGGGAGGGCGGGGGTCATGGCCTGCCCTCCAATATATATATTTTTTTATTATTTTAAAACCAACCCGTCATTTTTAAAATTCTGGAACATGACCGAAGGAGTGATTTTAACCATCCCACAATTTTTCCCGGAATCTAACCGAAGTTGGCTGGAATCTGGTGGACAAGTTTCATCAAATTTGTGTCCTCCTTAGTCTGCCACATCACCAAGTCAACCCTTGAAATTTGACTGCTCCTAACTCCTTCATACGAACTCAGAATTGAGTGTTGTCTGCACCGTTGGAATCGGAAAGACGAGATCTACAAATTGACATTAAGTTTGCCACATTCTAGAAAATTTGATTTTTGAGCCTTTGTACTCAAGCCACTTGTACTTGGACCTGTTCGATCCACCTGGATCATTCCTCCCAACTAAAGATATTTTGGACCCCAAAAGCCTTATCAATAAACAGTAAAGTGAGGGCATTGGTCCCTCACCTTCTCCTTTTCAAGCCATTTAGATTTACTTGGGTGCATCCCTTTGAAACTAACACAGAGATATTCCACATCTCCCCATCGCGAAGTCCTAGTTCTTCGATCGAGAATGATGTCCTTTGGTAGTTCATTGAGATAAATTGGTGCAAAGTCATCCACTGTAGGAACTGATCCTACCTCCTTGGTGTCCATAATCAATGGTGGTTCCTAAAGCTTCATATTTTTGACATTCATGACTGAATGCATCTACATGTATACAGGAAAGTCGAGTCAGAAAGCATTATTCCCAATCTTCTCCAATGTGGTAAATGGACCATACCAGATTGGTCACAATTTCTTGCCTTCCCCCTTCATTTGATCCTTGCTGATATGGAACCAAACCTCGTCACCAACTTGAAATTTATGGTCGACTTGATGCTTATCATGTCGGGCCTTATATCGGGCCTGACTCTTTTCCAACTGCTCTTGCACTGCTTGGTGAATTTCCTGTATCTGCTCGATGAACCTCTATGCTTTGTTCCTGTCATCACATGTCCACTGGGATATTCATCCCTTCCATATATCATGTCAAAAGGGTCCTTTGGTAAGTAACCAAAGCATGTCTCAAATGGTGAACGCTACGTAGAGGAATGCACTTCTCGGTTGTAAGCGTGCTGCACATATGGAAGATTCTCATCCCACAACTTGGGATGTTTGCTACAATAGCCCTGCAACAAGTGTACTACGGTACGGTTGAAGACCTTTGTCTATTTCTCGGTTTTTGGATGGAATATTGTATTTCTCTTCAACTTGGTGTCCATCATATGCCACAAGTTGGTCCAAAAATTTCCAAGGAAGCGAGAGTCTCGATCTGACGTAATCGATGTGGGAAACCCAAAGTGGACCCAAACATACTGAAATAAAAGACAAGTAGTCCGCTCAGTAGTGACCTACTTTTTACAATGAATTAATCTACACATTTTACTAAAGCGGTCGACGGTAACATAAAAATAGCCATGATCCTTTATAGACATAGGCAAACCTCCTACAAAGTCCATTGACACACTTTCCCATGGACGACCCGAAATAGGGAGTGGTGTGTAGAGCCCTAGTTTCCTATTAGAGGGATTTCAAACATAGCACATCACACATCCCTTTGCAAAACGAGTTACAATGTTTTTCATATGGGGCCAAAAGCAAAACCTTGCAAATTACATAAGGTTTTTTCGACACCAAAGTGACCAAACACAAGAGAGGTATGCACCTCTCGAATTACATGTACCCTTTCTGTTGTGGGTATGCACAATTTGCCAAGGTGATACAATAGCTTCCCCTGCAAATTATAGTTGTCCACCTGTGAACCATGAGTTAGTTTTTCATATATTGCTTTAAATTCATCATCGCTAGCGTATTTTTCAGCATAACTTTCAAAAGACAATGAAGCATTATGCAAAATAATAGAAGCAACAATAGGAGGGCGAGAGAGCATATCTGCTGCTTTGTTACTTGTGCCCTTCTTATAATTTATTACCAGATGAAAATACTGTAGAAACCCCATCCACCTGAAATTACGAGACTGTTGTAGCTTGGTTTGTGACTGAAGGTATTGCAAGGGTTGATTATCCTTATGGATAATGGTTTCCTTTCCGATCAGGTAGTGTTTCCACTTTTTCACACTTTGGACCAAGGCATACAATTCCTTGTCGTAAGTGGGGTAATTGATAACAACCTGGGAGAACTTCTCCGAATGGTAACATATTGGCTTCTTCTGCTGCAACGATACAACTCTCATGGTGTACCCACTAGCATCAGTTTTGATGTCAAAAGACTACTGGAGATCGGGTAAAGCCAGGACTAGTGCAGTGCTGATTTTCTCTTTTAATGCTTCGAAGGACTTCTATTGCTTTCCTCCCCACTGAAAGGCTTGTTTTATACTTGTCAGTGCATGTAAGAGTGATGCAATAATAGAGAAGTTGGCAATGAATCTACTCCAGTACTGTACTGCACCTATAAAACTACGGACCTATGTTACATTGGTAGGCTTAGACCATTTTACAATCACCTCAAATTTGGAGGGGTCTATTTTTCAATTGACCATTACCAACAATATGACCAAGGTAAACCAAAGAGGTTTTCCGAACTCACACTTTGAAAAATTTACATACAATTCTTCCCTTTTTAATACATCAAACACTTTCTTTACATGGCATACATGTTCATCCCTAGTCCTACTAAAGACAAGAATATCATCTAAATACACAAGGAAAAATTCATCAATGAAAGGACTAAAAATATCATTCGTGGCCCTCATGAATGTGGCCGGAGCGTTGCATAGTCCAAATTGCATCACCATCCATTCGAACAACCCCTGTTTGGTCTTGAAGGCGGTTTTCCACACGTCTTGCTCTACAATTCTGACCTAGTGATAAACACTACGCAAATCCAATTTGGTGAAATAGATAAAAATTTTAATTGATCTAACAAATCATCAATGCGAGGGAGAGGGTATTGATTTTTCACCGTGATTTTGTTTAGTGCCCGATAATCCATGCACATCCTCCATGTGCCATCATTCTTGGGTAATAACACAATCGGCGAGCCACAAGCATAAGTACTTGGCTGAATGACCCCTTGGTTCAACAATTCCTGTACCTGCTTTTTGATCTCCTCCATCTCTATGGATGACATCTTGTACATACCAATGTTTGGCAATGGAGCATCATGCTGTAAATGGATCTCATGTTGGATTTCTCGTTTCGGAGGCAGTCCTTTGGGTTCCTGAAACAACTCATCATAGTTATAAATCACATCACATAATTCTTGTTTATGAGTCAGATCACATCCTCAGAAAGAATCATATATTTCTGCATATTTTTCTCTCACAACCATGAGCAAACACCCCTTGCTGGAATTCACCAATCTCTTCATCTGTCCTGCACTTACAAGACTGGCACTGACTTTGGTTTGATGAGCTCTTATAATATACTCTACCCCATATTTTGTGATTTGGTATTTATTTTCATGCCGAAAGAAAATTGCTTTCCCTTCATAAAGATAGGGACTCCCTAAGACAATACCACACATATCCAATGGTATGACATCCAGTTCTACTTCATCCACCAATTTAGAAGCAATTACAAATTTAACCTTACATTGCTTGGTTACATTTAGTTTTATTTTTTCATGTATCCATCCAAGCAGATAAGGTTTCAGATGAGGCTTAACTTATAAGCCTAAATTTTTAACCAAGGATTATGAGATTAAATTTTCTTAAGAGCCTAAATCAAATAGAGTTTCTAGTTTTGTATGATTTATTACAACTCTAATATGAAACAACTCAATTCTCTTTCGTTCATTAGGAAGAGGCTCACCTGCTAAACTAGTGCTTTCATGCGATTCAAAATTAACATGAAGAGAATGAGTACATTTTGTGCTTGCTACTGTGATCAATGCCTCATTTCCAGAGTCATATCTGAGGTCTTGCTGTGTGGTTGGTACCGTATTTTACTTACCCTTTCCTCCATATCTATTTGGCTTCTTTTCTGGGTACAACTTCCAAAAATGATCGTCAGCATGACCTTCCTTTTTGCAATGAGTGCATTAAGGCTTTTCTCCTTCATCCCTCTTCATTGATGTCGTATTCTTTTCCTTTTCCTTTCCTTTCCCTTCGAATTTTCCATTTGAAGGTTTGAAAGGTGGTTTCTTTGAATGATCATCCTTACCATTCTTGCCCCTGTTTTCAAGATGAATGGCCTTTACATTGTCCGAGTCAATGGTAGTAGGTTCAAACATTAACAATGAATGTCTAATGTAACTATGTAATGACCCAATGTACTTAGTTACAAATTTAGTTGAATCTAATGAAATGCCCAAGCTTAGTGATTGTTTTCTAAATTCCTCAGTAAAGCTTTGCACGTTTTGTCCTTTACCTTGCCTTAGGTACTGGCACTCCATTGATTATTTTTGCTTTTAACCCAAGGGATAGAATTGATCTTTAAGTGCAAAAATAAAATTTGACCATGAGGAAATAAGGTTACCCAAATTACTGTTGCCTTGAAGTTTTCTCTCCCACCAGATGAGGGCAGTGCTAGTCAATCGAAGAGAAGCCAACTGGATCTTTGCCTCATCCGCCACAATCTATTGAATTCTGGAGTAGATTTCAAGATGCCTAATCTAGTTGTTAAGTTTATCTGCATTAATTTCACCATTCTCATGGGTAGATCAAATTTTACATATAACTTAAAGAAATGTTTATTATATGGATTTCCAAAATTCCTATGATGATGGCGAGAATAGGAGGAAGAACTTTCACTTGCTGGAGGAGAAAGAGGTGGATCTCCTCCATTATCTCCATTACCTCCATGCCCTTAACCTTGTCCTTCTGAAGCATTCTCCCCTGCTTTCTCTAGCCTCTCAAGTCTAGAGAAAAATTTCTCAACCCGATCTGCCATGGTGTAGAAGGTCCTGCGGAAGTTGAGCTCCTCTTCATTTCGAACATCGTCATCCATGTTCCTTCTCTGATGTGCACGTCCCGCTTCGGGATCAAAAGACTGTAGCGTCCCTTTGCTTCTTTGTAGCCTGTTTTTAGTTAGCATACAAGCATGTAATTCGCATCCAAAAACGCCTACTCTAATACCACTTGATCCAAAATATTTTGCTTGAGATGTGTTAAAGAATTACATGTGAAAATTGCAGCTTAAAACAAGAAACTTTAAAGGCATAAACATAAGAAGAGAGAAGTAATTAACATCATGCAAGAAGACACAAAATTAATATTAGATTTTTTCCAGGAGGGGCTACATCTTCGAGCCCTGCTCAAATAGTGGGGAGGCTCTCTTTCATTAAGTGGCAAAAATGAAAGTACAAGTATAAATTGAGAAATTACACGCTTATACCTCCATAGCTGAAAGTGCCCGAAAATTGCAGACCTCTGATGAAGAAATGGACAACACCGTTGGATTCGTGGCGTCGAGTAGTGCAGAATCCATATAAAATTTTCCTGAATATGACAAAGTGAAAATCTGACCCCTCTAGAAAATGGCTAGATCATGGTTTCGCCCTCCTCCTGCACACTGCTCATGGTTCCATGTCTCAATTTCCTTGCCTACTCCTGACCTGCCTGGGTATACTTCTGAAATGACTGGTTTAGGTATTAGAGTGTGGGTGGACTTTACCAAGTCCGTCGTTGGTGAATTGGTTTGAGATCCATAATGTCGGGGAGGGGGTCGGGTGGTCAAACCCCGCCCCATCCGTAAATAGCTGAAATTTTGTTTTAAAACAACCATGCCATTCCTTTTTTTTAAATACCCATGCCATTAATTAGTACCAAGTGGTACGTTGGGGGGGGGGGACGTGCCCGCATTGGGCGACCCACCCCCATAGGTTCCATCGACACCGTATATAATGGTGGAGTGTGTTGGGGCCGCGGGGTCATGACCGTTGGACCCACCCATATTTAATATGTGGTTGGCGTGAAATGTGGGGGAGGCAGGGTCATGTCCACCAACCCCCTTATTTAATTATATATTTTTTTAATGTTTGTTGAATGGGGTTTGCAGGGGTGATGGCCCGCCCTCAAATATATATATTGTTTTTTAAAAACCAACCCTGTCGTTTTGAAAATTCTGGAACATGACCGAAGGAGTGCGTTTCACCATCCCAAAATTTCGCCCAGAATCTGGCCGGAGTTGGCCAGAATACGATGGTTGGGTTTAAGCAAATTTTTTTCCTCCTTAGTCTGCCACATCACCAAGTCAACCCTCGAACTTTGACTGCTCCTAAATCCTTCATACAAACTCAGAATTGAGTTTCGTCTGCGCCGTTGGAATAAAAAAGATGAGATCTACAACTTGAAATTAAGTTTGCCACATTCCAGACAATTTGATTTTTGAGCCTTTGTACTCAAGCCACTTGTACTTGGACCTTTTCGATCCACCAGGATCAACCTCATTGGATGATTTAGTGTAATTAACTACTAAAAAGTGACCCACATTTATCAACTTGTCAATGACCACCATAAATTCATCATGTTGTTTGGAGGTTCTAGGAAAAATTGTGATGAAATCCATAGAGATCACCTCCCACTTGCTGCAATAAACCAACTATATTTTTGCATTCAACCATCACATGCTGGCACTCTATGCAATTAGCAACAAATTCATCCACTCCCTTCTTCAGATTAGCCCAAAAATAAAAGTTATCGATGGCCATGAGAGTATTTTGGTATCCTAGGTGGTCAGGATATAGATTTTCATGAAAATTTCTCATGATGAGCCTTTTCAAATCAACATTGTTCGACACATGTATTCTGTTATTGAATATAATCAAACCACCATCCATGAGATGATACTTATCATCTTCTCCGTTCTCACAACCCTATTATAGCTTTTCTTTGGTCTGTTGATACTTCTCATCATGCTTCCCCACATTCTTGACCTGCTCTATCAGGTCCACTCCATAAGAGCTTATAACCACTAAGTGATTCAATTGAATCGTTCTACCAAGTTCATCAACGACTTTGTTCTCCTTGCCCTTGATTTACTTGATTTTGGAGTCAAACTCGCTAAGTGTATCTAGCCACATAGTTTGCATGGAATTCAGCTTAGGTTGATGGAATAGGTATTTTAGTCCTCCATGATTTGTCATGAATGTGAATCCCCTGCCAAGGAGATAATGCCTCCACATATTTAATGCATTAATAATGGAAAATCGCTCTAAATGACGAGTCACGTACTTCAACTCATTCTCATTCAATTTTTGGGGCTCATAACACACTACATATCCTTCCTAGACAAGGACTCCACCGAGCTCCTACTTGCAGACATCTATGCACACCATAAAATATCTGTCTAGATTTGTAATCCTCAATCTTTGTGTATTAGTGAACAAATGCTTAAATTTCTCAAAACTGGTTGCACACTTAGTTTTCCACTCAAATTTCTTTCCCTTCCCTTGTAAGGATGTGATAGGGTGGCCTATCTTGGAGATTTTTTTGATGAAACTCTGATAGTATTCTTCCAACCCCATGAAGGATCTAATATCCTTCACATTCCTCGGTGTCAAACACTCCATGATGGCCTTGACCTTTTCTGGGTCAATTGATATCCCTTCCCGGAGACAACGTTCCCAAAGTAATGTATCTGTGACTAGAATAATTCACACTTTCTAATCCTTGCATAAAGCTTATGTTTCCTCAACCAATATAGCATTGCAACCAAGTTATTCTCACACTCTTCTTTCATCTTGGAGTAAACCAATACGTCATCAACAAAATAATGGAAAAATTGTCCAAATAAGGATGTAGCACAATGTTCCTTAAGCGTATGATTGTATCTAGGGAAATCATAAGCATACGAACTCATAATTCCAGTTTCTCGTCCAAAATGTTGTCTTATGGATGTCTTCCTCCTTGATGTGCACTTGATAGTAACATGATCTCAATTCGATCTTGGAGAACATTGTTGCTCCCCTCAACTAGTTGAATAAATCATCAATTTTTGGCAATGGTTACATGTTATTTATGGTCACCTTGTTTAATTGTTTGTAATCAATGCATAACCTGAGGGTGCCATCCTTTTTCTTCACAAACAACATGAGCACTCCCCATGGAGACACACTCGGCCTTATGTAGCCCTTGCCCAAAATCTCCTTTAGCTGCAATTTTAGCTCAACCAAATCAAGAGTTCTCATCTTGTATGGTGCCTTGGATGTTGGTGCTGCTCCAGGCATTAACTCAAAAGAGAAATATATCTCTGTGAAGAGAAAATCCAAGAACCTCCATTGGAAACACATCTGCATACTGTTGTAGAACCACGTATATTTTCAGTAGCTCACTTTCCTCATTCTCAATATTACTGCTAGCTTTCTAATTACTAGAGATTTGCATTGCAAATTACATACATCCCATCTTGTTTCTGCGCTTGGCTCGCATAGTCGTGATCAACCTTACTGAAGTAGGATTTATCTTACCCTGCAAAATGTTTATTTATCCCTTTAATGTGATACTTTTACATCCAATCCATGCCCAATAGCATTTTGTATACACCCAATGGAAACACGTTTAAATTTTTGAATGTTGGCATGTCATTGATTTCAAACTCACATGACTTCACCTAATAATCAATTATTCTTTTGGTTCTTGTTTCCAATTGAACCAAATATGGTTCTACATGCTTTTCCTTAGCCAACCAACACTCTTCTATGAGCTCTAGACTAACATAAATATAGTTTGAGCCCAAATAAATTAAAATAAAAATGAATTTGTTGGACAACTTACCTTCCATCTCAATGATGGATGCCTGGTGGTCTTCCTTCTGATTATTGATCGCATAAAAACTAGGCATGCTTTTCGCTACATCAACCAATGTCTGAGCTTCCTATGTGTTGTAGATATGAGGTATTGTGATTTTATGATCTGATAAATCCCTTTTATAGTGGTTCTCAACACACATCCAACACCTCAGTAACCCTTATGTCTCAGGTCTGCATTAATTTCTTGTAGATAGTTGCGCACTACCTTTGCCAACCTTTCATTATCTTCCTTCAAGCTTCTTAAGATATCCAACTAGTCAAGGGAGTTAGCTCCTCCCCTGTTTCCCAATGATATTTCTTCCTCATCCATTCCTTCCCCTTAATATCCATCATGTGACCTGTTTGAGTTGTACTAAACCATTCTTGTCCTCATCCTTTATTTATTTATTGTCATTTGTTGCTTGTGAAGTGTTGTCATTCACACACAACGGTTAGGTGCATAATATCATAAGCAAATAAACATAATATTAACCTTGAACTTAATCTCACAATGCTGCCATATTACTCCAGTTGTAATAAAATAGGCCATGTTAGCACATCAATTTTAATAAAAATCAAACTACAACATTATCCCATCTGCATGCATAGTCACCAATTATACAAGTGGCTACTTCATCAATCAACAATAAAATATTATTAAATTTCAGTGCCATGTTTCATGTGAAAACACATTGTAATGCATATATTAATGACACATGCAATCATTAGATTCGACCGAATTTAAACAACTAAACATAATTTTAGTTAATTTTCTAAAAATAATCATGAAATCCCTAACAAGAACCCTATTGTTAAGTTGCTCATTATAAAGCCCATCCAATCCAAGTGTTGAACTTGGATGCTTTGATACCACACTGTGACACCCACTCCTAACCCCATAACCCAACCAGAGTTAGAAGGAGGTAGTCACTTCGCGGGTCCATATCCCAAAGTATAGTTATGGGAATGTGACCTATTTTTTTTTACTTTTCCCAACTTACTTAAAAATTCCAATAGATAACGTCGTTGAATCCATCTCTTCAAGACGATTCCAACGATGTAAGCTTTGATTCAATCTGACTTATGGGTTTAGAGTTATGCCCTCTTAAAGATAAGCATTTAAGTTTACCTTGCCACATCACCTTGGCCTTCACTTGGAAACCTCTCAATGGCCCATGTGGTAGGTGGCTGAGAAACGTCTCCACCACAGAAATACCACATAGTGGGCGAAATAAGTGACCAGTCAGAAGTCGACCCATTTCACCGGTGCACGTATTATATTTCCCTTTCTAGGCCTGACCCTTGACCTCTGACTAAGACGAGGTTGACCCTCCTACTTGGCGCAATAAAGTGTTGGGTCAGGGTTAACCCAACCCTCAACCTGCCTGAACTCCCATCCTTGCCTGAGTTCCTGACCAACACCAACAGAGCAATCAGGTTGGGGCAGAGATTCGCCGGGGTCCAGCCTGCCTGACCGACATCCAAACCTCTGACCTGTGGGGTCACAACTTAATTTTAATCCATTTTCAGTGTTTTGGAAGAGTTTCAGAACATGAATTCTCTCACAATTTTTCTAGGATTTCTTAGGCTCTTCAAGCACTAATTCCGACACTCAATGGGAAATTAATTTAAGAAAAAATATTATGAACAACTCGAGGAACAATCCCTCATCAGAATGATGCCAAAACACAAGCACTTCCATCTGAAATTATTTTCTAAGAATACATGGAGTTGGAACTGCTCATTAACAACATAAAATCCACTCTCCTTAGCTCCTTCAACTTACCAGTTGAACAATAAATGAAAAATGATTATGCATCACCTGCATATACAAATTTAAGGGAAAAGGGTGCAACCATAAGGATTGAAAACAACAGGTTTACAACAACCCATGATGATACTTTCTCAACCATTCAACATTCAATCATCTCAACATGACAAGCATTCCACAGTGACTATTAACTTCACTGTATAATAATTTAACTAGTGAAACCCCGACACAATCATAGGTAAATAAATATCTGCATCAATATGATAGTATAAGGTTATTAATGCCATGGAAACATCCATGATCATCAACACATCCTCATATGCATTATATCAACACCTCAACATATGTACACAAGTGAACCAAGACTTGTCATGCAAACATTTGATACATCATTCATTCACACTTTAACATGAAACCCATACAAGGTTATGCATAAGAACTTATCTTGGATTAGTGTTGAATATGGACAATTGAATTCGGGACTACAACTCTCCACCCCACCATAGAAGAGTTATATCTAGGATACTTGTATCTATCACTCCCAAACCAAATTCCAAGGACTGAGAGGGTCTTACTCAAGGGAATAAACACCAACTGCTCATTGAACGCAAAGACTCTAGAGGTCCTCACAAATTATTAGTAGTCAACAAATGCACTGAGAATCTAGAGGTTTGATGCCTCCACCATCCAACTATCAATAACCACACACAACCTAGGGAATTGAGATGCTTCACCTCCACCTTGGCAATATGCACACAATGGTTCCACCCAGTGAAGGGAATCAATAACTCACTGCTAAAACTAGCTAAACAAGAAAAGGAGACTCCAAAATTTCCCTTACTAGGATTCCAAGGGCTAAACCTCTACCCCAAGATGTCAAGGGATTCTGGAGAACACCATATATACCCTCCATCCCCTGAGGTGTCCTGAGATTTACCCTCACCTAGAGGAAACTCCTGCCATTCTCTTGTTGCTTAACTGAAGGTATGGACACCTTCTGAGAGTGGTGAAAGAAGCCAATGTCCTACACAATGTTGTAGTTGTCAATGTCTACTTATTAAGCCCATATTTACTTCTCTTCCTTCCTTCCAGTGCAACAATTAATTCATTTCACTATTGTGGCTCATAAAACTCTTCTGTGCAACTGTAAGCATGTCAACTCCTCACCAGCGAGCCTTCCTAGTGTTGCATCGTACACAGAAGCCCAAAAATCATGAGCTGACATATGTTCTTGTTATTACTTTCCTGTACACTACCTTCTGAGTTCATTTTTCTGTTTCAAATTCTCTCCTCCACCTTCTCCTACCCTGGACATGCTGCTCGATCAAGAGACTCCTCACATAATTACTATGTGTTCCCTTTTTTCACGTTTTTCCATCGTGTTCCCAAAACTCCTTTGTTATCTTCATGTGTGTGTTTTTTCCTTTTTCCACCCTCTCTCCCTTTTTTACAACCATGAAATCCATATGATCCTTCCTTTACAATATCAGTCCCATTTAAAAAACCTCACTAGTTCATTTAAAACTCAACAATCAGCCTTCAATGGTTGTCCCAATAGTCCAATTCCTTTCTTCAACAAGCAAGTTGAATTTCCCAAGAAATTGACCTACATCAATCCCTTAGAATCTGTGTCCCTTTCTCAACCCATTTAAATTTTAAATTCAAATAAGGACATAAATATTTATATTGCAAGCGTAAGCCAAACATAAGCATGACTATTATAGAGTCCCCATCACTCCAAAAATATGATTGAAATTTTGACGGTATCAATCATACAAAAGTTGGTGAAACCATAACAATCATTGTTCCACCATGCACAAACTTTAGGTTGTGGTAGAACTCTAATCATGCCTAAATTTTTTGTTAAATTATTATCAAATTTGTGGTCATAAAGAGGTTTGTTTTTTTACAATGCACATCAAACCACATCATTACTTTTATTCTTGTAAAGCTCATAGTTAACTGAGTGCCTAATGTTTTTTGAAAAGATGCATGTTGGTGTAACAATGGAGGTGAATGGATTATAGTAGGTGGTTAGGGGTTGAATCCTAACATGAGCACTTGAGATGTTTGACCAAGGGAGGGTGAGGTGGATTGGACCAAGTAAGACCCTTTTAACCCACCTCAATTTTCTCCGACAAGAAACTTTTTTATATTAATATACTTTTTTTTACAAAAACATAAAAAATTATATATTGTAAAAATTGTGGCTAGCACAAGGAAAACAAAAAACAATTACAGACTCATGGTCCATGAGAAGACTGTCTAGATGTAAAAGGCTTATTTTTTGCCTTCTAATCCTTTCTACATAATATAAAATGGTTCTACATGTGTAAATTATAATGAAGTATATTTCCAAAAAGTTTGATTTTCCCTGCATTACATTCTAGATAAAGCTTAGTTGTCAATTACAATGACTTCAACATAAGCTACCACCTAGTTGAGGTCAGGTATGATAGATTCCATTGAATTAGTAAAGGACTGGTGAGGTGTGGAATCATCTTCTTGATAGGTTTAAATAAAATCCATAATATGCTCCTCTGTCCAATTGACAACCGCTCATAGCTCATTGATTTTGCCTCCATGCACACTCAACATGGTAAGAACAGGATCAAGCTTATTTAAAAACTTTGTGATCATTTTGATGAGAGTACATACATACATAGCTACCTTCATTTTTACTCCATAACTGCTCTAAAATATGTTAGTTTCCAATTAAAAACAACAATGCTAACATAAACATAGGCCCTCTGTGGGGGGCATAGTGCACTGCACAGAGGATACCTGGCAACGAACTCAAAATTTATCAAATGTGCCATCTTTGATGTTTTTCTAGAAGTTTTGCGTTTTGGATTGTTTTTCACTTGGTCTTTGTAGCGATTTGAAGCACGGATTGTTTGAAGTACCTAAGATTACATTGGTCTTTTGTCTTTTGTTGAATCTGACCCGATTTTGAAATCATCCTTCATTGAGAAATAGAGTTACATGTTTCTTTGCAAATCTTCGAAAAGAAACTTTGTTATTGGTTTTTGAATTTCATTTTTTATAAAAACATAATTGAGTGTTTTTGATCTATTTGTTATTCTGAACGAATAGATCCTTAGTTTGCTGAATAAATAAGTAAAACATTCTTCAAAAAAAAGTCTTAAAGCTTTTATTCTATTATATTGTTAAAATTTGTAGATCTCAGAATTAGTTTGACAGTTTTGAGTGTTTTTTATAAAAAATTTTAGATCTCTTTTGAAGGAAACTTGTTTTGTAGCTTCAAGTTTTGAAAGTGAAAGGATTTTCGTATGAGCTTTGATAGTTTGTTTCATTTGGAGTTATTGCTGAAAAGACAAAAATATTTTCTTTCAATTGCTCTTTATGTTTAAAGAAGGAATTGTTCATTAAAAGAATTACATTCTCCAACTCTTCCTTAATTAGAATTTCATTGAAAGGAAACGATCTGATTATCATTTTTAGTGCATTTTTAGTGTTTTTTGGAAGTCGAGTCTTCACACCATCAGAGTTTCATTTCCGCACCCATTGACTTAAGAAAAAACTCTTAAAAGTAACGCTTAATTAAAATTCATCTAGAAATCTTTTTATTTTCTAGGGCTCTTATCACCAACATAGCTTAGGCTAGTATCTTGGAGTAGGGAGTAATTAACTCTCCAAGATAGCAAAACAAACAAGTAGACAAATCTTGTGGTAGGAAATAAATCCAATTGTAATTTTTATAATCTGGGAAGCTTCTCTTAAAGAAGTCAATCACGAGATCATGTCCGAACCTTTGAGACAATCAATTCTGTTTCATTGGGGAAGATAGAAGATTTTGCGCGCATTACAAATGGTAAACCTCAGATTAACCATTGTCAAGGAGCCTGGGGTCACTTGTCGGTAAACCTCGGATTAACCATGTCGAGGAGCCTTCAAGGGGATTGAGCTTTGTTACTCTACCCTTACGCGTGGGATCAAATCGTAGACTATTCCCCTAGTTATATTTGTTACTGTTGGTAACCTTAGTGTCCACAAACTTAATATTATTTCCTAAGGTGGCGATGAAGGAAAGATCTCACTGTACCTGGAGCAGACGTCGACTAGACCCACTTGGACTCTCTGGGGGGTTCTCTTCACACGAGATGGTTTTGTGAGGAAACTTGTGCCAGTTTGTTTCATTAAGCAGGTTGTCAGGGTAACTGTTCCAACCGCCCTTTTTGTATTAAATTTCTACTAAGTTGGATTTCATCACCAACTAGTGTTTTTAGTACGTGAAGTTACTGTTTGTGTGTGGTTTGAACTCCTAGATTTTTAAGCGTGTGATTCAGTTGTTTGTTTCTTTAGAGACTTTAGGTGTTTCATTGAAATTTTCTTTGTTTGCGTGTGATTAGTTAAATATTTAATCGTGGTGGAATTGCCAAGACAATCCCGGAGACTACAAGGGAAACCCCCTGAATATACACCAAGTTAGCTTGAAGGGCTTCACGCTCTGGTATCATCTAGTAGCGGTAGGATTAAATCAACAAAAGTTGGAACTTCATCCATAGTAGTTCATCCTGATTATCAAACACCCATAACAGAACACATTCAAGAACCGATTTCGGTTTCTGAAGTTATCGGTAGTATTTCTCCTACCAGTGAAATGGCTGACGAACCTGAAATCTCTGAACCTGAAACTGAACTTTCTGTTTTGGAAACATCCTCAGGATTTATTTCACCAACTTCTAGCGATCCTGGTTCACCTAGGGTAAGAAATATTGTCACTGACGATCTTCCATCTGGACTAATTTCTATTGAAGAAATTACTAATCCAGACGAAGAGTTATCTCTTCCCAATTCCCCTCAGTCTTTAAATCTTAGGGAACGTGAATCAATTTTCTACAGCCCTGTTCGAACTACTGCTTGGTATTTATCCTTAACGAATTTTTTAGAGAATCTGGGTCTTGCTTTTTCTGCACCTCGAGTTCCATTTCATCCAACACCCAGAGGTTACTATCCGTCATCCATTATGGCAGGAGAGTCATCCATGTTTTCCCAGACACCGGAAGCAATTTTACATGGTGGTCCTTCTGTTCCTTCAAGATATCAGGCTCTGTCTAGTACTTTCTCAGGGGCAGCTCCTCAACCGATTGAAAGCGTGTTATCATCTGGTTTAAGTGGAATTAAAACTGAAACGTCGAACGCAGAGAAAATATTTAGGATTTCTGGTAATATTTCGAATCCGCAACCTCAAGGCAGTCAGTTACCTCCTGGAGGGAAATCTCAGGGAAATCAGTTACCGCCTGGGGGGCAACCTCAAGGTAGTCAGTTACCGCCTGAGGGGAAACCTTCAGGAAGTCAGTTACCACCTGGGGGTCAACCTCAAGGTATCTTTTTCCCAGGACAAACTGTGGAATCGTATTATTTTGGGGGACAACCCCAAGGACAGTACATACCTCAAGGATATCAACCTTCAGGACACTACATACCCCAGGGTCAACCCCAAGCTCAATATGCTCCTCAGGGTCCTTATCAACCCCAGCTTCAGTACGCGCCTCAGGGTTATCAACCTCAAGGTCAGTACCCAATTCAAGGTTATCAACAACCTTCTGGTCAGTCATCTATTCAAGGAGCCGGAAATTTACCACTTACTTATCAACCCTATGTTCAACCAGGTTATGGTCCTTACGTTCAACCTTCTATGGGACAGTACCCTGGAATGAAGCTGGTGTGGGATCCATCCCAGTATCAACAACCTATGCAGCCTAACGTGCAGCTGCCTTATCAACCTGGACAGCCTTCGGTTTCTGGTTTAACCCAGCAACATGTCCAGCCAACTATTCAAACTTCTGCACCTAGTTCTATTCAGAAGTCTGCGCCTAGTACACCTCAGACTCCGCCTCAAACTGCTGTAACCGCTGCAACGTCTGTCCAACCTGTAACACCTGTTTCTGGAGTATCTGTAACTCTGAGTTCATCTATCCCTGCATCCGTGCAAATCCCTCAAGTCTCTGTACCCCAGTCAGGAGCTTCAGTTCAGACTTCGGTTCAGATGCCTGCAGGACAAGCCAGTACAAGTACAGTTGTCACAAGTCAACCGCAATTCACGTATCAACCGTACCAGGGATATCCTCAATTCGGTCCCAGTTCACAAAACCCAAGTTATCAGTATCAACCGTACCCTGGCTACACTTATCAGCAGCCTCAACAACCCCAGTTTGGTCCGGTTAATCCTGGTTTTCCAGGAGGTCACACAATTCCTAACGCAAATCCTATTCCCAGTTATCTTGGGTATCCACCTCCTGGTACTGCTTTGGCTACTCAAGTTTTTTGTGTCCCTAACCGTCAGTTACCATTTATTGCAACTTTGGATTTACCTGATTTGACGTGCCTTACGAATGATCCGATTTTCTATTATCCGTACTGGCCGCCAATGCCGGATAAGTTGCCCAGTGATATACCGAAATTCGAAGGTAATTCAGGAGAGGATCCATAAAATCACGTCATGAATTATCACCTCTGGTGTGTGTCTAATTCAATTATTGATGATTCGATTCGCTTACGTCTTTTCCAAAGAACTCTTATTGGTCTTGCAGCCAAATGGTACATTGAGTTACCACGAGGCTCGTTTAATAATTTCAGTTAGTTAGAAACTGCCTTCTTGACTCATTTTCAGTTGCCTGTCAGATACGACAATGGCACGGAATTATTAACTTCACTAAAACAATCTACGTCTACGTATATTTCTGATCATATTCATGAATGGCGACGTAGAAGGCGTTTGGTGAAAGTTTACATTCCAGATCAAATTTTGGCATAATGGTTTGTTAAATCATTATTGCCGAAGATTACTGAAGATGTAGCTAAGGCTGGTGTTGTTACTTAAGAGCAAGTGATTCCTCAAGCTCAGTACCTTGACCTCGTTTTTACGCAGTCAGGTACTTTACACAAAAAATCCCCGACCTTCCAAAACAAGGTCAAATAGCTACTGCTCCTTCAGGGTCTCATGCCGCTGATGGTACGATTGGTACAGTCAATACTAAAAATAAGAAGAAATCCTCAAAGAATACTTCTCCTATTATAACTTTACCAAATTCCCCGAAAGGAGATTCTTCCCCAAAAATTTCTGCTGACATTCATGTTGTAGAGACATCTACGGCCAAATCTAAATCCGGTGGTAAAAAGAAAGGGAAGAATAAAAACAAAAAGAATTCAAAAGAGAAAACTGATAAAAATGAATCCAATGACGAAAAACGCAAACCTCGTTACCCTTGTTACATTTGTGACGAGGATCACTTTACTAAGGAATGCCCACATCGAGCAGAGGTTGCAAAATTCGTTAAAGGTTCACAACAACCTGCTGTCTTGAAGGATCCTTTTCCGACTCAAGATAGCAAGATGGTTGGTTCCACTTCGACTGCTTCAGAAGAACCTATTTTGATGATGTCTCATGTGAGGATTGCGACGCGATCAAAAGATTATGGTACTAAGAATCTTATTGATGGTAAAGAAGCAGAATCTTCTAATGCAAATGCATCAAATACACCTCCTCCTGTTTCTGCTCCGCTACAGATCGAGAAACAAAATCCAGACTTAATAATCAAACCGCCTGCTAAAGGTGTTCTTCGTAAATCAGCTTTCAATCCACATGCGAGAGCTGCTCAGAATTACAACATTGTTGAAGACTTATCTATTTCTCCTTCAGCAATGTCGGCTTTGGAAGTGCTGCAATCATGCCCAGCACAGCATAAATTTCTTTTGTTTGCTATAGGAGTTGTAGATGTTCAGGATTCTAATCTTATAATATTTGATTTAGAAAATAGTACACCTCGTCTACCTCATCAAATGGATTTCTAGATACCAGTGTTAGTAAAAAATAGACCGATCTATCGGACTGTGATTGATGAGGGAGCTTCAACATGTATTATGTCGATTCAGTGTTGGAAATCGCTTGGTTCTCCTACACTCAACCAATCTCCGACGATTCTTAAGGCTTTTGATGGTCGAGGTTTCCACCCTTTTGGTATTTTGCAGGATTTATCCATAGGGGTCGAAGGTAAAATTGTAAATCTAGATGTGGAAGTGGTTGATGCCCCTCTAGATTACAACCTTCTTCTGGGTCGCAGTTGGTCTTATGCTATGACTGTTGTTGTTTCTTCGGTCTTTCGACTCATAAAATTTCCATATCAAGGAAAGATCGTTACAATAGATCAGTTAACTTATTTCTCTTCCGACCCAGCCTCTACAGAAACAATCCAGCACGTTGGTAAAGTGGCTATCCCTTATAAGGATGTTGGAGTAGGATTGGTTAAAGATTCTGGTTTACTAGAAACTTTTTCCTTTCCTCCTCCTAACGTATCACCTGCTATTGCAACTATTCACATGATTTCGTCAGACACTGTTATGTTTGATGATCCTTGGATCGTACCTTTCGACTCCGAGTTAGATTCAATTGATGGCATGATGCCTTTGAGTCCATTTGAAATTGCATACCAGGTTGTACAGTCACTTTCCGACACCTCTTCAACCGGAATTGATCCAATGAATGGGATCCATAAGGAATCACTTTCTATATCCAGTTCAGCCACAACGAAATTTCCTGATATTGTTCATACTGATGAGCACATTCGTGAATTTTTGTCTGTTGATGATTTACCATGGGAAGATCTGCATCACCGATCTTCATTTTTACCTGAACTAGATCATTTTGAAGATGATTTCGCTTCAATTTTTACTGCTGAATATGTCAAAGAACCCCAGAATCCATTGCAAAATCCTGATTCTGAGTTAAATTTGGAAAATATTTCTTGAACGGTTCCAATTGACATTTCAGTAAAACCAGGAATAATTGAAAACATTCATATAGGTGCTTGTTGTACTGAAGATGAAATTAAAGCTTATAAAGCCCTGTTTCAAGAATTATGTGATGTGTTTGCCTGGTCCTATGAAGAAATGCCAAGAATTGATCCGTCAATCGTCGTACATGAAATCAAGACTTACCTGGATGCTAAACCTGTTCGTCAATGTTTACGTCAAATACATCCTAGAAAAGCTGCTGCTATCAAAGCAGAAGTTGAAAAATTACTTCGTGCAGGTTTCATTTATCCAATTCCCTTAACAGATTGGGTATCAAATATTGTTCCTGTGACTAAAAAACAAGGAACCATACGAGTATGTATCGATTATAGGGATATTAATCGAGCTTGTCCCAAAGAAAATTATCCAACTCCCTATATCGATCAGATAATCGATGATTGTGTCGGTAGCGAAATGTTTTCCTTTATGGATGGCTTTTCCAGGTATAATCAAATAAACATACTCCCTGCTGATCAGCCAAAAACAGCTTTTATTTGTCCGTGGGGGACGTTTGCTTATCGCAAGCTTCCCTTTGGTTTGAAGAACGCTGGAGAAAATTTTCAAAGGGCAATGTCTTACGCGTTTCATGACATTAAGCACATTGTGCAGCCATATCTCGATGATTTACCTGCTCATTCATCACGCAGGGCCGACCATCTCACACACTTACGAGCTATCTTTATGAGGTGTCGGCATTATAAAATTAGGCTGAATCGACACAAATGTGTTTTTTTTGTAGAATCGGGTCGTTTACTGGGATTTGTTGTTTCAAAATCAGGCATTCGCGTCGATCCGTCGAAGGTCGAAGCTATTGTTAAATTACCTCCTCCTTCGAATTTACACCAACTCCAAAGTTTGCAGGGGAAAGCAAATTTTTTACATCGGTTCATTCCTAACTATGCCGAGCTTACAAAGGGTTTTACCTGGTTGCTGAAACAGAACATTCTATTCTTCAGGGATGAGATCGCTGATCAATCTTTCGATGCACTTAAACACACATTAACCCATGCACCGTTATTGCATCCTCCCAACTACAACCAGGATTTCATTTTGTACCTCGCTGCTTCTCATTCCACCATTGGGATGGTGTTAGTTCAGGAAGATGAACCTCACACTGAACATGTGATTTACTATCTTAGTTGGAATCTGAATCCGACCGAGATCAAATATACACATGTGGAGAAATTGGCATTGGCAGTTGTCCAAGCTATCCAGAGATTTAGGCACTACATCTTGTTACGTAAAACCACGGTAATTTCTGATTGCAACCCTATGATGTATATTTTAACCAAACAATTTCTAGGGGGGAAAGTATTCCAAATGGATAGTCATCTTGCAGGAATTTGACTTGGAATTTGAGAAATCCAAGGCGAAGAAATCTTTGGTATTTGCGGAACTTATGTGTGATTTCCCCTCTACTGATACTGAAACTGTGGCAGAAGAGCCCATTGCGGACGAATCTCTGTTTCTTATCAGTACTCTCGATCCATGGTATGGAGATATTATTGTTTATCTCCAAAACCAATCTTTTCGGCCTGAAATCTCACCATCTCAGCGACGGAAAATACGCTTCCAATCCCAACAATATAATATTATTGGTGATACACTTTATTGTCGTGGGGCGGATTCGGTTTTCCGACGCTGTCTTGTTCATGAAGAAGCTGAAAAGGTTTTAAATGACTGCCATTCTGGAGCATGTGGCGGTCATATGTTTGGGTATGCCACAGCCCAAAAGATATTGTGCGCTGGTTATTTATGGTCGTCGTTATTCAAAGATTGTATTTATGCAGTTCGGAAATGCCACAATTGTCAACTTTTTTATCGTAAGATGCGCGCGCCACCCGCTCCTCTTCATCCCATAATTGTTGTTGGTCCTTTCGCGAAATGGGGTATCGATTTTATTACATGTAACCCTCACTCGGCCGGGGGGCATGCATATATTATCTTAGCAGTATATTATTTTACTAAATGGGTCGAGGCGATGCCTACATTTTCGGCTGACGGCAAGACTGCTGCAACTTTCGTATTTAATCACATAATTTCTAGGTTCGTTCCCCAAGCCATTATTACAGATTATGGAAGTCATTTTCGAAATGTCATGGTGACTGAAATCACAGATCAACTTGGCCTGCGTCACGATAGTTCCACTCCGTATTATCCGCAAGCCAATGGTCTGGTTGAAGCCATAAATAAAGTTTTAGTCACCATGATTAGACGAATTATTGGTATTCACAAAACGAATTGGAATTCCATGTTATTTTCAGCACTTTGGGCATACCAAACCTTAGTAAAAACATCAACTGGTTTCACTCCTTTTCAACTCGTTTACGGTTTGGAAGCGATTTTGCCGATTGAATGCGAAATTCCGTCACTAAAATTAGCCGTAGAATTACTCCCAGGTACGTCTAAAGAGGAGAAACGTTTCTTGTACTTAGCTCAGCTGGATGAGAATCGACGAAATGTTGTAATAGCAAACGAGGCTTATGTTAAAAGAATAAAAGCTCAGTATGATAGAAGTGTTACCCCTCGAAATTTTTCAGAAGGAGACCTAGTCTTAGTTTATGATCAAGCCAACGATAAGCTAGGAGCTGGGAAATTCGTGCCCATGTGGCATGGCCCTTTCATTGTCAAGCGAAAGCTAGCTAAAGGGGCCTATGAGCTGATAGATTTTGACGGTGTCCCTTTAGATAAACCCAGAAATGGACTTTATCTGAAGCGATACTATGCTTAAACTTGGTATGGAGATTTTTTATTAGATTAGATTTCTTTACTGCTGGTGTGTCTTAGATTAGAAAAGCGTGCCTAGTTTAGAAGTGTGTTTTTTTTCACTATTCCTACTTATCTAAGTTTTACTCCTGATATTGTAGATGTCGACGTCTCTTCAAACCTACATTGGTTTGTTGATGGGGCTTGTCGTAGTACACGGAACATTTCTTCTGCAGCTTTGGTTACCTATTCACCCTCTGATGAGTTAGTATCCATGCATGGGGTAAGCCTTGGTCAAACAACGAATAACATTGCCAAGTATAGTGCAGTGAATGAGTTATTATCTGAATCCATATCATTTGGAATTCAGATTTTGATTGTTAGGTTGGATTATGAACTTATTGTATTAAAAATTAACAGGGTTTATGCCATTAGAAATCCAGTGTTATTACGGTTATTTTTAAGAGTTCGTCTCTTAGAACGTGAATTTGATTACATTGAATATCAACATATTCCAAGACATTTAAATACATTAGCAGACGCAGTTGCTTCTAGTATGATAAATCGACATTTGCAATGATCAAAATAGTAAAACAAACAACATCCATAATATGTACACAGATAGCCGGTAAATAGTGATATATCATAGTATAGAATGTTTTCAAAAAATATACATCGTCTTCGATCATAGGTTGGAAACACCTTATGATCGGAAAAATGATAACACAAAAAGTCAAAAATATGAGTCTACAACACGATCATCCCATCACTGATGATGATCACGATAAGAAACCACTGCTAGAGCCACTCTACAGAGGAACCTCCTAAAAGGTCCTAGAACACCAATCACGTATCTCTGAAATATGAGTGGGATATCATCTATGTCCGTCTCTAGAATATCTAGAGTCAGACACTCTAGATGATGCTCTAAATCAGACAAATTTTTTGCTGATTGTCCTACTGGGGTTGGTGCGGCTGCAACTGGTTGTCTTCTGTCATAAGGCTAGAGATGGGCTGGTTGCCGTGGACCCACATCTGCATTCATAAAAACTTTTTGGTTATTAATTGACAAGACGATCAAAAATAAAAAATTAGAACTTAGAATTCGTTGAAAATGATTTTACCTGATTCATCCCACTGTTCCCCTGCTAGGAGAGTCATCTCTCGGTTGCCACAGAAATATATCTCGGGTATGGAAAGTCCTCAGTGACAAAAATTTGGCGGTCCAGCCAACAAAAATATGAAGGAGGCAATCGAACAATCTCAGCGCCCTCAAAACCGTGACGGGCCATCAATGCAACCCAATGAACCATCGTAGGTTCTTGGGGTTGACCAGCATCAACAGGAATACTTTTCGGAGCTAGCATGGGTACCCTCTCTAGACCAAAAGTGACCACGATGGATCCATATCCAAATTTATTTATTTTTCCATTTTTCGCTCTAGTCATTTGGCCTTTTACATTGGCCAACACAGCTTCGCACCAGTTGAAAATGGTGCCTCGAAAATAGTCCACAGCAATACGCATCTGGGAACTGGTAGCCACATGCAGTGCGGCACTCCCACACATTCTGGTAACAGTAAACGCAATCACTTTCAGCTCAGGACGGATGATAGTTTTTATATCAATCCGTTTGTCCCTGGGGTCTTCCTAATCATTACAGAACTCTTGTCGAAGACTAGCGACAGTTTGGCCACATGGCCTAGTCCCAAACAAGGAAAGTTGTTCACCCCTCTTGGAAAAACCAGTTAGAAAATAAATATCCTTTAGCTCAATTTCGAGCTGGTGGCCGCCAATAATGAAACACTGGTCCTGCACATTCCACCTGTTTACCAGCCATGTCAGGAGGTCTACTTGTGCCTCATGCCTTGAATGGCACAGAATTTATACAAACCACATGCTCTTAAAGCCTGCATTGTGGGAAAATGGAGCATCGTGGCATCGTCCACATCCTCATGCTCACGTTCTCTCCAAATCAAAATCTTGCTAATCCTACAATGCATAAAAAGATAAGTTAGAACAATCTAATTTGAAAATTTTTGGGCGGCAAATGAAAATTTTGATTTTGAAATTCAATTGCGCGGGGACCGCACTTTTCCTTTGTACACAGTGCGTAGGAACGCATGTGTTCTGTAGGTAAAGTGCGGACCCACGACCTTTTTCTACATAGAAAAAGGTCAGGGTCCGCAAGCCTTGTGTGTTGTGCCCACGGACCCCCGTGGGCGGTTTCTTAAACATATTTTTCCCTTAAAAAATAAAAACTAAAGCCTAAAAAGAATTGTGAATTGATGAAAAGCAATATTAATTGGTCGTGGATTACCTAGGACTGACAGTTCTCGATTTCATCGGACGGATCTTCCAGAATCTTCATAGGAATTTTTTTACCCAAAAGCTTCTACTTTTCACTATGAACTTGAACGGTAAAAATGAAGTTGAAAAAGTCCTTTTTATAAGTTTTTTCGAATAGATGAATTTTTAATTTATTTATTTTTCACTTTAAAAAGGGTATTTTGAAAGAATTTTTACTTATTTTAAACAGGTATGTGTAATGTTTCAAGTTTTTGTGCAGAAATTGGATTTATCAGGAGAATTGATCATTTTTCAACAAAGAGCATACTTTTATCACTTTTTCGGACTCTTTCAAAATTTTACGAAAAAGTGAAACATTGGAGTTCTCTTTTAAGCCCTTTTCAGACTCTCTAAATATGAAAAGATTGCCGAGTACTTGATTGTTCGAACTCATTAAAGTAAATGAATAATCGTCCCTTCAGTGTAAGTTTACCCCTTTTACGACCTGAAATGGACTATTTACGAAAAAGGTATACGTTGACTAATTACGGTCAATAGAGTTCTCTCCCGCATTATTTTATCCTTTTTCAGGCTCGAGAGACTAAATTTATGAAAAAGTACACCCATTGAGTTTTCTTAATTTTTTTCTTCTAACTCCCTAAAAATGAAAAACACCGAGTTTCTCCTATACTGGACTCATTAAAATTTAACAGTAAAGGACCTGTTTAATTTTTAACAGGAACGAACCACTCCTTCTTAGGGTTCGAATCTTAAACTAAGTTGGACTCATCCGAAGGATGAGCTTATAAACAAGCAAATGTTATCCTCCTCAAGCTTGTCAAAAATAAAGAGGTACTTGCCAGAAATGGTGGGGGAAAAGAGAGAAAAATGAATTATTTGTTGTATTTTGATTTTTCGAAAATATAGTTAACCACTCTTGAACACGACACTTTCAATTACCTGGGTTGGGAAATCGTTTTCCTAACAGTTAATCGAACCTCATTTAAAAGTTTTGATCCAGTTTTTGGGGATTATCTTTGGGTCAATTTCTACCAAGCCATCAGTAGTGTCGTTATGTGTTCAAGAGGACAGTTCAAATAAACCATTCATCTGCAAAATATCTGTCATCCATTTTGACCATCCCTGAGTCAGTCCTTGCCAACATATTTCTTCAAAACTTGATCTATGATTTTGTGTTGTGGGCTTGCCTACGACGGATCACTTTCTATCGACGACAACTCTTTATCTAGGAAGTTGATCTAGAAATCGTCAGTACCTTGAAATCTGCATGCCTCAATGGCAGGATTCTCGCTTTCGACGACAGGTTACATCATCGACCTTAGATCGAATGATTTTGTGACATGTTCAACTTCAGCTCATTCATTCAAATTTCATGGATTGTACTGGGTACTTTGAGAGCCATTGACATTACTGGTGGTTACTCTCACACTTTTTAATAGTTTACATCATTGAATGGTAATCAAGTGGTTTCTACCATGTTTGACTTCGACGCATTTATTCACATGGATAGAATCGTACTAGTTCGAAATGCAGAAATCAAGACCCTAGATCTAGTTTCTACCATCTAGGCCGCGAGGAATTTTTTTATCATTTATACAGTGGACTATTTATAAACAGATGGCTGCGTCTGTACTGTGACTACACATGTCTATATTGTGATGTACTCAAAATCATTCCTGTATCAGAACAGTTTGAATTAGTTTCTAGTTATTTTTTGATCTGAGTATGGGAATGCCTACCTCAGCGATGATATATATATATTTTGCATTGAATGTTTTTACAGGTTCCAACTAGGGTGACCACAGGATGATCCTTGAAATGATAAAGTACTGCACTCTTCATATATGACAGACTTCAACATCATCTATTCCAGAATTTGCACTTTAGGGGGCAATCTGTTACACTGAAAATTGTCATCCTGACATTATACTATGTGTATGAGCTCATTATTACTCATAATTCTCCCTTTGCAAGTCTAACATATCAGTTCCTCATGTCAAGCTTTGAAAATAAGAGAAAATTTCCTAAAAATCTCCTAAACTTTGGTGTCGCACTTTATCTCTATCTTGCCTGCAGTCCCGCACCTAATGTTCATCTTTCCTGCATACCTGAACGCACTTTATCTTTGTTAAAAGTGCGGATCCTGTAAGATCAAAAAGGCGCAATTAATTTCCGAAAAGCTCAATAAAAGTGAATTTTAGAAGCTTTTAGAAAATATCTTGCAGTGATAGAACCACTCTTATGAGGTGCATGTATCCCTTACCTTATGGAGCTAACCCCTTGATGTGAGGAGCTTATCCCTTTGAAGGAGGATTCTATCCCTTCATAGTTGGAATAGAAAACCTCCTCTTTTCCACTATAAAAAGAGGCATTGGGTAGCCTCAAAGGGAGTTGAAGCTTTAGAATATTTGAAGTTAAGTGTTGTTGAGATTTAGACTTAGTTGATTAAGACTTTTGTGAGGAGAGATTACATACCTCTATTCGTCTTGGTTGGAGGAGTGCAGAGCTTATCAAAGTAAAGGAGATTCCTGCTTCAGACCCTAGAAAGTCCTGTGCAACATCAAGGCTCAGGTTGTAAGGATTTTCTTCTTTTGAAATTAATACAAATATACTCATTTTTCTCAATAAGCTTTCAATCAATGGTTTATTTCATAGATTCCTTGATCACTATGACAAGCATGGTTTATGATGATTTCTATACAGGTGCTATGTAATATTTTGCTTGTTTGTGACTGCAGGTTTACGAGGAAAACTCCTTCAAGCGCGCGAGGGACAACAACGACTTCAAACAAGCGCTGGACAAACAGTAAGTCCTTAACACCTCGATAGAGCTTTTCATGGATCATATATGCTTAGAGAAATATTAGTTTATTTGGATGTTTGTTGCTAGATACTTTTAGTACTAGGGAGATCGGTCTTGTCCGCAAGACGGATTAATCCATACAACATTGCCCCCACTTAAAAAATGTTGGATTAAAATTACTATTATTACTCATCAACGATAAGTTAATGTTATGAGATGGGTACTTCAACAAGGGACCCATTCACCACAAGATTTCCTAGAGGTAAGTGAACTTCCTGGTTAGCCATTGAGTCCTCAAGGGAATTGAGCTCTCTGTATATATATATGGAAAGCTTGATACTTGGACAAGGAGGAGAGTTGGTATTTGATCCTAGAAAAAAATGAATTTGAAATCGTACCAGTAGGATAGGTTTTCAACACTAGGTGTCAGATGGTGTTGTTAGAATCCTTGATAATTGTTAAAAAACTAACTCCCTTTTCCAAGGCCAAAGTTATTGTAATTTATAAAGCCTGTATAATTCAACCTAGTTATTTGAGGCAAGCCCCAATCCCTAGGAGTAGACTAATTCTAATATGCTCCCCAACATCATCTTCCAACACTTCCAGCTAGAGACATAAATGCCTAGATAGATTGCTTATGATCTAGGCACATCTCGAGGTACTATTTCACAACCAAGATTCATCATGTCCCAAACCGTCCTTTACACATCAATGCGAAAGGGTGGATGACGGTTGATCTTTATCATATTACATGCTCTGTTACATGCAACATATAGGGGAGTCACCTGCTCCCACTTAAAAAAATTGAATTAAAATTATAATTATTACTCATTAGTGATAAATAAAGATTAGGGGATGGGTGCTGCAACAAGGGACCCATTCACCACAAGTGTTCCTAGCAGTAAGTGAATCACTTGGTTAGCCATTGAGCCCATACTAGAATTGAGCTCTATATATTTATGGAAATCTTGATACTTGGAGGAAGAGAGTCAGTGCTTGATCCCTGAAAAAATTGAATTTAAAATCATATTAGTAGGAGAGGTGTTCAACACTAGGTGTCAGGTGGTATTGTTAGAATCCTTCATAATGTTATAGAACTAACTCCCTTTTCCAAGGCCAAAGCTAGTCCCTAATAAAACATGTATAATCCATCCTAGTTATTTGAGGCAAGCCCCAATCCCTAGGAGTAGGCTAACTCAATTGTCCACTAGGGAAAAAGATTGTGCCACTCCCCCACCCCCTCCAACCCAAATTATCCCGAAGATAAGACACCAGCGTCCCAAGAATCATAAGAGATGAAGGAGGTGCAAGATAAAGGAAGTTGGAAGATCGTAGAGAAGAAAAAGAAAGCTACAACACCAATCTTGCCAAGAAATACAAGAAGCCAGACAATTAAGAACTAAGAAAATTATAAGTCCGATAGACCAAATTTTGGTCTCAGTGGACGTTAACCATCATCATCATCATCAACATCCAAGCCTAGTCACTTATTTTCAAAGGAAAATCTGACATATAAACCAAATGGATGCTTCCCCATACATGTAGATGATATTTTTAGTAAACCAATTAGCATATTTAAATGAATTTGAATTCTACCTATTAAAATAACTTTTTTTACTATAAAACTAATATTACTTTACATTAAAAAAATAACTTTAACTAAAATTTCAATCAAATTTAAATAATTTTCTTATAACCTTCTAACCAACTTAACTTAAAAATAATACAACATAAAATTAGCTATTTACAAAATTATATTTGAAATTATATATATATGTTTTTATAGTAAAAGAACGTTTTATATATATATATATATATATATATATATATATATATATATATATATATATATATATATATATATATAACCCTTTTTTTACTATAAAACTAATATTACTTTACATTAAATAAATAACTTTAACTAAAATTTCAATTAAATTTAAGTAATTTTCTTATAACATCGTTAACCAAATTAACTTAAAAATAATACAACACTGTAAAATTAGCTATTTACAAAATTATAAAAAAATGCAATTACTTTATTTAAATAATTTTAATTAATTATCTGGTCACTCATAACCAAATTAACTTAAAAAATAACACATATATATATAACCGTCTATCTACTTTAATAACTTTAATTAAAGTTTCAATTAATTAATTTTCTTATAACTTCATAACCAAATTAATTTAAATAATAACACACCCCCATAAAATTAACTAAATTAAATTAAAAAATAACACCACCATAAAATTAACTAACTAGTAGGAGAGTCTCGAACGTGCAGCTTGCTAGTTTGCCTGCAAAGCAATTGGAAATGGAGGAAAAGGAATAAGGAATATCTCATGGAAATGGTATATTCCTTTCTCATACCCCACATGGAAAATTGTCCAACCCATAACTACATTAAAATGACAACCATTTAATTAATTTTGATGGATACACATGTATTCCTTTCTTCAAAGTTGACATATATACTAAATTTAGAATCCATATCTCATGGATATTATGACATATTTTTGAAACCATATACTTTATCTGGTTATCATATTTCAAAGTTGGTAGTAGAGGTTTTACTAGTGGGTTAAAAGGTTGTGTTATTTTTTCATTGGAAATCAATTTTTTTACCAATACTTTACAAGTAGTTAGTAGAGGTTTGACTAGTGGGTTAAAAAGGTTGTGTTATCTTTCATTATAAATTAATTTCTCCATAGTAAGTGGGTTAAAAAGGTTTTGTTATCTTTCACTATAAATTAATTTTCTCCATAGTAGTAGGGGGTTCTAGGGGTTTGACTAATGGGTTAAAAAGATTGTGTTATTTTTTACTATAAATTAATTTCTCCACATAAACATTTCACATTTCTTATTTTCTCCCCTAGATTGCTTTATTAAAATAAACCTGCAAAACTTTCTCACCGTAATTCAAAACAAGAAGTTAAGTTTTTTTTAAATAGTAATAATGCTTATTCTTGTAGTTTCATAAAATTTACAAGAAGTTAAGTTTTTTTTTAAATAGTAATAATGCTTATTCGTGTAGTTTCATAAAATTTATAAGGTAAGTTTTTTTAAAATAGTAATAATACTTATTCATGTGGTTTCCTAAAATTTATAAGGCAAGTTATTTTTTAATAGTAATAATGCTTATTCTTGTAGTTTCATAAATTTTATTAAATTATTTGTATTTGTAGATATTTTTATTTGACGTTTTGGGTCGCGAAATAGGCAGATTTCGCTGCGAAACTATTTGACAATTTCGTAGCGAATATGAGGATTTCTCGTGTTTTTTACTTTTTGAGCAGTCAACTTCAAGGGCAGTTTCTGGGAAAACATAGAAGAATTCTAAGAAATTGATAGGGGTTATTGTCAAGCACAAATCAAATAACATTAACCTCTTTCACTTTTCTCAAAGGTACTACAAATTGGGAGATTCAGATATGTCTTTTGGCTCTATTTTCATAATGTGTTTTTTTTCCTGTTTGATACATGTTTTTCTAATGCAGCACCCAGACACCTGGAGATGTTTTTCAAAAAACCAAGAGAATTTTTTATTCAGAACGAACTGACCTACAAAATCCTACTTCAGTTTTGCAATAGATATCAAGGATATGGAGATAGGAGCTCATCTCTGAACCCTATTTGTTCAGAAAAAAACAGTCTTTTTATTGGTAAATAAACTTGGTAAAGGTGAAAAAGATGCTTTTTGAAGAGGGTAAGAGGCATTTTGAACCAATTTTTCCTTATCATCCTTCATAATATTAATTTGAAGACCTACAGGTGAAATTTTGAAGAAAAGGAGAGAATTTTGAATTTTTCTGCAAAGTGAGGCAGTTTCGTAGCGAGCTCCACACTTGAGGGCCAGAATTCGCTATGAAATTTCTGTAGGATGTTTTTTACTTAAAAAATAAATTTTGATGGAGATCCAAGGAAGGAAAAAATTTATGTTTAGCTCATTAGCCCCAAGGAAGATCCTCCAACAGTCAGAAAGGTCAAAGGTTATGCAAAAGGTGGATTTTGGATTTTGCTATGAAATTAGCGCTACTAAATTTTCTGTACATGATTGTTTTAGAAGTAAACTTCAATTTTGATTTCTGACCAAATGAAAAAGGATTTTGGAAATGTGAAAGAGTTTTTACTTCATCACAGGCCCATCTACAAAATCCTCATTCAGTTTCTACAAATCCATCAGGGTTTGGAATTATACACTCATCTTTGAAGGCTATGTTTCAAAATTTTCACTAACTAGATTTGTGAAAAATTTATAAAATTCGACTTGGAGGAGGTCCAGCTCATCATCCACATGGCATAATGACACATCAATACTCTAGTACACTCAGAAAATTAGTTTTTTGTAGTTGATAAGGGTTATTAAATTGATTTGTTGAACTATTTATAAAAAAAAGAGTCCTGTTTGTATTCAAACTCTGCAAAACAGAAATATCCCTAGGAAGTCTCCAAGTGATGGAATCGTGTTTGAAATAGGTCTCTGAGGTGGGAATTCGAGGTGAGCAAGGTGGAAAATCATTTGTATGAGTCCTCGCTCTATAAATGAGAGAGTTTTAGAGTTAGAAAATGTTGAGAGATGTTATGTATGCACTACTATTGTAATCTGTGGCTATCAGTAATATACTTTTGCAGCAGCTTATTTCAGACCCAAAATTCATTGTATATTCTTATCTATGCTTTTTTATCTTAGTCCTTTTGATATTTGTGCAATTTCTCATGTGTAATCACTTGGAATTCAATAATATGCTCCAAATTCTTGTATGCATGTAGTTTGATGTTTTGTCCTTCATGTTTGATTTGATAACAATATAAGTGCCTTAGCTTCCATGACATTTGTTGTTTTGTAATTGAGGTTTACACTGACTCCAATGGTAGTGATTTCTTGCATCATTCACCTACTTTGAACACATAAACACCCAAAATAAGAGACCATCAGAGTTATCCAACTGCTTTTAAATTTCATTGAAATTTGTTCTTCTTTTGAGAGAGCCCTCTCATGCTGGATAGGCTAATTTCTAGTTGCAAGTAGTCTGAAATAGTTACTCCAAGTTGACCATTGAAGCAGCCCAACATGACTCAATTTGGTGATAACATTTTGGCACCGTTTCCGGGGACCAAAGGTGTAAATTTTCCCTGGGAAGAACGAGAAAGTTTCAGTTCTAAGGTCTGAGAGCAGCATAAACCTAGACACATATTGGTTGTATTTCTGCTCTGGCGACTCCACACACGAAATAATAAATTGGAAGGTGACTCCATTGCTTGAAGATAAATATCTTGATGAAGTTCCAAGATGAGTTACGCTACAAGAATAAATGCCAGGTATGCCCCGATGAATCGGTCTCACATCCCTGGTTTTTCAAATCCTATGCCAAAAGTCGATTGGTTAACTGATATTCCCATATTTAAAAATGAAAAGATGGCAATGCTTCTCTTCACTTGGTTAGATTCTCTATGCATGTACGCAGACTTAAGGTTCAGTTCGATGAGGATTGTCTCATGAAGATGTTTATGATCAATTTAGAGGGAAACGCACGATCTTGGTACGAAAGCCTGCCAAATGGTTCATTGTATTCTCTTGCTGATTTCCATGTTGCATTTTATGAGATGTATAAATAATTTCATTCTTCCTTATTGCTCGTCAAGGACTGTTGTAAACATTTTGTGAGTTTTATTGAATATTTGGAGAATTTTTATGAGGATGATGAGTTCATGGATGAGGAAATTTTAGAGGCCCTTCATGACAATCCCTTTCATCACCAAGAAGAAAGGGTAGTCTCTCCCTTGGATGAAAATGAAACCCAACAGGAGTTTATTTATGACAAGCATGTTACATCCTCTGAGTTTGATGAAAATTTGCAGTAGATTTGTCAGTATTTTGATCATCAGGAATATGAGAATCATTTCCAATAGCAGGAGGAAATACCGGAAGATAATTGCTATAATCCTCAGGCAAAAGAATAAATTTATTCTTCATGTCATTCCTTGCATCAGCTTACAACAAATGAAGAAATTTTTGAAAATCAAATTTTAGAAAATCAAATGAGTATTATTTTTGAATCATATGAAGAATTACCTCTAGAAATTCCTATGGTACATGCTGAGGCAATTCGTCTTGAAAGTGTCCAAGAATACTCCAAGTTTTTCTTTCTCCCAAATGAAAATAATGATTAGCAGATTTTTTCTTTATTATTAGAGAATGGTCACAAGAGTTATAAAGAAAAATCTAAACAAGGAACACCAGCAAAGGATCATATTTACTCACACTTTCTTGTTGATCAACAAGAATTATTCGTGCATACTCTCAAAGATCCTTTCGCAACTCTGTTGGAATCTTCTATAGGAATGACTTTCAATATGAGTTTCAGTTATGTAGACGAATTCAGATTGTGGAACAAGTTGTCATCTCTCAGGAATGGTTTTATGATCAGATAAGTGGAATGTTCGTTCCAATCCAATGCTCAACTTCTTGATTGGCTTCATTGGAAGTGTGAGATCACTTGATTCAGTTTTTATGTTGAGCAAGCAAAGTATGATCATTTGTATATAAATAAGTTTGAAGATCAAGAATTTTGTCAGTTTCAGTTTTAAATTCATTATGTGTACTTTCAGTTCTTTAGTAGCTATTGTTTTTTCAGTGCCAAGGTTATAGGTCAGAGCAGGTTGCAATTTTTCATTTTGAAGATGGAAGCAGCCCAATGGAGGTGGCACTGGAACTACTAGTTCTTTGTTGTAACACAGGGGCACAACATCCCCAGTGGAGCTACTGTTATCACTCCTAATTTTTCAAATTTTTTTGATAGTATCATCATAAGCTTCACCTTGTCTCATTAAGTTAGATCATTCATTTGATGAGAAATTTACTTAATCATGTTTATTATAGGTCATAGGCACTTCATTAGTCTTGTCATCAGGGTCATATCCACAATAATGCACCTTGGGTTCACTTGCATAGTCATAAAATTTAAAAAAGAGCTACTTTTCTATTTTTTCACAGTTTCATAGCAAATACAGTGCAAAATAGGAAGATTTCGCTACAAAAATACTTGACAATTTGGTAGCGAATCTGAGGATTTCTCTGTTTTTTTACTTTTTTGAGAAGTCAACTTCAAGGGCATTTTCTGGGCAAACAAAGAAGAATTCTATGAAATTGAGACAGGTTATTGTCAAGCACATATCAAATAACATTAACCTCTTTCACCTTTCTCAAAGGTGCTACAAATTTGGAGATTCAGAGATGTCTTTCAGCTCTATTTTCGGAATGCATTTTTTTCCTGATTGATACATGTTTTTCAAATGCAGTTCCTGGACACCTAGAGATGTTTTTCAAAAAACCAAGAGAGTTTTTTATTCAGAACGAACTGACCTACAAAAAACTCCTTCAGTTTTGTAACAGATATCAAGGATATGGAGATAGGAGCTCATCTCTGAACCCTATTTGTTCAGAAAAAACAGAGTCATTTTGTTGGTAAATAAACTTGGTAAAGGTGAAAAAGATGCTTTTTGAAGAGGGTAAGAGTCATTTTGAACCAATTTTTCCTTATCATCCTTCACAATATCAATTTGAAGACCTACAGGTGAAATTTTGAAGAAAAAGAGAGAATTTTGAATTTTTCTGCAAAGTGAGGTAGTTTCGTAGTGAGCTCCAGGCTTGAGGGCCGAAATCCGCTACGAAATTTCTGTAGGATGTTTTTTACTTAAAAAATAAATTTTGATAGAGATCCATGGAGGGAAAAAATTGTGTTTATCTCATTAGCCCCAAGGAAGATCCTCCAACGGTATTTAAGGTCAAAGGTTGTGCAAAAGGTGGATTTTGGAGTTTTCCACGAAATGAGCACTACTAAATTTTCTGTAGATGACTGTTTTAGTAGTCAACTTCAATTTTGATTTCTAACCCAATGAAAAAAGATTTTGGAAATATGAAAGAGTTTTTTCTTCATCACAGGCCCATCTACAAAAACCTCATTCAGTTTCTGCAAATGCATCAGGGTTTGGAAATTATACACTCATCTTTGAAGCATATTTTTCAGAATTTTCACTAACCAGATTTGTGAAAAAATTGTAAAATTCAACTTGGAGGAGGTCCAACTCAACATCCATGTGGAATATTGACACATTAGCACTCTATTACACTCAGAAAATTAGTTGGTTGCAGTTGATAAGGGTTATTAAATTGATTTGTTGAACTATTAATAAAAGAAGAGTCCTTTTTGTATTCAAACTCTGCAAAACAGAAATATCCCTTGGAAGTCTCCAAGTGATGGAATTATGTTTAAAATAGGTCTCTGAGGTGGGAATTCTAGGTGATAAAGGTGTAAAATCATTTGTATGAGTCCTCACTCTATAAATGAGAGATTTTTAGAGTCAGAAAGTTTTGAGAGATGTTATGTATGCACTACTATTGTAATCTGTGGCTATCAGTAATATACTTTTGCAGCAGCTTGTTTTAGACCCAAAATTCATTGTATGTTCTAATATATGCTTGTTTGTCTTAGTCCTTTTGATATTTATGCATTAGCTCATGTGTAATCATTTGGAATTTAGTAATATGCTCCAACTTCCTGTACGCATGTAGTTTGTTGTTTTGTGTTTCATGTGTGATTCGATAAGAGTATAAGTGCCTTGGCTTCCATGACATTTTTTGTTTCGTAATTGAGGTTTACATTGACTCCATGCCCAATGGTAGTCCAATGGTAGTGATTCCTTACAGAATTCACCTACTTTGAACACATAAACACCCAAAGAAGAAACCATCAGAGTTAGCCATTTGCTTTTAAACTTCATTGAAAATCATTTATTCTTCTTTTGAGAGACCCCTCACAGACTGGATAGGATTATTTCCAGTTACAAGTGGTCTGAAATAGTTACTCCAAGTTAACCATTGAAGCAGCCCAACAGGACTCAATTTGGTAATAACAGGTCACATGTGTCATCATTCTCCCTCAAGTTGTCGAATTACATTTTAAATCTTGCCTCTAAGCTTCTTTTTGTCATTCATCATTTAAAATTTTGCATGTAAAGCATCTTAATGTCATCCTTGAAGAGCTAGTTCACAGCACAAAACAACTTGTTGTCTAGGTTTATTCATCCGTAGGTGTCATAGCTAGGAGGTAGCAATGGTATAAAGGAGCAATGGAAACGAAGAAGAAAGTGAATAAAGGAGGTTATTATGTAAGGTACGAGCCTATGGATTTAGAACTATTGAATCAAGATCCCGATGTTATGGATGGCTTCAGGAATGTTGTTTGTCTACAGTTCTGTCAGAAGCTGTAGGGTTTTCATGTTCAGATATCCAAAGACTTCACAACCAATTTCACAGGGATAGCCTCAAAGGTTGGGGTACTGAATTTCACAGTATCGCCTGATACTATCTCTCAAGCTACATAAATACCCAGAGGAGGTGATGAATGGTTCAAAGGTAAAAAATTCAAAGTGCGGAGCTGTGAAGAATTTTTCAAACAGGAGCACATAGGGACTGACATGGCAAGTGGAATCCCTAGGAGTTATATGAAAGAAAATTATTCAAAGTTGTTGTTTGTGGTTCAGAAGTATTTTACCTGCGAGTGGAGGTTTCACATGGTCTACTTTTATCACTTCAGGCTCCATTTCCATTCCATTGGTAAGAAACCACTTGATTTTCCTTTATTTTTATTTAGAAGTTTGGGGAAGATGTGAGGTAAGGTCCAAGCGAAGGCTGAGGGTAGTGAAACATCAGTTTTTCACCATGGCCTGATCAAATTATTAGTGTTGGAGGAATTAAAAAAGTTAAACAGAGATTGGGCATCTTTTCTCTTCTGGAGTGGATATGAAGTAGATTCAGTGACACCTAAAAAGATTTCAAAGCCAAAGATCACTTCATCTCTAGTTGTGATAGAAGAAATTAATGAAGAAGGAGGAAAACTTACTGTGGAACCAATGAATATTGAATTTGAACCTATGGCAGAGACTGATATCCCACAGCCATCACCTGCAAGACAGAAACAGAAAATTAGTAAACATAGTAGTGGGAGGATAACCAGGAGCCAAAACCTTACCAAGGGAAGTCTTGAAGTCATCCTCCAAGAAATAGACATTGAATAATCTCCAATTTTCCAGGCAGAGGACATTGAAGGGGATATAAGGGAGAAGTAGAAAGGTAATTTTGTCAAAAAATTGGATTTTGCAGAAGAAGATGTTGGTTTCATTTTACATCAAATGATCCAGGTGGATATTGGTGGTCACCCACCTATTCCACTTGGGGCCCCACCATTGTCTCTTTCAGTTTTTCAGCTTCGGCACAACTTACTATTTTTAGCAGTTTTTCGGGTCTTGAACTTCCAGAGCCGTTTTGAGGCCCTAAACGACGTTTTTTGGGAAAACGGAGAGAAACATGGGTCCATGGACCAATGTTTCTCATTTGAAATTTGTAGTCCTTGGATAGATCTTTCTAACGAGGTATGGGACGCGTCAAACGGAGATCGTATGCCAAAGTTACGCCCCTGGGAAGTTGAAACACCAGTTTACCCAAACGAGGCCCATAGTTTTGGCGCTTCATCTCCTAGGGTTAGGGTTTTGGCTGTTTAGGATTTCACATTGCTTCTAAATAATAAATAGGCCCTCGAGCCTCATTGTAACTCAGTTCAGAGGCCTATAGCCACCACGTCTCTTCTCAGAGATAGCTACCAGCGCCCTAGCTAGTTTCATTTCCATTTTGTTTGTAAGTAAATTTCAGTTCTTTGATATTAATGAAATGAAGTGTTATTTCCACTAAATATTTGTATTTATGGTTATATATTTGATACATTGCGTTCACATAAATCCGGATCGGTGGTATCGGAGACGATACCTTTTTTCTCGATCTTTCTTTGCATGTACCTAACGAGGTCGGGGTGGGGGTAGGAGTTGGGGGCTTAAGGGGCTTGATACGGTGGAACCTTTGCAAGATTAGCCTCGCAAACCTCGACGGACGCCCATGGGGAACGAAAAGAAAGATGAGGGAGCAGGATATCCTATCAAAATATTGCTCAAGGAGGCCCTCGAAAAACAAAGGAACGCGATGATGGATAACTTTGCCCAGATCCTTCAATGGCTACCCACCGGTGGCGCATTTGCATCCAGCAGCCACTCTGGAGGTGCGACTCCTTTTAAGGTACAAGTAAATTTTTACATTCCCATATTTGAGGGTCAAATAGATGCAGATGTCGTAGATAGATGGTTGAATCTATTAGAAGGATATTTCTAGGTTCATGACTTTTCCGATAGGGAGAAGATTATTTTTGCACTCCTCAAAGCTGCCCCCCATGTCAAGGACTAGTGGGAAACCCACTGTGAGAAAAAGGACGAGACATAACCCTCTGCGATTTCTCAAAATAGTACCCAATTGGAATTGTTTCACGAGACGCCCTTCGAGCAATGCTATCCGTGGGGAGCTATGAGGACAAGTACATGTAATGGACCACGTTGCGACATGAGGATCGAAGATGTGCATGTGAGGTAAAGCGAATCTGTTCCATACCACAGTGCACCCGAGAGTTGGGTATCAAAGATTCGGAGACACATACGGTGCTAAAGTACTCCTTGGGTTAATACTGCCTAAATGATTCAGGAGGAAAGCTCCAGTTCTCGACATCTCCTCATGATGCCTGACTTATGGGGGTATCTTTGCCCGAATTGAAAAGCGAGAAATTCAAGTAGAAGAAGCGAGACTTTGGATATGCGAATCAAAAGAAAGGGAAGGGTGCTCCCAAACCGCAGAACAAAGGACAGAGCCAAGGCATGGTGACTCAAGACAACATGTCGAAGCCACAAGCAAAGAACAACACCGTAAAGCCAAAGAAGGACACGGGAAAGTGGTGTGAGTTCCATAAGAGCTCCACTCACAACACAAGTGAGTATCGAGTCAAGCAGTCACTGGTGGCCGAGATGAGGCCTTCTGAGTCAGATGCATGCTCCGACTCTGAATCAGAACCTGACAAGGGGAATGAAAAAGGGAAACAGATTATTGATGCCAAGCCCAATGCCATTGTTGCCACTACGAAGATCTAGAAGGAGGAACCGGAAGATCCAGAGGAGGAGGAACGTCTCTTCCACTCCCAAATGTGGGTAAAGGGCTCCCGAGTACAGTTCATTGTCGACAATGGGAGCCAAAAGAACCTCATTTCAGCAGACGCCGTGAAGTGGTTGGGCTTGTCGACCACAGCTCACCCGTATCCATACACCATCAGGTGGCTTCACCAAGGAAAAGATCTCTACGTCAGGCAGCAGTGCCGCCTTCCCTATAGCATCAAGCCCTTCATAGAATTTGAGGTATTATGTGACGTTGCTCCTATTGATGTTTCTGATGTATTATTAGGACAACCATACTTGTGGAAGCGTCAAGTTGTGTATGAGTATCGGCCTTGCACTGTTATTGTTACTTTGGGAAATAAGTTGTACAGGATACCAGAGGTACCACCTCCTGCTGCTATCTCTTTGGTTACTGCAAAACAATGCAGTAAGCTCATTTCCCAAACCAGGAAATTCATTTTCCTGATGATCCGCACCCAGGGCAAGAAGAAGACTGTGGCCACGACCTCTAGACAGGGCTCCTCTACACGAAAATTACAAATGGATAAGGTTGTGGAGGAATATGGGGACATCTTCACCTCACCCACAAGGTTTCCTCTGCATTGTCAGGTCAAGCACCCGATTGATCTAACGCCAGGTGCGCACTACCCAATGGACCAATCTATCGGCGCTCTGTTCTGGAGAACGATGAAATCAAGAGGTAGATTCAGGAGCTACTGCAGAAAGGTCACATCCGACCAAGTTCATCGCCCTGTGGGAGCCCGATCGTGTTGGTATAGAAGAAGGATGGGACATGGAGACTCTGTATTGACTATCGGGCGCTGAACAAGATCACTGTCTGGAATAGGTACCCAATCCCACGGATTGATGACCTTCAGGACCAACTCAAAGGTGCAAAATATTTCAGCAAGATCGACTTGAAGTCTGGGTATCACCAGGTACCAATTGAACCCTCCGATGTGTGGAAGACTGCCTTCAAAGCCAAGGAATGCCTTTTCGAATGGCTGGTCATGCCTTTCGGGTTGACGAATGCTCCCGAAACCTTCATGAGGATGATGGACGACATCTTGTGGCCATTCACCAACTCATTTGTAGTGGTGTACTTGGATGACATTTTGATCTTCAGCCAGACTTGGGAAGAGAACCTTCACCACATCCAACAAGTCCTCCAGACACTGCGGCAACACAAGTTGTGTGGAAATTTGGAGAAGTGCACTTTTGGCATGACACAGGTTCAATATCTGGCATACATTATTGATGAAATGGCGGTGCATATGGATCCAACCAAGATCCAAGTCATTCAGGATTTCCCAACCCCAACCACTATAACAGAGCTGCGCAGCTTTCTGGGTCTTGCTAATTTCTACCATAGGTTCGTGTTGGGATTCTCTCATATCACTTGGCCCTTGAGTCAAGTCACCAAGGGAGGAGCGAGAGAAAAAGTATTTTGGTTGGAACCTTAATAGAAGGCATTCACAAAATTGAAAAATCGCCTCTGTTCTGCCCCAATGCTCACATTACCAGACTTGCAACAGCCATTTGAGATCGAGACAGATGACTTTGACTATGCTATTGGGGTAATTCTTACTCAATAGGGACATCCAGTGGCATATCACAGTGAGACATTGTCTGACACAGTTCGCAAGTATCCCACTTATGACAAAGAAATGTATTCCATTATGCAAGCTTGTCGACAATGGAAGCATTGCATTTGGGAGAAGGAAACAATCATCCACACAGACCACCGGCCCCTGCAGTTCATACAAACACAAGGGAAGTTTCAGAATGATCGCCATCAGAAGTGGTCCACATATCTACAACAGTTTCATTTGAACATCAAGCACAAGAAGGGTAGCACCAATAATGTTGCAGACTGCCTCATCCGACCACCGATCATGAAAAGCACCAAGAGGCTCGCTCTTGTGGGCAGAGAGAACTAGTTGGGCGTTTCTCTACGAGTGACCCGGAGGTGGCCGCAGGCACTCTTGGGGGGTAGGCAAGTTCCAAATTTTCACCTCCAAGATGCACTTTTATGTCACATGGGACACCTTTGTGTTCCTTCAAGCGAGCGTGCCAAGATGATATGGGAAGCACACTACGGTCGAGTCGCTGGGCATTTCGGGGTCGAGAAAACAATAGCAATCCTACAGAAGTATTTCTATTGGCCGAACCTTCGAAAGGATGTCGAGAAGCACATCAGATCCTGCACTGCTTGTGCCATTGCCAAACCGACCATCAAGAAGCAAGGCCTATATACTCCACTACCTACCCCTAGTCGACCGTGGGAATCCGTCTCCATGGATTACATGTCGAACCTACAACTTCTACTAGCATGGAAATGTTTGTTTTTCGTGATGGGTAATGATTCTCGAAGATGGCCATTATGGCGGCCTGTAAGAAGAATATCATAGCAGAAGCCACTGCCAAACTCTTCTTTGAACGAGTGTGGGTGCACTTTGGGATCCCACAGTCTATCATATCAGATCGAAATAGCAAGTTCCTTAGCACATTTTGGTCCAACCTCTGGTCAATGTTGGACAAAAAGCTCACCAAGTCCACAGCTTTCCATTCCCAAACAGATGGCCAGACAGAGGCCGTCAAGAGAATGATTGTACACATTCTGCGCATTGTGCAATTCAAGAAATCTGCACGACATGGGACGAGAGCCTCCCCTATGTACAACATAGTTATAATTAGGCTCTCCACAGTTCAATCGGCCATAGCCCCTTTCAGGTGGGCTTGGGATTCCAGCCACTATGTCCCATTGACATAGCCATGCCATTTGCGGCTACTCAGACCGATTCGGCTCATGTCCAGTCTGAAGTTGACAAAGAAAATAGCTTCATCGAGCGCATTCAACACATCCACCAACAGGTTCATGACATATTGGACAGAGCCAATGCTAAGTACAAGCAATGCCATGATCAACACCGGGTGCCACACAACTTCCAGGTGGGTGACAAAGTATGGCTACATTTGTAGAAGGAGCGCCTCCTTTGAACTTCTGTGACTTAGCCCGCTCACCGATACGGGTGCGTGCCTGTCTCGGGCACATGAGAACAATGCCTTCGAGCTCAGTATTCCACCATTCGCCAGTCTGCACCCGGTATTCAGTGTGGACCACTTGGAAATCATGCTTTCTCTACGGACACCTCGACATTGCGGAACAACTCACCAACGAGGTTAGGCTTGATTGCATGGAACGAGGGCCACCACAGGTGTCATGGACATGCAAATCAAGAAAAACTCACCAGCAGGGAAAGATCAGCGTATACGGTTGTCCACGGCTTCTGCTTGACTCTGCACACCAAGGAAAGTGGTTCACCAGGGACCAAGTTCAGCAGAAATTTCCTCATCTCATGGATGAACTTAATGCAATGGGGACCATTGCTTCCTAAGGGGGGAGGAATGATCCAGGTGGATATTGGTGGTCACCCGCATATTCCACTTGGGGCCCCACCATTGTCTCTTTCAATTTTTCAGTTTCGTCACAACTTACTATTTTTAGCAGTTTTTCGGGTCCTGAACTTCCAGAGCCGTTTTGAGGCCCTAAACGACGTTTTTTGGGAAAACGGAGAGCAAAATTGGTCCATGGATTGATGTTTCTCATTCAAAATTTGTATTCCTCGGACAAATATTTCTAACGAGGTATGGTACGTGTCAAACAGAGATCGTATGCCAAAGTTACGCCCCTCGGAAGTTGAAACACCAATTTACCCAAACGGGGCCCATAGTTTTGGCGCTTCATCTCCTAGGGTTAGGGTTTTGGTTGTTTAGGATTTCCCATTGCTTCTAAATAATAAATAGGCCCTCGAGCCTCATTTTGACTCAGTTCAGAGGCCCGTAGCCGCCACATCTCTTCTCAGAGATAGCTACCAGCGCCCTAGCTAGTTTCATTTCCATTCTTTCTGTAAGTAAATTTCAGTTCTTTGATTTTAATGAAATGAAGTATTATTTCCACTAAATCTTTGTATTTATGGTTATATGTTTATTCTATTTCGTTCTTGCATAAATCTGGATCAGTGGTATCAGAGCGGTCTGCTTTTTCTCGATCTTTCTTTGCATGTCCCCAACGAGGTCGAGGTATAAGGTGTTAGGGCTCGATTTGGTGGAACCTTTGCAAGATTAGCCTCGCAAACCCCGACGGACACCTATGGGGGATGAAAAGAAAGATGAGGGAGCAGGAGATCCTATCAAAATATTGCTCGAGGAGGCCTTCGAAAAACAAAGGAACGCGATGATGGATAACTTTGCCCAGATCCTTCAACGGCTACCCACCGGCGGCACATTTGCATCTAGCAGCCACTCTGGAGGTGCGACTCCTTTTAAGGTACAAGTAAATTTTGACATTCCCATATTTGAGGGTCAAATAGATGCAGATGCCGTAGATATATGGATGAATCTATTAGAAGGATATTTTTCGGTTCATGACTTTTTCGACAGGGAGAAGATTATTTTTGCGCTCCTCAAAGCTGCCCCCCATGTCAAGGACTGGTGGCAAAACCACTGTGAGAAAAAGGACGAGACAAAACCATCTCTGTTCTCGACCGTACCCACTTGGAATTCTTTCCGAGATGCCATCAAGGAACAATACTATCCCGTGGGGAGCTATGAGGAAAATTACATACAATGGACCACGCTGCGACAACAAAGGGATCAAGATGTGCATGAGCGCACGAATCTGTTCCATACCCTGTGCACCAAGTTGGGTATCAAAGATTTAGAGAAAAATCTAGTGCTAAAGTATCGTAGTTGTATGCGCAGATACGTTCAGGAGGAAATGGAGTTCCTCGACATCTCCTCGCTTGGTACGGGATACCGGTATGCTGCCAAGATTGAGCAGAAATTCAAGCAGAAGAAGCGAGACTTTGGATCTGCGAATCAAAATCAAGGGAAGGGTGCTCCCAAACCACAGAACAAAGGATAGAGCCAAGGCATGGCGACTCAAGACAACCTGTTGAAGCCACAAGCAAATAACAACACCGCAAAGCCAAAGAAGGACTCGGGAAAGTGGTGTGAGTTCCATAAGAGCTCCACTCACAACACAAGTGAGTGTCAGGTCAAGCAGTCGCTGGTGGCCGAGATGAGGGCTTCTGAGTCAGATACATGCTCCGACTCTGAATCAGAACCTGACAAGGGGAATGACAAAGGGAAACAGATTATTGATGCGGAGCCCAACGCCACTGTTGCCACTACGATGATCTAGAAGGAGGAACCGGAAGATCCAGAGGAGGAGGAACGTCTCTTCCACTCCCAGATGTGGGTAAAGGGCCCCCCATTATGGTTCATTGTCGACAATGGGAGCCAAAAAAACCTCATTTCAGCAGACGCTGTGAAGCGGTTGGGCTTGTTGACCACAGCTCACCCACATCCATACACCATTAGGTGGCTTCACCAAGGACGAGATCTCCGCGTCAGGCAGCAGTTTCGCCTTCCCTATAGCATCAAGTCCTTCATGGAATCTGAGGTATTATGTGACATTGCTCCTATTGATGTTTTTGATGTATTATTAGGACAACCATACTTGTGGAAGCGTCATGTCGTGTATGAGTCTCGGCCTTGCGCTGTGATTGTTACTTTGGGAAATAAGTTGTACAGGATACCAGAGGTACCACCTCCTTCTGCTATCTCTTTGGTTACTGCAAAACAATGCAGTAAGCTCATTTCCCAAACCAGGAAATTCGTTTTCCTGATGATCCGCCCCTAGGGCAAGAAGAAGACTGTGGCCACGACCTCTAGACAAGGCTCCTCTGCATGAAAATTACAAATGGATAAGGTTGTGGAGGAATACGGGGACATCTTCACCTCACCCACAGGGTTTCCCCTGCATTGTCAGGTCAAGCACCCGATTGATCTGACCCCAGGTGTGCACTACCCAATGGACCGATCTATCGGCGCTCTGTTCTGGAGAACGATGAAATCATGAGGCAAATTTAGGAGCTACTGTAGAAAGGTCACATCCGACCAAGTTCATCGCCCTGTGGGAGCCCGATCGTGTTGGTACACAAGAAGGATGGGACATGGAGACTCTGTATTGACTATCGGGCGCTGAACAAGAACATTGTCCGAAATAGGTACCCGATCCCACGGATTGATGACCTTCTGGACCAACTCAAAGGTGCAAAATATTTCAGCAAGATCGACTTGAAGTCTGGGTATCACCAAGTACCAATTGAACCCTCCGATGTGTGGAACACTGCCTTCAAAGCCAAGGAAGGCCTTTTCGAATGGCTGGTCATGCCTTTCGGGTTGACGAATGCTCCCGCAACCTTCATGAGGATGATGAACGACATCTTGCGGCCATTCACCAACTCATTTGTAGTGGTGTACTTGGATGACATTCTGATCTTCAGCCAGACTTGGGAAGAGCACCTTCACCACATTCGACAAGTCCTCCAGACACTGCGGCAACACAAGTTGTGTGCCAATTTTGAGAAGTGCACTTTTGGCATGACCCAGGTTCAATATTTGGGATACATTATTGATGAAAGGGGGGTGCATATGGATCCAACCAAGATCCAAGTCATTCGGGATTGGCCAACCCCAACCACTATAACAGAGCTTCGCAGCTTTCTGGGTCTTGCTAATTTCTACCGTAGGTTTGTGTTGGGATTCTCTCATATCACTTGGCCCTTGAGTCAAGTCACCAATGGAGGAGCAAGAGAAAAATTCTTTTGGTCGGAACCTCAACAGAAGGCGTTCACAGAATTGAAAAATCGCCTATGTTCTGCCCCAGTGCTCACATTACCAGACTTGCAACAACCATTTGAGATAGAGACAGATGCCTCTGACTATGCTATTGGGGCAGTTCTTACTCAATAGGGACATCTAGTGGCATATCACAGTGAGACATTGTTTGACACAGTTCGCAAGTATCCCATTTATGACAAAGAAATGTATTCCATTATGCAAGCTTGTCGACAATGGAAGCATTACATTTTGGGGAAAGAAACAATCATCCACACAGACCACCGACCCCTGCAGTTCACACATACACAAGGGAAGTTTCAGAATGATCGCCATCAGAAGTGGTCCACATATCTACAATAGTTTCATTTGAAAATCAAGTAAGAGAAGGGTAGCAGCAATAATGTTGCAGACTGCCTCATCCGACCAACGATCGTGGCGTTTACCACCGTTCTCAACTCTTGTGGGCACGAGACTTCTAGTTGGCCGCTTCTCTACGAGAGCGACCTAGAATTCGGACACACTTACAAGGCATTCTTGGGGGGTACGCAAGTTCCAAATTTTCACCTCCATAATGCACTTTTATGTCACCTGGGACACCTTTGTGTTCCTTCAAGCGAGCGTGCCAAGGTGATATGGGAAGCACACTATAGTCGAGTCGCTGGGCATTTTGGGGTCGAGAAAACAGTATTTGTACTGCATAAGTATTTCTATTGGTCGAACCGTCGAAAGGATGTAGAGAAGCACATCAGATCCTGCACTGCCTGTGCCATTTCCAAACTGACCATCAAGAAGCAAGGCCTATTTACTCCGCTACCTACCCATAGTCGACCTTGGGAATCCATCTCCATGGATTACATGTCGGGCCTACCTTCTACTAAGCATGGAAATGACTGTGTTTTTGTGGTCGTCGACAGATTCTCGAAGATGACCATTATGGTGGCCTGCAAGAAGAATATCACAGCAAAAGCCACTGCCAAACTCTTCTTTGAACGAGTGTGGGTGCACTTTGGGATCCCATAGTCTATCATATCAGATTGGGATAGCAGGTTCCTCAGCACATTTTGGTCCAGCCTCTGGTCAATGCTGGACACCAAGCTCACCAAGTCCACAACTTTCCATCCCCAAACAGATGGCCAGATAGAGGTTGTCAATAGAATGATTGTACACATTCTGCGCATGTACAATTCAAAGCATCCACGCACATGGGACGAGAGCCTCCCCTATGTAAAACATAGTTATAATTGGGCTCTCCACAGTTTAATTGGCCTTAGCCCCTTTCAAGTGGGCTTGGGATTCCAACCACTATGTCCCATTGACTTAGCCATGCCATTTGCGGCTACTCAGACCGATTCGGCTCATGTCCAGTCTGAAGTCAACAAAGAAAATAGCTTCATCAAGTGCATTCAACACATCCGCCAACAGGTTCATGACATATTGGACAGAGCCAATGCTAAGTACAAGCAATGCCATGATCAACACGGGGTGCCACACAACTTCCAAGTGGGCGACAAAGTATGGCTACATTTGTAGAAGGAGCGCCTCACTGGACCCCACCGCAAGCTTCGCCCGCTCTGATACGGGTCGTACACCATCACCAAGGCTGTAGGGAACAATGCCTTCAAGCTCAATATTCCACCATTCCTTGGTCTGCACCCAGTATTCAATGTGGACCGCCTTCGTCCTTACTTCCCACCTCTACTGGACACCTCTGACATTGCAGAACAACTCACACCAACAGAGTTAAACCCAGACTGCATGGAACAGGCCACCACAGATTGTATCATGGACATGAAAATCAAGAAAACTCACCAACATAAGATCCAACTGTATCTGGTTGTCAAAGCTAGCCAACTCCAGCACCAAGGAAAGTGGTTCACCAGGGACCAAGTTCAGGAGAAATTTCCTCATCTCATGGAGGGACTTAATGCAATGGGGACCATTGCTTCCTAAGGGGGGAGGAATGATCCAGGTGGATATTGGTGGTCACCCTCCTATTCCACTTGGGGCCCCACCATCGTCTCTTTCAATTTTTCAGTTTCTGCACAACTTACTATTTTTAGCAGTTTTTTGGGTCCTGAACTTCCAGAGCCATTTTGAGGCCCTAAACGAAGTTTTTTGGGAAAATAGAGAGCAACATGGGTCCATGAATTGATGTTTCTCATTCAAAATTTGTATTCCTCAGATAGATCTTTCTAACGAGGTATGGTACGCATCAAACGGAGATTGTATGCCAAATTTATGCCCCTGGGAAGTTGAAACACCAATTTACCCAAACGGGGCCCATAGTTTTGGCGCTTCATCTCCTAGGGTCATGGTTTTGGCTGTTTAGGATTTATCATTGCTTCTAAATAATAAATAGGCCCTCGAGCCTCATTGTAACTCAGTTCAGATGCCTGTAGCCGCCACATCTCTTCTCAGAGATAGCTACCAGTGCCCTAGCTAGTTTCATTTTCATTCTGTCTGTAAGTAAATTTCAGTTCTTTGATATTAATGAAATGAAGTGTTATTTCCACTGCATCTTTGTATTTATGGTTATATGTTTATTCTATTGCGTTCTTGCATAAATCTGAATCAATGGTATCAGAGTGGTCTTCTTTTTCTCGATCTTTGTTTGCATGTCCCCAACGAGGTCGGGGTATAAGGAGTTAGGGCTCGATCTGGTGGAACCTTTGCAAGATTAGCCTCGCAAACCCCGACAGACGCCCAGAGGGGATGAAAAGAAAGATGAGGGAGCAGGAGATCCTATCAAAATATTGCTCGAGGAGGCCCTCGATAAACAAAGGAACGCGATGATGAATAACTTTGCCCAGATCCTTCAACGGCTGCCCACCAGCGGCGCATCTGCATCTAGCAGCCACTCTGGAGGTGCGACTCCTTTTAAGGTACAAGTAAATTTTGACATTCCCATATTTGAGGGTCAAATAGATGCAGATGCTGTAGATAGATGGTTGAATCTATTAGAAGGACATTTCTCGGTTCATGACTTTTCCGATAGGGAGAAGATTATTTTTGCGCTCCTCAAAGCTGCCTCCCATGTCAAGGACTGGTGGGAAACCCACTGTGAGAAAAAGGATGAGACAAAACCGTCTCTGTTCTTGACCGTACCCACTTGGAATTATTTCTGAGATGCCATCAAGGAACAATACTATCTCGTGGGGAGCTATGAGGAAAAGTACATACAATGGACCACGTTGCGACAACAAAGGGATCAAGATGTGCATGAGATGATGAATCTGTTCCATACCCTGTGCACCAAGTTGGGTATCAAAGATTCAGAGAAACATCTGGTGCTAAAGTATCGTCGTTTTCTGCACAGATACATTCAAGAGGAAATGGAGTTCCTAGACATCTCCTCGCTTGGTACGGCATACCAGTATGCTGCCAAGATTGAGCAGAAATTCAAGCAGAAGAAGAGAGACTTTGGATCTACGAATCAAAAGCAAGGGAAGGGTGCTCCCAAACCGCAGAACAAAGGACAGAGCCAAGGCATGGTGACTCAAGACAACCTGTCAAAGCCACAAGCAAAGAACAACACCGCAAAGCCAAAGAAGGACACGAGAAAGTGGTGTGAGTTCCATAAGAGCTCCACTCACAACACAAGTGAGTGTCCGGTCAAGCAGTCGTTGGTGGCCGAGATGAGGGCTTATGAGTCAGATGCATGCTCTGACTCTGAATCAAAACCTGACAAGGGGAATGAAAAAGGGAAACAGATTATTGATGCAGAGCCCAACGCCACTGTTGCCACTACGAAGATCTAGAAGGAGAAACTGGAAGATCCAGAGGAGGAACGTCTCTTCCACTCCCTGATGTGGGTAAAGGGCTCCCCATTACGGTTCATTGTCGACAATGGGAGCCAAAAGAACCTCATTTCAGCAGACGCCGTGAAGCGGTTGAGATTGTCGACCACAGCTCACCCACATCCATACACCATCGGGTGGCTTCACCAAGGACGAAATCTCCACGTCAGGCAGCAGTGCCGCCTTCCCTATAGCATCAAGCCCTTCACGGAATCTGAGGTATTATGTGACGTTGCTCCTATTGATGTTTCTGATGTATTATTAGGACAACCATACTTGTGGAAGCATTATGTCGTGTATGAGTCTCGGCCTTGCGCTGTTATTGTTACTTTGGGAAATAAGTTGTACAGGATACCAGAGGTACCACCTCTTGCTGCTATCTCTTTGGTTACTACAAAACGATGCAGTAAGCTCATTTCCCAAACCAGGAAATTATTTTTCCTGATGATCCGCCCACAGGGCAAGAAGAAGACTATGGCCACGACCTCTAGACAAGGCTCCTCTGCATGAAAATTACAAATGGATAAGGTTGTGGAGGAATACGAGGACATCTTCACCTCACCCACAGAGTTTCCTCTGCATTGTCAGGTCAAGCACCCAATTGATCTGACCCCAGGTGCGCACTACCCAATGGACCAATCTATCAGCACTCTGTTCTGGAGAATGATGAAATCAAGAGGCAGATTCAGGAGCTACTGCAGAAAGGTCACATCCGACCAAGTTCATCACCCTGTGGGAGCCCGATCGTGTTGGTATAGAAGAAGGATGGGACATGGAGACTCTGTATTGACTATCGGGCGCTGAACAAGATCACTGTCCGGAATAGGTACTCGATCCCAGGGATTGTTGACCTTTTGGACCAACTCAAAGGTGCAAAATATTTCAGCAAGATCGACTTGAAGTCTGGGTATCACCAGGTACCAATTGAACCCTCTGATGTGTGGAAGACTGCCTTCAAAGCCAAGGAAGGCCTTTTCGAATGGCTTGTCATGCCTTTCAGGTTGACGAATGCTCCCGCAACCTTCATGAGGATGATGGACGACATTTTGCGGCCATTCACAAACTCATTTGTAGTGGTGTGCTTGGATGACATTCTGATCTTTAGCCAGACTTGGGAAGAGCACCTTCACCACATCCGACAAGTCCTCCAAACACTGCGGCAACACAAGTTGTGTGCCAATTTGGAGAAGTGCACTTTTGGCATGACCCAGGTTCAATATCTGGGATACATTATTGATGAAATGGGGGTGCATGTGGATCCAGCCAAGATCCAAGTCATTCGGGATTGGCCAGCCCCGACTACTATAACAGAGCTTCGCAGCTTTCTGGGTCTTGCTAATTTCTACCGTAGATTCGTGTTGGGATTCTCTCATATCACTTGGCCCTTGAGTCAAGTCACCAAAGGAGGAGCGAGAGCAAAATTCTTTTGGTCGGAACCTCCACAGAAGGCGTTCAAAGAATTGAAAAATCGCCTCTGTTCTGCCCCAGTGCTCACCTTACCAGACTTGCAGCAGCCATTTGAGATCGAGACAGATGCCTCTGACTATGCTATTGGGGCAGTTCTTACTCAACGGGGACATCCAGTGGCATATCACAGTGAGACATTGTCTGAGACAGTTCGCAAGTATCCCACCTATGACAAAGAAATGTATTCCATTGTGCAAGCCTGTCGACAATGGAATCATTACATTTTGGGGAAGGAAACAATCATCCACACAGACCACCGGCCCCTGCAGTTCATACAGACACAAGGGAAGTTGCAGAATGATCGCCATCAGAAGTGGTCCACATATCTGCAACAGTTTCATTTGAACATCAATTACAAGAAGGGTAGCACCAATGTTACGGTAGCACTCATTCGACACGATGTTAGTGCTTACCATTGTTCTCAGCTCTTGTAGAACAAGACTTAAGTTTGGCCGCTGCTCTGTAGACGACGAGAATCGACCACACTAGGAGGCACTCTCTTGGGGGGGGTACGCAAGTTCCAAATTTTCACCTCCAAGATGCACTTTTATGTCACATGGGACACCTTTGTGTTCCTTCAAGCGAGCGTGCCAAGATGATATGGGAAGCACACTACAGTCGAGTCGCCGGGCATTTCGGGGTCGAGAAAACAGTAGCAATCCTGCAGAAGTATTTCTATTGGCCGAACCTTCGAAAGGATGTCGAGAAGCACATCAGATCCTGCACTGCTTGTGCCATTGCCAAACCGACCATCAAGAAGCAAGGCCTATATACTCCTCTACCTACCCCTAGTCGACCTTGTGAATCCATCTCCATGGATTACATGTCGGGCCTGCCTTCTACTAAGCAGGGAAATGACTGTGTTTTTGTGGTCGTCGACAGATTCTCGAAGATGGCCATTATGGCGGCCTGCAAGAAGAATATCACAGCAGAAGCCACTGCTAAACTCTTCTTTGAACGAGTGTAGGTGCACTTTGGGATCCCACAGTCTATCATATCAGATCAGGATAGCAGGTTCCTCAGCACATTTTGGTCCAGCCTCTGGTCGATGTTGGATACCAAGCTCACCAAGTCCACAGCTTTCCATCCCCAAACAGATGGCCAGACAGAGGTCGTCAACAGAATGATTGTACACATTCTGCACATGTACAATTCAAAGAATCCACGCACATGGGACGAGAGCCTCCCCTATGTACAACATAGTTATAATCGGGCTCTCCACAGTTCAATCGGCCATAGCCCCTTTCAGGTGGGCTTGGGATTCCAACCACTATGTCCCATTGACGTAGCCATGCCATTTGCGGCTACTCAAACTGATTCGGCTCATGTCCAGTCTGAGGTCGACAAAGAAAATAGCTTCAACAAGCGCATTCAACACATCCGCCAACAGTTTCATGACATATTGGACAGAGCCAATGCTAAGTACAAGCAACGCCATGATCAAGACGGGGTGCCATACAACTTCCAGGTGGGCGACAAAGTATGGATACATTTGTAGAAGGAGCACCTCACTGGACCCCACCGCAAGCTTCGCCTGCTCTGATACGGGCCATACACCATCACCAAGGTTGTAGGGAACAATTCCTTCGAGCTCAATATTCCACCATTCCTTGGTCTTCACCCAGTATTCAATGTGGACCGCCTTCGTCCTTACTTCCCACCTCTACTGGACACCTCTAACATTGCAAAACAACTCACACCAACAGAGTTAAACCCAGACTGCATGGAACAGGCCACCACAGATTGTATCATGGACATGCAAATCAAGAACACTCACCAACAGAAGATCCAATTGTATCGGGTTGTCAAAGCTGGCCAACTCCTGCACCAAGGAAAGTGGTTCACCAGGGACCAAGTTCAGCAGAAATTTCCTCATCTCATGGAGGAACTTAACGCAATGGGGACCATTGCTTCCTAAAGGGGGAGGAATGATCCAGGTGGATATTGGTGGTCACCCGCCTATTCCACTTGGGGCTCCACCATTGTCTATTTCAGTTTTTCAGTTTCGGCACAATTTACTATTTTTAGCAGTTTTTCGGGTCCTAAACTTCCGGAGCCGTTTTGAGGCCCTAAACGACGTTTTTTGGGAAAACGGAGAGCAACATGGGTCCATGGATTGATGTTGCTCGTTCCAAATTTGTAGTCCTCGGATAGATCTTTCTAACGAGGTATGGTACGCGTCAAACGGAGATCGTATGCCAAAGTTACGCCCCTGGGAAGTTGAAACACCAATTTACCCAAATGGGGCCCATAGTTTTGGCGCTTCATCTCCTAGGGTTAGGGTTTTGGCTGTTTAGGATTTCCCATTGCTTCTAAATAATAAATAGTCCCTCGAGCCTCATTTTGACTCAATTCAGAGGTCTGTAGCCGCCACATCTCTTCTCAGAGATAGCTACCAGTGCCCTAGCGAGTTTCATTTCCATTCTTCTGTAAGCAAATTTCAGTTATTTGATATTAATGAAATGAAGTGTTATTTCCGCTACATCTTTGTATTTATGGTTATATGTTTATTCTATTGCATTCCGAAATAAATTCGGATCATCCAAGGAAACCAATGACCAGGTCACAACTTGCAAAGGGTGCCATGGAGAGCAAGGGAGCATAAAATATTAATGAAGGCAAGAAACCAGAGAACATTATATACCTATCTCCAGTAGTAGAAGAGGTGTTTGTATAAAGGGAAGGAAAAGAACAAGTTGAGGAAAAGACTAAAGTACAAATTTTACAGGAGCAATTAAGAGAGGCTAGGGAAGAAGTAAATGAAGTCAAATTGGAATGAAAAGAGGCCAAGGTAGACAGACAACTAATGGCAGACTTTGAAAAATAAATGAAGGATCAGCTGGAAAAATATGAAAAAACTCTATCAAATGCCAAGAAGATGTTGAAGAGAAGTCTTCCTTTGAGGAAGGTGGTGAAGAACACTAGGAAGAGAAATATGTGGTTGCAGTCTGAGAGAAAAAAGCTGAAAAGGTAGGTTAAAGAGTTGTAAGACCAAATGGATATGATCCAAGAAGAACTAAAGAAAAGAGGGTTGAAGATTAGAATGATAAATGAACCTGAAGAGGTACAACCTGTTGTGCTAAAGATTAAATACCCAAAGTCTGAGGGGTTGGTTTAGAATATTTTTTATTAAGTTTACAACTTGCGGGAAACATAAATTTTGGTTTAGAAACATAATTTTTGAAGAAAAGTGACAAATATGCATTTTCAACCAAGTTAAGCAGTTTTGTAGCGAAGCCCAGGCTTGAGGGTCGGAATTTGCTATGAAATTCCTGTAGGATGCTTTTTACTTAAAAGCCAGTTTTGATGGAGATCTAAGGAGGGAAAGTGATGGTGTTTAGCTAATATGACCTGGCAAACATATCTTGATCAGCAGAGAAGGAAAAAAAGGAGGTTGAATGGCAGAAGTAAACATGCTACCAAATTTCGCTACGAAACTGCCTAAGGTCACTATTTTTGCAACGAAGTGTTTTTAATGCGTTTTGAAGGTTTGAAAAGCATGTTGAAGAACAACCAACCACCTGGAGACATCCAAGATGATAGTGGGCCATCCCAACATATATTCACTAATCGACAGGAGTGTCACTTATCCATCTCAGCATGAAGACAAATATTAAAGTGGTGTTTATCTTTTCCTAAAAAATAGGACTGTTGTTTCCTAAATCTAGGGGGTACATTAATGTCTGAGTGATGGTGAATGTTACTCGAGTGTCTGATCCTTATCAATTTAATTGTCCCACTACTGAATAAGTGAATGTAATAAATGTAAAGCAAAGTCCTATTAGAAGTGTACGTCTTTAGATACTAGGTGTCTTTTTCAATTCCAAAAATGTAATTTTTAGTTATATTAGGTGTCAAAGTTATGGCTCGATGATCTGGCCAGCTGGACAGATCCTATGTAAGCAAAAAAGGTCTATTTAAAGACAGGAAATCGAATTAGAAGGGGTTGGAGAATGTTACTTTGAGACTATTATTGTAAATTTGGAATTTCAATAATAGATAGTGACTGTGTTTCTGCTTCACCTGAGATTCTTGGGATGTTTCAATGAGTTTATGTCTTATGTTTCCCTTTACATTGCTTCCAGTATCTTGATGTTAAATTACTCAGAATTCATGTTATTCATGCTCTGACTTCATTTTAGCATTGAGCTATTGATTATTTCTGTGTGTTAGTATTGTCCTTTCATTGAAACAGAAAAAGCCTCATTTTCCATAAGAAGATACACTTTTCATTGAATTCCTTCTTACTGACTCCATGAGCCCAATGATAGTGAAATATATCCCATTTTTCACCTATAATAAAATACACTAAGAGACTCACAGAGTTAGCCATCTGATTTAAGACCTAATTGAGCAAATCATCAGATAAATTGAGAGATCCCTCTTAGGCTGAAGAGGCTAATCCTCAGTCAAAATTTGGTTTGAAATAGTTACTCTAATTTGTCTGGTGGAGTAGCCCATCAGTACCAATTTAGAGATAAAAAGTTCAATACATTGTCATGGTTCTTTTTCCTTTCTTATTTCTCTTAGAGATTTCCCCCATTTCATTGTACTTTGCTTTTTCTATTATTGACTGACCCTTTCCTCTATGCGTCCTCTGGGACTTGCCGCTTTTGCTTCGCCTTCTCTTAGTTGGGATTCTTCTCTAGCCTCTTTTCTAGCTTCTAGTTCTCTTAAATACCTGAAGTCCAAATCATTGTCCTAGATCCCATCCCTTGACGATTTTTTCAAAGCATTTATTCTTACTTCAGGCCCCTTCCTGTCTACTTTCCTTGTCTCCCAAGCCTGACTCTGTATAGGCTCTTTCTTCCCTTATCTTGGGTCATTTACAAAGCTCTCTCCCTCACACGTACCATGTCTTGGTGAGTCTCAATCCATAATCCCATGTCAATGTGTAGAAGTAGGAAAGGGACCACATACTTTTAGGAACAAGGAGTTTCTCGCACCCAAAAAAGGGTGGAAAACATGATGCACAGGTATTAGGCCAACACTCGTCAGGAAATATAGGAGGACCCAAGTAGAATGTGAAACCATTGGGGGGATAATATTCATGATTGACTCTGAGGTGTTGATAGAGATCGTTGACTAGGTTCTTAACATTGAACACGCCAAGATGCACTATAGTTAATACACACACATTATTGATATCTATTGGCATTTTAACCTCCAACTTGGTCAAGTCCTGCTTGATCAAAATAAGCCAAGGAGGAAATTAACCTAATTTTGTATTAGCTGCAACTTACCATGAATAATTTGGGTAGTGGGTCGGGATGTGTCGAAGTTCACTTGGGCATTCCCCACGACCCAAGATGCTCTCTCAATAACGTAAAAGAGCCAATCGTTGTGGGCACATCATATTCTTCTAAGTCCAAATTATGAGTTATTATTAGTTTAGTTTTTCTAGTTTCTTATGTTTAGTTTTTTTTTTTTAAGCTAGAATCTAGTGAAAGTTGTTTAAACATTCATTACATTTTTTTGAGAATTTTGAGAATTTTTAACTCTTTATGTATGGATGTTGCAAAAACTTTGGTTTTGTCATTGGTTTGGTTCCTTAGTGGTAGACCAAGACAAACACCAAAATTTCTCTTATGTTCCTCTTTAAAGTTTGAAATTTAAGTTTTGACTTACAAAAAAGAATGATACTGTAAAAAATAGGTAATGGGCAATGACACAAAAAAAATGAAGATATAGTCCAAGGACTTAAGAAACACTTCAATGAGATCTTCCAAGAATCAAATGAGGATAAGTATGATGCAGTTGATATTATCTTGTAGATATTCCTTCTCCTAACACTTTTGAACAAAATTATAGCCTCCTCAACCCAATCTCTTTTAAGGAAGTGGGTGGCAAGTCTCTTGGGCCAAATGGCTTACTATTATATTTTTTCAAGTATGTTGGTCGATTGTGAGAGAGGAAATTTGGAAAGTGGTAGATGACTATCAGTTTTCTGGTGAGATTTTCCATGCCTTCAAATTCTCTTTCATGAATTTAATCCCAAAAGAAATACAATTCCCAAATACATTGACAAGTTTATACCCATAACGTTATGCATTTCCATTTACAATATTATCTCCAAGGCTATTGCTAATCACCTCAAACTCATCCTACACAAAATTATTTCTCCTATTGCTACCCATGAAACAATCTACTCGCTCAAAATTAACAAAATCCCTAACATGTGTATTAAACTTGACATGTACAATGCTTATGATTATCTCAATTGGAGCTTCGTATAATAATTATTATGAGACTTTGGTTTTTTTCTACTTGTGTTGCTTTGCTAAAAAAAATTGGTCTCATTTGTTTTTTCCTCAATTCTAGTTAATGGATCCATCTCTGACGCCTTCAACCCCTCTAGAGGGATCAAACAAGGAGATCCTTACCTCTTCATTTTGGTAGTTGAAGGCCCAGGAGGATCCATCAAGACATCAATTAATTCAATTTCACTAAAAGGTATTAAAATCCACCTCAACCTTGACCTGATCTCTCGTCTTTAGTTTATGGATGACTCTATGCTTTCTGATCGTCCTATTGTATGGGAATCCCATATGTTCAAGAAAATTCCTAATCTCTTTATGCTTATTTCTAGGGCTCTTATCAACCAGAACAAGTCCTAGATCATGTTTTTCAACATTGTTGTCTATCCAACTTCATATTTCATGACTTATAGGCTTCTCAAGGAGCTCTCTCCCTTTCAAATACCTCAACGCCCCGTTACTGGATAATTTTATCTAGAATGCCTCCTGGGAAGATCTTCTAACTACTCTGAAAGACAAGCTAACCAATTGGACTTTTCTCTTTCTCACTTTCTTGGGAAAGATAATCCTTGTTAAATCTACCTTCCAAACCACACCTCTATATTTTTATTTTATTTTATTTTATTTTGGCTACTACCTCCATTATTTTAAAAACCATTTGAGCTCTCTAGTGTGTCTTTATTTGGTGATGTTTTAGCAAGGAATGAAAATGGACATTAGTGGACAAGACACTACTTTTCGATGTTGAAAAATGGTTGGCATTGATGTCAAATGAAGTAGTATCTGGAAGAAGCCCTACATTTGTTGAGGTAAATGAATGGGGAGAATAATGAATTTTCTAGCAAGACCATCATCATTTGATTGTTCTCATCATGTCGTTTCTAATGGTAGGCGGCACGACACATAAATCCTCACGGTTAAGGATATATGCATTCTCAAAGTGGAAGCCTTGAGTATGTGGTCATGGTACCCAATTCTGATTGGTGTATTGGTCCAAATTTGGCATAAGAAAATTCATGAAAATAAATCATTCTTATGAATCCTCGATGTTAAAATATTTTGACCAAGTCAACCCTCATTAAAAGGAATTTTATATCTCAATAGAATTATGTATATCTTCATCTAAAGGGGGGTGGATGACAGTACAAGAAATGAGATTGAGAATTTTAATAGCGAATTTTGAGCTTTGGTAGAGTAAAATGGATGATATCCTCGTAGATTGAGAACTATGGATTGTTGTGCATCTCAAACACCTTTTACTAGCATGTCGATGAAGGGTTGGGAGAAACTTAAAAGAAAAACAAGAAGTATGATTCAACTTTGTCTTGCAAATTCAATGTTGATAAATGCCTTGGGAAAATAGATTGCCCAAAAACTGTGGTATGAGTTGGAAACTTATACTAGTCAAAATCATTTGTCAATCAATAGTTTCTTCTTTCTTCAAAATAAACCCTACCTTTTGAGGATGAGAGGTTGATTCAGTTACATAACAATTGCAAGCATTCAATACTATGATAAATCAACTATTGAATATCGATGTCTTTATTACATAAGAAGAAAAGTGTGTCATTCTATTGTGTTCTTTTCTATACTTATGAGATAGACTAGCCACGGTTATTGAGAGTAACACAAACACACTGACTCTTGATGATGTCACGACATCTCTATTATCAGAGGATATGAAAAGAAGCAAGATGGAAGGATTAGCCTAAGATATATTTCGAGTCAAAGGTCGATTGGTAAACAAAGGAAGAAGAAAATTCTACAAAGGGAGATATACGTCAAAAGGAATATCCAAGTATCTAGCTAATTCAACAAGGACTCAACGACGGAATGTTGTAAAGTAGGGCATTACAAAAGAGACTGTAAGTTGAATATTGTTGAATAGAACAATGGATTTCATGAGTAGCTTAATGAAGAGAGAAATTCTCTAGAGGAATGAGGATATATGTATTTAGCTTTGACAAGTCACATAGTCAGATCACAAGGCATGGTTGATCGACTTAGGAGCATCCTGTCACATGACACTCCAAAGGGAGAGGTTATATGAATATGAGAATATGATCAAGGAGATGTCTACGTGGGAATGAATTGACAACCAAGATACTTGATTGAGTTTGAGTTGGTCTACTTATCAAGGATGGTAAAAGTATAACATTACCAAGGGTATTACATATTCTAGGTTTGTATAGAAACTTGATATCCATTAGTCAAATGGGTGATGCAAGTGTGCATACAATATTCAAGATGGAGTCATGCAAGATGGTTCATGGAGCGATGGTATTGATGAAAGGTGTTAAAATTGGCACGTTGTACAATATTTTAGGGCATAATTACTCGAGTGGATGCAATAATGTAGTAATTCCTGTAACTAATGGTTTAGCCTCTTGTCTAGTTGGTGAAACTATGTTGTGGCAGCAAAGAATGGGGCACATTGGAGAGAAAGGAATTTGAGATATGTAAAGAAAATGCATGACTCAAGGTTTTCCTAGTTAATATTTGGAACTCAATTTCTCTAAAATTGTGCTTATGGGAAAATTTAATTCTGGAGCTAATTCATTGTGATGTATTTGGGTCAATACCAATGTAGTGGTTATGTGACTCCATACACTACGTATCGTTCATTGATGATTTGTCCAAGATGACATGGATGTATTTCTTGAAGAAGAAGTGAGAAGTTTTTGAGAAATTTTAGAGTTCAAATCTCTTGTGGATAGCCAGATACATAGGAAGATAAAAATGTTGAGAACTAATAATGGGGGTGAATTTTTTGGTAAAGAGTTTGAGCAGTTTTGCAAACAACATGGGATGATACACCGAATGACTAATCCATATACTCCTTAGTAGAATGGAGTTGGAAAAAGAATGAATAGAATGTTGATGGACATGGCAAGTAGCATGCTTATTAGTGTTAGATTGACACAAGAATTCTCGACGGAGGCAATCAACACTACACATTACCTAGTGAATAGGTCTAGATCATCAATGTTGGTCAACAAAACTCCATGTGAAGTATGGTTTCGTAAAAAATCATCATTCACACATCTTAGAGTCTTTGGTACATTCTCTATTTTGAATATAGACATTAGCATAAATCCATCTAAAATAAAAAATAACAAATAACAAATTTATTTTTCTCAAATTGCAACTTACATTATTTAATTCAATATATTATTAATATAAATTGAAAATATGTTTCTTCAAATCCTGTAATAAAATTAAAACTTAATTTCTAAAATTCCAACTTGCCTCACTTAATTTGATGCATTATTAATGTAAATTGGAGATATGTTTCTTTAAACCCCACATTTTATATTAAACCTAAGTATGACGTTATACTTGCACCCATCCTTTCTCTGTGAGTCGATGACTGCTACTTTAATATTGCGGGCATCCTTTCTCTCTGAGTTGATGACTGCTACTTTAATATGACTGCTACTTTAATATTGAGTTGAGCTGAGGGAAATAACTTTGCTTGCCTGGATTATAACTATCATTGAATCGCTATAAATCTGCAAGTGACAAATACCTGAGGTGCAAGCCAAGTCTAAACCTTGCCATAATGCTAAATATTCGATGCCTCTCCTAGTCCACAAGCGAATTTAGTCTCCCTTTCTCTTTCGAGGAAAAAATGAAGCCCCCCACCCCTGCCGCGCCTGCCTCACCATTAAGCACTTTATTTTTTTATAATTATAATGTTATAAAAATAATTACAAAAATAAAAGTACTTTTTTAAAAATAATTTTTTTTTGGGTAGTATAACAAGTTTATATTAACAAATAAAAAATGATATTAATAAAAAAAAAAAAACAAAGGCTATAAATAAAATATTTTAATTTCTATTTTAATTTTATGTCATTTTATTTAGAGAAATAAAATAATTGAAGTAAAAAAAAAAGTTTAATTTTCAATATGAGAGATATATGTAATTTCTTCACTATTTAATATAGAATTGAAAAAAAAATAATATTATTATCCTCTCGTCAGGCAGTATAACACAACGAGTAATGCGTTGACTGCCAATTAGTTAGGTCGAATTTATGCTATTTATTTTAATTTAATAAAGTTTAACTATTGTTAAACGCACATGGTGGATACAAAAACATGAATGATAAGCTTTGAATCATTTTACTATTCACATGATATACATATTTATACAAGTATGATGACCCTTGGCTTCATATTCCAAGTGGTCCCTTGGACTCCCTTTTACCATTCAACTTTCACACCAACCCTTAGAGGATTAGGTGTCCAACATTCCCCCCCTTAATTCGAAGGGGTATGTATGAGTCCAAGAAGAGAGTTGTAATACAAATGTGCAAAAATGCATGGCAGCACTAGGTTGAATGAGCTCTCTGAAATTTTGGCATAAGGATGTGGTTTAAGGATGACCACCGACACTGGAACGATTAGTGAAATTCCAAAAACTCTTCCAAATCTGGCATGAAGTTGAAGTCTTCTGCTGGAGGAAGTGCTCCTAATGCTTTGAAGAGGGAGACCTTCAACCTGGAAAAGGGAGGTCTGCAACGCGCATAAAAAGGGAGAACCTCAACCTGAAAAGGGAGGCCTCAACCTGCAGTGGTTTAAGGATTACCACCAACTCTTGAATGCTTAATGCAATTCCTAGAACACTTCCAAAACTTGCAAGAAGTTGAAGTCTTCTACTAGAGGAAGTGTCCCCAGTTCTTTGAAGAGTGAGAAGCTCAACTTGAAAAGGGAGGTCTCAACCCTACATAGATGGTTTAAGGTTGAACACCAACAAAGGGCATGCTCAGGCTATAACTTTGAATCTAGTATAGCAGGTTGTGGCTTAGGCTCACTTGAACTTTTGTATCTTTGGCTACAACTCGGAATCTAGTATGGCAGGTTGTGGCCCAGTCTCGCTTGATGTGGCTTTGAAGCTTGTATATGACCATCACTTCACCCCCTGCCAGATACAAGGTGAGAAGATGGAGAAAACTCAACTGTGAGCCTTTTAAAATTCTAGAATAGATTCTGACATATGACTGAAATATCTTCTTTGTTGTTGAAGCCCATTGCCAAGAAGCGATCCATCCAAGATGAAGCTTTGTTCTTTCAGGAGGCTTGTTTCTGAAGCATTTTTTTGAAGAATGAGTGGTTTTATGACATTGCCCACATTGATGAATGTCAAAAACAATGATCTTTCATATGGCCAACTCGGTCACAATGTTGGCATATAAAAATCTGTTGTGGTTGCTGTGAAAGAGGAGCAAAATCTAGAACAACTGAAGGTGAATTGTCATGAAGGAATCCAACACTCTGAAACTGGATGGGTTTTGAGTAATCTGGAATATGAAATGACACATCCTTGTCATATCTAAGACCAATTTTGTGCTTGTTATGGAAAAGCTCTTCCCAAGTTATGATGATGGGCTTGGGAAGTGCAGGTTAGATTTTTGCATATGTATGTAACTTTGTTGCTTCATTGGGTATTGGATCTAAATCAACTTCAACTTTATATTATTGTTGCTGATGGGAGTTTGTTTCAATTTTATGAACAAAAACAGGTTCAGAATGATGACTCCATTGTTGTAATTCTTCTTGCTAAAGCTGAGATTCGAGCTGTAAAAAATAAATTTTCTCTTGTGAATTTTGTAGACAGATTATAATGTCAGCAAGATATGATTTATTGATTTTCGCTGTGTCATTAGTTGTAGATTGTATTATAGTTTTCAAAAACTCTAATACTTCATAAAATTTGGCCATTTTTTGATCACAACTACAAACCAAATAGGAAGAAGTGACACTCACTCACAATTCAATGTCGCTGCAATATTCTTTGTAAATGTGCACCAAACAACCAGTGTGCAATAACTCTTTAAGGCGGACAATTCTAATGATTTATCTCCTACCCAAAGAGCTCTTTTGCACCAATAACAACTCTATTTTATAAAAACAAAAAAAATTGTGCAACCATATAGCTCAAAGTTTACCCATATAATTCAGCTCATATTTAATGCACAAATAGAGACCAAGACATATGGAGAGCTCGATCAACATAAAATATTTTTGATGTTGGAATTAGGCACAAAATTCAATGCAGAGAGTAATATACTCAATACAGATAGCATATATACTCACGTATGAATCAACGATAGAGTCATATGAATGGACCAGTGCACATATGATGAGGTTTTAATCAACACATAAAATAAGGAGACAGAACTGACTATTACTGATCGTAGACTGACGTTAATTTGAAAACCCGCAAGTATACATCCCACCCCCCCTTTTTTAATTAACACAAAACTTTAATTTGACACATTCGGGAAGGCGGGAGAATGGCAGAGGAATAACATGTGGTGGAGGGGTTATATGGCGAAGGGGTAATGTGTGGTGGATGGTTTATAAGGCGGAGGGTTCGAGCACCACAATAGGCGGTATGCAGGGGCGCAAAGGGTAGTAAGTAGATGAGGAAGGAGAGGTCCCACAAAAAAAGAGAGGGCAGAGAGTGGTGTGAGGGAGACCATATTACGAGAGCACGAAGGTTGGTAAGCGGTTTCAGAGGGAATGGCTCTATAATAATCAAGGATGCAACATGTCTTCAAAGGCGGTGTCGGGGAGATGGAATTACAGGGGCACTCCACCCAATAAAATTCGAACCTACGGGACCCCTCACAGTCCATATGAGTCATAGATATGAACGTGTTGATTTGCAGCCTTTGGAAGGTGTACAAACTTTAAACCTTGTTGAAATTCCCTCCAGATTCAACTCAACACATAGAGATCAATGCCAACTCATCATATGAATTTTGGAAAGTTAGACTAGTGAACAACACCAGTGAGGATATTGAATTTAACGCACAATCATTATTTGCAGGAGTTGCACATTTAAAAGCACTATTTCACGCAGGCATTCACACTTTTAAAATTGATTTGCGAACTATAGCATCAATATTTGATTAACGCGATAAGAAATTACATATGTGAGTTTAAATGCTTCATTTCTGAGAGAGATAGGAACAATTATGAGAGATAGGAATGAACCAACCACAACTCGAATACAACGCAGTTCTTCAACTCCACAAAACTTCAGAAAAAGAGAGAGAGACTTTGCAATGGAGTCTTTCTTTGTTCTGTGTCCAAATCAGCCAGTTAACCAACACATATTTCGTACACCTTCCAATCACAAAACGTAGTTCAAGACTATTCCCACTCATTCAGACAACGCTCCTCAAAATGCATCAGAGCCTCGACGGGCTATTGAATTTTCCACAACACACAGGAAAAGACAATACAGAGCTCGGGGATTTGATATTGCCAACATTCAATGGTGATAAATCATAGCAGGGAGTATAGTTGAAAATAATTATATTATTTTATATTAATGGAGAAAAGGTTACATAAGTTGTAACATATCTCCTTAGTTTAGGATTAGTTCCTAGAGATTAGGGGTTTGGTTGCAACTTCCTAACTTCTAGTATTGTACTTAATGATGTAATATTTCATTCATGAATGTAGAGTGTACGAGAGTTCTCTCTCTGTTCTGAGTGTAGTCTCCAGGTGTAGGCCACACCTGAGAGCTACAACTCCTTCTTTCAATTCTGTGTGCATATTTTATCTTGGTATCAGAGCTCAGATTGGGTGAGCCTGATTTTTTATCGCCTTTGTGGCTGGAGTGCCTTTGTGGCCAGTTTGCCTTTGTGGCAGAATCGCCTTCGTGGCTAAAAGTGCCTTTGTGGCCGCGTGTACACGAGAGCTTTGTGCTCGATTGAGCAGGTGGACTGCAGAACACCTGGCTCGGACTCAGATGATTTTTTAATTTTCTGAGTAGAAGGGGGTTGGCGCGTTTTTCGCGCTGACAGTAGCGCCAGGAAGCGCGACTGGCGCGTCTGTTTAGCTGTTAATCGCGCCACCGCGCCATTGGCGCGAAGTCCAACGGGATAATCGCGCCAAGTGTCTTTTACTTACACCGATTTCATCCGGGCGCGGGTTTTCCATTCGGGAGGGCGCCAACTCATATTCAAGGGGATTTGTGGAGGATCAGATCGAACAAGTTGCATCGACTCGCCTTTGATCGCATTGATTTTTTGGCTGTATTGGAAAACAACGGATTTGCTCATCGGAGCGGGATTGATTTTGCAGATCTGTCAGTGGGTGGATCAGAAGATCTGGCAGAAAAGTGGCAGATCGGGTGACAAGATTTGACAGGTATCGATTTTTTTTTTTTACTGTTGAGTAGATTCATTTTGTAGATCTGATCAAAATGAGTAATACGATGGAATCTTATATCCACGAGTCTGGCAAACTCGATGGATCTAACTTCACGAACTGGAAGTTTAAGATCCAGACCTTGCTTGAGGGTGCGAATGCTTGGTCCATAGTTACAGGTGATGAGCAGAGGCCGAATTCGAACACAGGGACACAGGAGCAAGAATGGGATAAACGAGAAAACAAGGCGAAGGTCTTGCTGAAGATGTCCGTCAAGGACAACATTATCCCCCATATCAGAGAATGTAAAACATCCGCAGAGATCTGGACAACCATCAAAAATCTGTATCAGATCTAGAATACAAGTCGAATTATGACACTTAAAAGCAAGTTATTTTCAATGAGGATGGACGAAAGTGAGACTGCTGTTGCATTCATTGCGCGAATCAAAGATGTGAAAGACGGATTAGGGGCCATCGGAGAGAAGGTCTCTGACTCTGATCTCGTCACGATCACACTGAACGGGATGCGAGATGAATTTCAAATGTTCATCACTGGATTGGCGACAAGGGAGAAAGTGCCCACATTTGAAGATCTGACAGGCATCTTGCTGCAAGAGGAGGAGCGGCGACAGAACTTGAACCCCCAGAACGATGATCTTGCGCTGATGGCAAAACGACGACCTTTCAGAGGGAAGCAGCCACAGCAGCAATCACAGTCGCAACTGCAGCAGAGAGGAGGTACATCGCAGAAGAGTCCATATAAAGGTATGCTTGTAAATAATCCTATAAGAAGATGTTATTACTGTGGAAAGAAGGGTCATATGCAGGATAGATGTCTTAAGAAGCAAGCAGATGATGCCAAGAGAAAACTGGCAACTGCAAAGCACAGAGGATACTTTGTCGAAGAAGAAGATGTTGAAGAAGATGAAGATTTCAGCCATGAATTTCGACTGTTCACAGTCGACTGTGCCCTTTCAGCATCCAATGAGGACGATATTTGGTATGTCGATTCCGGAGCATCCTCCCACATGACAGGAAAAAGGAATTTTTTGAAAGTCTTGAAGAAAGTACATATGGATTGAAAATCTATTTAGGAGATGATAGTGGATACGAGATTAAAGGTTATGGGGTTATTCCAGTTAAGTTACCAAATGGAAAAATCAGTCATCTTAAAAATGTCTTATATGTACCTGGAATTAAGAAAAATCTCATATATGTATCCATGATAACTGATCAAGATATGCAAGTCGAGTTCTTCAAGACTCATTGTGTGGTAAAGGATTGCAGGAGAGAAATTGTTGCAACAGGCGTGCGCGTTGGAAGCCTATACAGGTTGGATGTGAAAAGTATACCAAAGCGAGCCATGGTTGCAGGTGGATCGACAGCCGAACAACTCTGGCATCAGAGGTTCGGACATTTGAATTTACAGGACCTCATGTTATTGCAAAGGAAAGGTATGATTGAGGGACTCCCTATCTTTCGTAATACTCAGTTAAATTGTGATGGTTGTGCCTTAGGTAAGATGCATAGAGAACAGTTTCCTGTGCATGATAGGAGGAAGGAAACAGATATTTTGGAACTAGTGCACACTGATATATGCGGACCTATGCAGACAAGGTCGCTAGGTGGAGCATATTATTTTGGTTATTTACCGATGACTGCACTAGATATTCATGGGTTTATTTTTTAAGTAAGAAAAGTCAGACTTTCCAGTGCTTTATAGAATTTAAAACCTTGGTGGAAAAACAGTTTGGTAAGAGTATAAAAATTCTCCGATCTGATCAAGGGGGAGAATATAAGTTAGGGGAATTCATGAAATTCTGCAAATCTCACGGGATTGTTCAACAGTTTACAGTGCCACACACACCACAGCAGAATGGAGTTGCAGAGCGCAAGAACAGAACCTTAGTGGAGTGCGCAAGGAGCATGTTACAAGGTAAGGGTCTTTCTAATAGTTTTTGGGCAGAGGCTATTAACACTGCTGTATATTTGAAGAACAGAAGTCCTACCAGATATCTTGGCTTCAAAACTCCTTTTGAAGCCCTATATGGATTTAAACCAGCAGTAAATCATCTAAGAGTATTTGGGTCAAAAGCATTTGCCCATATACCCAAAGCTGATAGGAAGAAATTAGACCCTAAAGCTGTTAAATGCATCTTTGTTGGTTATGGCACAGAATTTAAAGCTTATAAATTGTTCAATCCTGAGTCTCGTAAGATATTTGCAAGCAGGGATGTAGTGTTTCATGAACAGGTACAGGAAGGGAAAGATGACAGTGGTGATAATTGGCACATTCCATTGGTGATGGATGAAATCAGCGAGGATGAAAGAGAGAAGAAACAGGAGCAGAAAGAAGGTCAGGAAGAAGGTGATAATGCAAGCCCAATTAGATCTGAAGAAAACAAATTTGAGGTAAGTCCCCTACTAAGGAGATCAAGTAGGAAGACTCAAATACCACTAAAATTGAAAGACTATGCTTTGATGTCAAATGTTTTGAACATTGTAGAGCCCACTAATTACAAAGAAGCTAGTCAATTTAAGGAGTGGAGGGCTGCAATGAATGAAGAGATAGAATCTATTCTTAGAAATGACACTTGGGACTTAGTTGAACTGCCTAAGAATAAAACACCCATAGGATGCAAATGGCTGTTTAAACCAAAAATGAATGCAGACGGAAGTATTGAAAAATTGAAAGCTAGGCTGGTTGCAAAAGGGTACTCACAGCAGGAAGGTATAGACTTTGATGATACCTTTGCACCTGTAGCAAAGCTAAATACAATCATAATGCTTATTTCTTTAGCTACTAAATATAATTGGAAGCTACACCAGCTTGATGTCAAATCTGCATTTTTGAATGGTGACTTAAAAGAGGAAATTTATTTAGTACAGCCAGAAGGGTTTGTAAAGCAGGGGCAGGAACATCTTGTTTGCAGATTGAAAAAGGCTTTATATGGTTTAAAGCAAGCTCCCAGGTCATGGTATGAAAAGGTTGATTCTTTCTTTTTAGAGTATGGCTTTCATAGAAGTTTAAATGACCCAAATTTGTATACCAAGTACAATAAGCAGGGGCAGATTATTCTGATCTCTTTATATGTAGATGACATGATTATAACAGGAGATGCAGATGATTTAATTAGAGGAATCAAAAGGCTTATGGCACAAGTTTTTGAAATGAAGGATCTCGGAAGCCTCCATTACTGTCTAGGATTAGAAGTATGGAGAGATACTGGGCAAACTTTTCTTACCCAAGGGAAGTATGCCAGAAATCTGTTGGAAAAGTTTGGTATGGATCAGTGTAGATCAACAGCAACACCTTTGCAGCAGAACTTGAAGTTGTGCAGTGACGATGGCACTAATGAGGTTGATGCCACGATGTACAGACAGCTGGTTGGCAGCTTGATATATCTTACAACAACCAGACCTGACTTGGCATACTCTGTTAGTGTGTTGAGCCAATTCATGTCAAAACCGCTTGAAAGTCACTGGGTAGCAGCAAAAAGCGTGTTGAGGTATCTTTGTGGTACTGTTAATTATGGCATTTTATACACTGACACATATGATGTTATTCTAGCAGGCTTTTCAGATTCAGACTGGGCAAGTAACTTGGATGATCGAAGGTCCATCACAGGTTACGCATTCAGCATAGGATCCGGGGTCATAGCATGGAGTAGCAAGAAGCAGAGTACTGTAGCACTATCTTCATGTGAAGCTGAGTATCAAGCATTGTGTGCAGCGACGTGTGAAGCAATCTGGTTGAGAAGGCTTCTCAATGATGCAGGAGAAGAACAGAAGAATTCCACTTCCATCAAAAGCGATAACCAGAGCACTATTAAATTGGCATACAATCGAGTGTTCCATAAAAATACCAAACATATAGACACTCAGTTCCATTTTGTCAGAGAGAAACTACAGTCAAAAGAGATTATTGTTGAATATTGTAAAACTTGTGACAATGTGGCTGATATTTTTACAAAGCCTCTTGCACGTGTGAAGTTTGAATTGTTTAGAAGGATGCTAGGAGTTCAGGACAATCCTTTCTCCATTAAGGGGGGGAGTTGAAAATAATTATATTATTTTATATTAATGGAGAAAAGGTTACATAAGTTGTAACGTATCTCCTTAGTTTAGGATTAGTTCCTAGAGATTAGGGGTTTGGTTGCAACTTCCTAACTTATAGTATTGTACTTAATGATGTAATCTTTCATTCATGAATGTAGAGTGTACGAGAGTTCTCTCTCTGTTCTGAGTGTAGTCTCCAGGTGCAGGCCACACCTGAGAGCTACAACTCCTTCTTTCAATTCTGTGTGCATATTTTATCTAGTATTACATTATGCGATCACCAATTTCTGTTGATTGAATCAAGGAATCACACCCATTCATATTGGCCATTCAGATAGTATTGAGTAGGACTTGCAAATTCTTCTCGAAATTTTTCTTTAAATTCGACCCTGAAATCACACAAAACCACCTACGTGTAGCCGTGGTCGGAGGTGATCGATGAGAAACCACGGTTAAGTGGCATGGATAGCAGTATGGATAGCGTGAAGGAGCATTATCGAGAGGTAGAGCCACGGTGCCAGGAGGAGTAGCCCGAGAGTTGGAGCAATTAACAGCGCGTGGTGTGTTGGTCTAATTTATTTAGGTGAATTAGAGCATTCATTTATTTATCAATCTAGGTTAGTAAACTTAGAAGAAAACCAAAGTATATGGAACTTTAGATTAAGCTAGTGTATGAAGTAATTGTTTAGATGAAAATAATGGAAATGCATATTACAAATATAAGTTCTAACTAAAATGTCTTTGATTCAAGATGCAGTAAGCGAAGGAAGAGGCTCCTAACTTAGTAGGGACCTGGTTGTCTTTCCCTGCAATATTGTCCTCAAGAAGAGAAACTAAAGAGTAGCTACAGTTTATGATGTGTAGAAAGCAAGAGAAGAGGCTCCTAACTTAGTAGGTCCTAGTTGTCATTCCTTACAGTTCTACTCCAACAACATTACTATTGCATCAAATCATAAACTGGGATTCAAGAAACAATTCAAAAAATGCAAAAGGATGATTTTTAGTTGTGATTCATAACTTGACAGAAAGAGAATTTAACTTAAATCCTTGGTTTTCCTTTCATACGCAAATTATATTTTAAACCAAAATCATCCAAAATCATTCAGAAATCATAACACATCTAAGTTTCTAAATCATAAAACTGAAACAAGAAATATTGAATCAAAACTATGCTAATATTGAAAGGAAATCAATTTTCACATAACAAAACACACTTACAGCAATTAAAGCACACTTGCATGAAAGGAAATAATAGAAATTAAACTATGTTACAGAGGTATGTGAATTGTGGTTGATGGGGATACGCCCATTCCTCAATGAGCACACATGAACAGTTGTCACATCTTAAGAATCAAACAACACTCATAACTAATGATTCGGAGAAAATGATATTACTCATGCTGAATGAACAATCATAAATCTGATGCTAATGAATAATTGACAACTTGTTAGCTTCCTTTGAATGATGCTCTTCTTATTTATATATGAATTAGGGATATCTTCTCAATAAATGTAAATCCCTTAAATATCTAGTAGATCCATACTTGTCTCAACTTATCCCTACATACTAGATACAAATCCCATGAAGATCTCAAGATCTTCATGATCTTTCTCCTTGGAATATGGTCCACCTCTTGAGTTGAAATTCGAATTTGTGTATTGGAGGCCACATAAGGGTGCCTTGGAAGCTTCCAAATGACCTACACATATCATCAAACTCAAGCCACTTTTAAGTATAAGCAAATATATGTTATTTTTCTAACTTTTAATCATAAATTCACTCTAAATACATGACATTAATAACTTTGGAAAATCCAAATATGAACCCACATGGTAATGAAAGTGTAGGGTAATGTAATGACAAGGTGATGAAATGAGGTAATAAAAATGAGAATGAAGGTGAAAGTGTATGACATTTTGAAGATATTTTGGAGGCCCAACAGGGTGGCTGTAATACACAGGAGCGGTAATACACAGTCATATAAAGGAGAAGAGTGTTATAGAATTGTGGAATGAGGCCGATTGTGGTATGAGGAGGGAGCGTTATCAAACTTAGGGGCGAGAGTGCATTGAGGGTGCGTTATCGAACTGAGAGTCTGAGAGTGCATTGAAGGTGCGCTATCGAACTGAAGGGCCGAGAGTGCATCGAGGGGTATTCAAATGCAAAGTCAGGTAAATGCATTCAAATGTATTCAAGGTGAAGAGGTGTTTGTTGTTAAAAATAGGCAGAACAACTAAAAATGGAGCTGACATAATCTAAAAATGCTAAGGCTTGGCCTGCGCTATGATACCATGTTAGACGCACATGGCAGAGACAAAAATATGAATCATAAGCCTTGAATACTTTTTTTTTTTTCTAAATTTGACTAAATCTATTAATATAACAAAAATATTACAGCGAGGCACCGACCTCAGTGGAACTTGCCCAGAGATGAGGCATTCTCACACTGAAAAACTAGATGAAGTTTGTTTACCAGACATACCAGACATACTAGATTAAGGCTGTTAACACATACCAACCATACCAAAACATGTCGCCCACGTAGGGCAAACCGGCCTTGGAACATTAACGCATGACCAAAATTCAGCAGCGATTGACTAAATATCAGGAAGAACACAAAGTTAAACCCAGCCGAAAGACTGTAAAGCAAAAACCTGCAAATTCTGAACAGTTTAGGCATCATGAGAAGTGGAGGGAGGTTCTTCAACAACTGGGCACCCATAGGCGTCCATATCATCGTCCTTAGCCTCCTTGTCTTCTTTGTCGTTGAGGCAACCTCGCTTGGAGCAGCCCTGGTTATCTTCATGTCCTGTGTCCTGGTTCTCACTACAGCCAGGAACTTTCCTCTTCATAACTACACTTTGAGGAGTGCCCTGCTTGTTGATAGTGCTTATCTCCTAATCATCACCTATCTTCTTAGTGTCCGAACAAGGTGGCTCTTCCTTGAACTCGACAGTGATGGTAGCAATGACAATAGGCCTATTCAAATAGCAAGGAAAATGAAGTTGGGCGGTTTGGTAATGAGTTGGGATGTTGGCACGGGAGGTCGGGATATGGGGAGAGCCCACCTCAAATTGAAAATGCCCAAGGCACCCTCGCCCTCGACCTCTTCTGGTTGCAGGATAGTGACTAGTGTAGTTATCAAAAGAGGGGGAGGAAGATTCAGTAATGGACGTGCAGGGCTGGCCCGAGAATTTGCCACGACTATTGCCTCTTCGGCAACGCATTCGCTGGTGAAGGTGTGGCATGTTCCTCCGAGCATAATGGAGCTTATGGACAGTAGAAACACTGGAGGCAGAATGGGCAAGAGCTATGGCAATATCCTAGAACAGGGGCGTCTGAAGGGTACACGGGAGCGAGCTATCAGAGTGGAGGAAGCCTCAGTGTGCAAATCGAGCCGCAAATTGCAGAGAGGGCTCTGTGAAATGTGAATACCGGGCTCAATTTCTAAACAACAAATAATGGAACAATGTCTCCCAGTGTTAGTTCGAGAGCTGGGCTCTGCAACAACAGGGGAGCAGCTGGAATGCAAAGGATTCAGAGCAGGAATGAAATCGCTGGAGTACACCATCCTTGGAATAGAAGTGGGCAAGTCTTGGCCTACGTGTTGCATTAATGCAGGTGAACGGAGGAAGGTAAGAGGAGTTTATAGCAGCGTCGCGTGAGTTTGGGTGGAAGTGTGGTGAATCCACGCGCCATTCCAAAACAGATACAATGTACACATGGAATTAACCACCCGCATCCGGGGAAGCCTTGAATACTTTTACTATTCACATGATATACGTATTTATACAAGTCTTGTGACCCTTGGTTTCATATTCCAAGTGGTCTCTTGGACTCCCTTTGACCATTCCACTTCTACATCAACCCTTAGAGGATTAGGTGTCCAACAACTACATTAATTATTTTATTTTATTTTTAACAAAAAAAATATTAGTATTTATTTCTATTGGCTCGGAACTTAAACACCTTATTCCACAATACATCATAAGCTGTGATTTTACAATCATTACTTTTTATTAATTCAATGTACTTATTCTTGTCATATCAATACCTTTTATAAACTAATAATTATATTAAAAAATTAATTGCTTGAATATTTTAATTCAAATTTTAATATATATATAGTTGAATCTAAATTCAAATTTTAATAAAATAAGACATGCATTTTTATAAATTAAATAATAAATCGGTATTATTATTATTATTTTCAAATATAAATTTAAATTTTAAAAATAGAATATATGTATTTTTATAAACTAATATTTATATTAAAAGAATTTTTTGTTGAATATTTTAGTTCAAATGTTAAGAAAAAAAATGTATAATATTGACTTGGATAGATAACCTTGATTTGTAGGACTAATGTAGTTCAAATGTAAATGCAACTATAACATAGTATAGTTTTTTAAAGCTATGTTTGCATAGGCATTGAAATCATGGCTTTGCTCTTTATTTGCACAATCAAGACTTTACCAATCAATAAAACTCAAATGGATGGAATTATAAACCTTAACACAAATTTGAATTCAATTTTTATTTATTTATTTATCTATATTTAAACTAAGTGACAAGACTAGCTACTATGTAGCACTTGTTAATATTACATGATGTGTAATTCATTCTATTTTAAGTTTATATATAATATTTAAAATAAAAATATATTAATAACAAAAAAATTTTACTTTTAATTATAAGTAAAACATTTCAATGTTTATATTAAATAACATGATTATGTAGAAAAATAAAGTAATTTAAATAATAATAAAAATTATAATGTTTTCACTTTTTATTGCTAAAGAGATGTGTAATTTATTACATTCTTAATATGAAGTTGTTTTTTTTTTCAATTGTGATTCACGGTCAATAAGTGCCCGCTAAATCCATAGGTAATAATCGAGGCATATCCGAGTATTATATATATATATATATATAATTTTAACATCAAACATATATAGAGAAAAATAGAGATAAATTCTTATTATCCATGTTGTCAAGTTGATATAAAGCAAAAGTTAAATAATTGTGTTTATATTAATTTAATCAAACATTTAATATATTTTTCAATTTACCAAAGTGTAACTTTATCAAATCATTTTTCTATTTTTGTCAATTATTTTATACACATTTATCTCCCAAGTTATTGGCTATCAATTTGCACATCTTAATGCATGTCTTTATTAACAAACCTAAAAGTACGAGGGTCTCATCACCAGTATGGTCCTAGGCTGATAACAGGGTACACACTGATAGAATTTTGCAGTAGCTGACAAGTGGTTTCTTTAATGAACGCAGTAACCTCAAACAATTTTCATGATAACAATAAAAATGTTTGAAAAGCTAGAAATATTGAAGTGTTGTGGCAGTGATATCTTAAAAAGAGAAGGACATGACTAAACCGTTGGACATAGCAGTTACATCGACAAAATTTCCTCGACCAACCCTATCTTGGAATTATATTTTTAATAAAAGACATTATTCTAGAATGAAACAGTTTATTTTCTTAGTTGTTGAAGTTGCTCACAATTGACTTTGAATAAGGATACACATAGCTTAGGTTTGTCTCGTTTAATTATTTTATGTTTCAAAGTTTTTGTTCGGAAGTTTTTAGTATTGATAACCTAATTATTAATTTTAATTTTAATTCTAATCTAATTTTAATATTTTTTTTTTTTGGCATTTTAATGATAATTTTTTCTTGAGAATAAAATCATTAAGCAATTATTCATGTTGGCTAAAAACAAACCAAACCTGATGCAAGGATTAAGTGTCTATGAAATTGCTTATTCATGCGAAAAGTCCTATATTGGTCAAAATGGGTGTTTTTTCAAATCCAGGCTAAAAAAGCACATAGCATATACAAACCACAACCGTCTAGAAAAATCATCCATCACCAAGAACTCCTTTAAGTTCAAACATCTAATTTGGTTTGATCATTGGAAAATCCTAGCCTTGGTTCATTTTTATAACTCTCGGGTTATTCGAGAAACCTTAGAAATCGAAAAGAAACCTAATAATTTTAATAGAGAGAATGGATATAGAAATAGAAATAAAACTAAAGATACAGTCCACAACTTAGGAGGCAAAAAGCACCAGAAAACACATAAAACAAGTAAAACACATGAAACCATACTAGTCATATGAAGTAATAGAAGCAGGGTTGTCTAGATTTGTCCCTCGAGGAGGAGGAGAGTGGAAGGAACACTGGACATGCTCTTCAAAGTGGGCCATCCATGACTCCAACTTCTCAACCTTCTCAAATAATATATTCTGGCCTCGCTAGACCACCATGACTCGTTCTCGGACATGACACTGGAAGAAATGCATATTTTTGAACGTAGCAATGAGCTCTGCATGCTCTTCCTGTCGCACCAGCTCTGAGGTTTCCAGGTGTTCCAGTACTAATTGAATCAAATCCCAACAATTTTCCAAACAACATTGATGTTCCTTTCTTTCTCCACGCCCCGACCAACTCACCTTCCCTCGTCCACCCATGCCTCTACAGCACATCGCTCCACCCTGTTGCTAAGTCTGTAAGGTGCTGCCCCCACGACCAAACATCAAGCCACCACGACCACAGACACCGTGAGCCCCATAAATTGCCCAAACCTAACGACCAACAATTCTACCACCCCGGTTGGAGCCAATGGTCGTTGTTGTTGCCAGTGGTCATCGTTGTCACCACTTCCACCATCATAGGATACTCCCGAGCCCCCTGACCAACCGAACTTCGCTTTGATGGGGAATAGGAGCGAGAAATACATGGTACCGAGTAATAGGACCAGCGTCGCTAAGAAGAGACAGAGCGAACCAACATAATTCAACACAGACTGCAACTTTAACCGGAGAGAGTCACCCTACCCATGTCGGCAAGACCACAAACAACTAGACCAAGAGAAGAACGGGGAAACACAATTTCCAACGAGTAACAAGGAAGTGAACCCTCAATTATCCGTCCCTGACCCTTTGCAAGAAAACCATAGACCAGATGACTCGAAAGCCAACACACCTTCGCCGCAGAAGCCACTTAACCATGCAAAGGCCCGAGAAAGAACTATTGAGGAAGGTAAGCCAACTTCTGCGTAGACGCAGAGGAGAACCCACCCACCCACAACAGGACCTTCAAAGGGACTTCAAAACTAAATGCACGACTCCTCTCCCGCTTGAAAAAACTAAAGACTACACACCAGAAAAGAAATCAACCAAATTACTGACCCAGAAGCTACAAAGGGGATGCCGACGACAGAATGGCCACCTTTCCCTGACAAGGTCCTCACTACACTTTCTACTCCAGTCCCTAGAACTTGAACTATGCTCTTCAAACTGATACCACACCCAGACTACCTTCCAGAGAAATGAACCTCCCTCCATAAACCTTCGATGATCACCCCCTCTCACTCGTCTCGAGGTTGATGGGGAATTCACACATATTGCAATAACGCCTCTTGTACACAAAATGTCGTGAGAGTACAGGGAGGCCGATCCCTGCACCAATGGCCAGGTGTTAATCATTATTGCCCACGCGTAACTTACTTGCCCGTTTTGTCACCCCCATAGGGGAAAGTTAAATTTTTTTAACTACCTCTATTTTTTTGTTTACTACATTATTAATTAATTATTCAATATTCCTAATTATTGTTTTTCATATAATTATTATTTTTCAACTATTCTTAATATCTCAATCCTTAATTAATCATTTAATAATTTCATGTATTAATTTTCCAGCTATTTCTTATTTCACATATTAAATTAATTTATTCTTCAATAGATTTGGTCAAAATTTAATTATTATTTCTGATTTAGTTTATTTAACATTGACCTTTTCCCAATATACAATAGTTCCTTTCTCCTATAAAATTGACCTTCCAACAGTCTTTCACTCATGAAACTCTAGTTTGGTCCCTGGCGATGGATGGAGTAACCATCAGAAACGTTGGACATATTTTAAATCTATTACATAGTTGTCCTCGGGAAATTTTTAACAAAATTTTAATATTCCTTTCTTATTTTAAATATTTTTTAATACTAACTTAATTATAATATTTTAATCATTTTTTAATACTAATTTAATTTTAATTTAATATTTTAATATTTTGTTTTAATTTATTATAATAATGTATCGCTAATTCAATTTGACCAACTTTTCTATTATTCATTTATTCTAACAATTTATTTCTTATTTTAATTTGACTTACTCTAATTAATTCCCAAATTTTTTTATTTTTTTATTTATAATAATTTAAAAAAAATAAAATTTCATCAATGGTTACATTTCTTTTTTATCCCTCTAACAGTCATATGTAATTCTTCCATTTATACTCTTGGAACATATCATTTCAGAGTATTATCCTTAGTATTTTCAGTAAATTTATTTTTAAAAAAAATGTTTTCTTTAACCATAATTATTTATTTTTGTTTTTAAATTAAAAATACAATATTCTTATTTTTTGTTTCTATTATATTTTTTCTGAAGAAAAAACCTATAATTATATTTAAAAAAATTACATTTTGCATGTGCTTGATACATATATAGTAGCTTAGCTACCTATACTCATAATGTGCAAAAATTGCACAAAAACAAAATTACATTTGCCCAAATGAACTAAGTTTATATTTTTTAATTTTCCTTTTTTGAACCTTTTTTTCAAACCCCATCATTTGGATTAGCAATTACAATTGCCATTTCTTCTCCTTCTTATTTTGTTTGTACTTCTTTATATGAGTTTGACTCACTTCTTTATATGAGTCTGAACTCTCAAATGAGTGGGTTCGCTTTGTTATAGCTACTCCTTGGCTATTGAATATTTCCTCATGTTGATGTCTGGGGGCAACGATCCTTTCTTAAATCTGACTGGCTTTCTCGGTGTGACTTTAGAAATTATTTTGCCCAACATGTTTCCAATACCTTCCAAGACTTGGTGGTGCTAGAAAGGGAGAGTGTGGTTGTGCAGTCTTGCCCATATTTCCATCTTCATAAGCACCATTGTTGTAGAATCAAAATATGGAAACCATGGAGTTGCGAAGAGACTCGTTATTCCCTGGAACCATGGTCTCTCATTAAAAAAAAATCCATATCCTCTTGATTATCGAATTGGCCCACAAAAAACTTATTCAAACACAGGTAAATATCACATTTATAGGTATAATTGGTGAAGGCTCGTTGATGTAGATATTTATATTTGGGCCATAAACCATTAAATCTGCAAATGAGACCTCTGGTTTGAAGAGTTGTAAAAGGATCACTTACTTTTGACAAATTTACTGACAAAACTTGTACGTTTTCCATTTGTTCAACCAGATAGAGACCTGAAATTAACATATTTGGAGATTGTCCACCTGGTGTAGTAGCTTTCCTTTTTCATGACATCCTTGAACAAGGTAGGACCCTTAGGGGTTTTAGCAAACAATGTTGATCCAAATGGGTTGCTCATTCCTAGAGCTCCACCCTGCGACTTCATATTTAGAATAATTGTGGCATTACAATATATGTCCTAGTCTTTCAACTGGATGACATCTTGTAATTATTTTCCTTCATGAATTAGAACCTATAGATATGTTGGTATGCCCGAATTATACTGGACCTTCTTTTTTATATCTATCACCAGCTTAGATATTTGAACCCCAAATAAGAGTGATTTCCCATTTAGATATTTCAAAAACATCTGATAAGACTCCTCCATATCCAGATTTGATTTTCTGAAGAAAATACCTCTGATTAGAAAAAGGGGGAGACCAGAACCGAGATCTGGGTTGAAAACGAACCAAACACCTACTTCCAATTTCATCATACATATATTGTTTGAGATGGGTCGCATATAGTTCCTTTGAGGCGAGGCAAAAAAATTCCACAAAACCTCCAACCTTATCAGATATTAGCACAATGAGACACCAGATGGATAACATATTTTTGGAGATTTGGACCAGATCTACAACCAATGGGTCTTCAATCACTTCCGTCTTCTAATCCTTTTCGTTCTTTGGCAAAGTCATCACCCATTATGCATAAGGACAAACTAAAACACCTTTGCGGTTTGTGTTAGGTCCCTATATGATTAGTGTAGTCCCTTATTATTGTTAGTGTAGCCCCCTTATTGTTATTTTTGTACCCATTTAGTCCTCATATTGTTATTATCGTGCCCCATAAAACCCCACTATTGCTATTGTTGTTCCCTTACATTATTATTGTTAGGTCGGCTAGGATTATATTGTGACCCCATGGAATCCTATATATAGAAAGGATGTTTTGTCATTTGAATCACCCAAGAATTGTTCATTTATGTAATGTAAAGTAGCTTGCCCCCTCGAAGTGGCTGATTTCTAAGGCGTTGATCTCTCTTTCCTTCTATTTTTGGAGTTGGTTTCATAACATTTTGTATCATAGCTTTGGATTCTAGGGTTTCACTACTTCAAGCAGGTCATAGTGGCATTTTTTCGATAACTTTGTTTCTACGAAGATTCAGAAGCTAAAAAAGGGACCCATTTGTGAATAAATTGTGAGGAAATTCGTGTAAATATTTCAGATCTTGGTTCGCAATATTTTCGAAGATATGATATGTGGAAGTTAGGGTTTTTGCAGGCTCCCGAATTTCATCTTAATGAGGTGACCTTGGGAAAAGCGTCATAACTCTCTCTATGAGCATCTGATTGGAATTTTGTAAAAGGTGGTTGCAAGTACATGGAATTTAGTTTCTTACGTATCAATTTCAGAGCCAAAGGAGGAAATAGTGACACGTGGCATGTTGTAAAAGTTAGCTCTACTGAACCAGTCCATAATTAGGTCATTGCGGGAGAGTGGGCATAAATTTGCCATGAAGAGTCAAAATCAGGTCATACCTATGGCATTAGAAAGAAGATTTAGAGGGATACTCAAGTACCGAAGATAAAATATTGGGGATCCAAAATTACAGAGATACATTAGTTTCAATATTGAGCTCCTCAAATACAAGAAAAAAGTGTGTATTTTTTTTTCAAATTGCATAATTCTTGTTTGAAAAATCCGTTTGAAGTGATTCCAAGGGTATATTGAAGAATAGATATCAGTATTAGGTTCTAAAATGCCCCCTAAAAAGAATTCAACACCCATTAATCCCTCATATGGCTCTACTATTACTCATGAAGAGGAAGAAGTGCAACACGATATGTCAAAATTACAAGACCAAGTGCACCAAATTTCGCTCTCGCAAAAAGCAACAAAAAATGAAATGGAAGTTTTGAAGAAAGGTGTGGAAGCTAAGATGGATGGTTTGAAGAAAGGTGTGGAAGCTAATATGGATGTTTTGAATAATGGAATGGAAGCTAAGATGGATGACATGGAAGAAAAAATGAACGACAACATGGAAGACATGAAGAATGATCCAAAAGAATAAATGGAAGGTTTGAAGGAAGGTTTGACAAAGTTGATACAAGAAATAATTCTTAATGGCGAAAATATAGTAGAGGAAACTCATGATGAGAAAAAAATAAATCTTAATCATGATTTCATAAACTCTAATGTTGGATTGAAGACCCACCAAATTCCAAAGATCAATATGAGGAAGTTTGATGGAGCAATATTTTGATCTCCATAATGTGAAAAACACACAAAAGATGTGCATTTCAACTTTAAATTTAGAATAAAATACATTTGTATGGTATCAATGGCTTTGATCTCGCAAAAAAAAATTCACTTGGTCATTTTTTACGGAGGAAATGATAACACATTATGAGGATACAAAGAGAAACACGTTCTTTAACCAATTGATAAATCTCAAACAAAAGGGTTTAGTGGGGCAGCACATTGAGGACTTCCAAAAATTGAATATAAGGGTAACTGATATTCCAGAGGAACACAGGGATTGATGTTATTCATAGGGACTTTATGGGATAACATCAACATCATGTTCACGTTTGGGAACTTGATTCAATAGAGAAGGCATTTCAGGTTGGCAAGAAGGTTTGAATGTAAAATTATGGCGACAAGGAAGCCTACCACTATCAATGAAATTTATAAATATTATGAGTCTTATTACTAGACTCCTCCTAATGCAACAATTATATCCACTGTTAAATACAGAATCCTTCTACTTAATTATTTTGTGGAAATTTAATCGCCAATTGCAAACACATGAAGAAAAATCAATTGCACATAACACAGAAGTTTTTACCAGGAAATCTTAAAGCTAAAAACGCCAACTATCATATATTATGTATATCATTGATCATGAAACAATCTCATACAAAAATTTAATCCAAGAGCTCTCAGTACAATATACAATCGTCTCACACTGTCATACAAAAATTGGTTCACACATGCACCAATTTACTGCCTCCTGACAGCCTGCCTCCACTGCACAATCCCTGCTGATGAAGATCCCTGAATGAATTTGATCTTGCCTTTCCTTGACTCTGCAATCCTCATTGGCATCTCCAATGTGTGTGTAGTTGCATTAAATGCACCACCATAGTCACAACTGATAGTCAACCAGGCCCTTTCACCTATCTCTCAACTAGGTCTCCACTGGATCTGACATGCATGTAGTTAACAGTATTATTTCTTCAGTTGCATGTGAGACCACTGCTTGTGAATTAATTAAATAATTAATTCACTGATCTCTCACTGGTGTATCTTTAGTTACAACTAGTACAACTGAGTTTAACTCACTTAACTGAGTTAAACTAAATAATAACTCACATAACTACACATCCAACTCTGTTACAACTTTGTATCACTCAGTTACAATGAAGTCCACTACGTGGTCCACTAGCCAACCACTTCAACTCGAAATCCACTTAGCTAACTGATTTTCCACTTCAGTTAACTATTTCCAAGTGCTCATTGAAAATAGATAATTATTTATTGTCTAATTATTGTTAAGGTCTTAACAATAATTGACATGCATTCCACGAAACAACTTCACACATGCATTCCAAAATTAGACGCCCATCCATCCATATAATTTTCTCAACCATCTATAAATAGATTATTGTTAAAAATAGACTTTGATCCAAATTCTAAAAATAGACATATCACCTACAAAAAGCCTATGGGCCCCACCTAGTGTAGGTGCTTAATTTTCACTAGGATCATCATCTTGTTGAATCTCAACACTCCTTCTCAACAAGAAAGGGATTTTCCTTCACCCTGATCCTGTCTCTATGGTATTCGTATTTTCTCCTTGTGAGCGCCTTCGTCAGAATATCTGCATCCTGATCTTTCGTAGGAATGTACTGAAGCAACATGATCTTCCATTGCACACAATCTCTGATATGATGATAACGAATATCTATATGATTAGATCTATCATGAAACATAGGATTAATCGAGAGTTTAATGAAAATCTAATTATCACAATGAATAACTGTAGGATCTAAATGAGAACCGAACAAACCAACCAGGATCTTCCTCATCCAGATAGCCTCACATGCAGCTTGACTTGCTGCCATGTATTCCGCTTCTGCTGAAATAAGTGCCACATATATCTGTTTCCTGTTGTACCAAGAAATAGTTGTAGATCCGATACTGAAAACCCCTCCTGATGTGCTCTTTCTGTCTGTTGGGCTGCCTACCCAATATGCATCCGTGAAGCCATGCAACTTCACCTCATCTGTTTGTCTGTACCATAAGCCATACTCAGATGTGCCCCTGAGATATCTCAGGACATGCTTTCCCACCTTCCAAAAGATCTTGGTAGGCTTAACCATCACTTGACTAAGTTGGTTCACCGCATAGCATATGTCTGGTCTTGTATTAACTAAATACATGAGCGAACCCACCAACTATCGATAGACAATAACATCCAATACCTCTCCAGACGTAGCATCCTCTTTCCTCTAGTTTCCTAGAAGAGGAGTATCCATTGGTTTGTAGCCCTCCATATGAAACTTAATGAGTATCTCTGTTGCATACTTGCCTTGAGACACAAACAGTTCACCTTCTCGCTGCCATATTTCCAATCCAAGGAAATAGTGAAGGAGGCCCATATCCTTCATCTCGAACTCCTTTGCAAGGTCCTCCTTACATGAGTGTATCAGCTGCTCATCACCAGTCAGTATTAAATCATCAACATAAAGAACAATGATTAAAATCTTACCCTCCACCACAATCTGGTATAGGTTTGCATCTGCCTCACTCTTGGTGAAGCCAAGTCCAATGAAATAGCTGTCGATCTGAGTGTACCAAGCAGGGGGTGCTTGCTTCAGCCCATACATCACTCTTTTGAGTCTCCACACATGTGACTTGCTGCTGAAGATCTCAAATCCTTCAGGCTTCTCAATGTACACTTCTTCCTTAATGATCCCATTAAGGATCGCAGTCTTCACATCCATCTGATGAATGTGCCAACCCATCTGCGCTGAGAGAGCAAGGATGATCCTTATGGAAGAATATTGTGTGACAGGTGCAAAGGTTTCTTCATAATCAATCCCCTTGATCTTTAAGAAGCCCCGGGCCACAAATCTTGCCTTATAATTCTCAACACTCCCATCAGCATCTTGCTTTACCTTGTAGATCCATCTTGAACCTACCACTAATTTATCAACCAGCCTTGGAAAAATTTCCCAAGCACTGTTTCTGACAATGGAGTCATACTCCTCCACCATTGCATCTACCCATGTGGGCTCCTACACTGCTTCCTGAAAGGAAGATGGCTCAGTCACAATACATTTTCTCATGAGAGCCATGTATCCAGTATATCGGTCAGGAGATTGTCTCTGTCTGCGTTGTGAAGTAGGGACTCCTACATTATGTGCCGCATCAAGCTTCAGCCTCTCAGCTTCTGTGGTACGCCTTCTGCCAGTTCTGATTTTTAGCTCTGCATGAGTGGACTCTTCCACTCCATGAACCTCCTCCTGTGGTTGATCCACATCTAGAGACTCACCTTTAGGAACAAGCAATTCCTCCTTTGCATGCAAGTCTAGCTCCCTCTCAAGCGACAACTTCATAGCTTTCTCCTCATTGAATTTTATATCCTGTCGCACCATAGTCATTCGACTATTTGGAAAATACACATGATAATTATGGGGTGTTTCTGTGTAACCCACAAATATCCCAACTCCAGTAGTCGGCTTCAGCTTCTTCTTGGCGTTCTTGGTCACATGCACATAAACAGATGAGCCAAAAATCTTAAAGTGAGAAACATCCAGTTTCTTACCAATAAAATCTTCTTCAGGTGTACTCATGCCAAGTACTCTATGAGGACAACGATTTTGCACATAAACCACAGTGTTGCATGCTTTTCGCCCACAAGTGCATTTGTAGGCCCTGATCATGCAACATAGCTCGTTAAACACCCACGATCGTTCTATTCTTCCTCTCCGCGACCCCATTTTGTTGTGGGTTATGAGGCGCTATGAGTTCTCTCTGAATTCCTTCTTTGCTACAGAAGTCTTTGAATTCGTTTGAGATGTATTCACCACCATTATCGCTCCATAGAGCCCCTACTTGCTTCCCCGACTCTTTCTCGAAAAATTCTTTAAAGTCACTGAAAGAATGCTTGACCTTTCTTCTACATGAAGAAGATCCAACATCTACGAGAATAGTCATAAAAAAAAATAACATAATACATGTGTTTTGATGTTAAAGCAACTGAGAATGGCCCACACACATCTGTGTGAACTCTCTCTAGGATCACGGAAGCACAGTTCTCCTTTTCATGAAAGGTGGTCTTCACAAACTTACCCATAGTATATCCCTTGAACTGATCTATCTGCACAAGTGTACCCTTGGGAATTCTAGTAGAAATCTGATGCAATATTTTCAGGGCGCCATGGTGAAGATGGCCCAATTGCTTGTTCCATAATTTTCCCTCATCCCTGCTCACTACTTCTTCTTCTTTTCCCACCATTTCACTTTATTATCTACCTCTAGCTTGTAGAGATTCTTGACTCGAATCCCTATTCTCTTGGTTTGACCCATTGTTTTATGTCGCAGGAAAGCTTTTCCATCGTTGAAAACAATGTCATAACCTTTGTCCTTCAACATCGCGACTGAGACCAAGTTCTTCTTTAGACCTGGAACATGCATAACATCTTTCAACAGAAATGTTTTACCTGACTCGCTCTCAAAGGTAATGGTACCAATTCCAGTCACACAGTATCGTCCATTGTCGCCCATCTCTATATGAATTTGGAGATATTTCTCCTCCAAGTCACTGAAAAGCTCCTTATCTCCCGTCATGTGGAAGGAAGCACCACTTTCAAGATACCACACCAATCCCATTGCGCTTGAAACCAAGCATGCGATCAAAGAGAAATCAAGTTCAAATTGTGAGGCAAGGGCCTCACCATCTATAGCTCTAGCAGCCTTCTTTTTCTTCTTTTTCTGTGGGAAGTTAGTGGCCAGATGCCCATGTTCGTGATAGTGAAAACACTTCACCTTGGAAAAATCTAGCTTCTTGCCTTTAGCCTTGAATTTTGAGTGGAATTTATTCCCCTTCCATTTCCTTGCTTTGGAAGCCAACACACAATCCTCTTCATCATCATGCTTGATGAATAGCCATCCCTGATGTTCCACCTGAACTCCTCCTGCACTAGATCCGACCACAGTCATTCCCAATCCGGCAGTTTTTCCCGTCCATTGACAGAGTCTTGATAACTATGCCAACTATTAGGAAGTCCCAAGAGATCCAAGCTCACCAAATCATCATCAGCAACAGTGATTCCCACACTCCCCAGTTCATCCCTACATTGGACAAACTTTATGAGATACTTTGGAATATTGTTTCCCTTCTCCATTTTGATTTTTCTGAGTTTATCCTTCAGTGCCAATTTCCTATGGTCACTGTTGCTTTGGAAAAGATTTGTAAAAGTCCTCCACATTGCAAATGGAGTTGATTTCCCATGAAAGCTTGAGACAATATGTTCTCTCCCACCTTCCAATAGAATTATTTTTGTCTTCGCTACTTTCTTTTTCCATGCGTCAAGTAATGCAGCATCCGTCGAAGTGGGCTTGGGAACATCACTATCGAAGAACTCCTTCAAGCCATTATCTTCAAGCACCGCCTCCATCCTATCCTTCCATGAAATGTAGTTCGATTTTCCCTCGAGTGCAAACTCTAACTGCAAACCATTGAAATCCATTTCGATGTTTACTCAACTATAGCACAAATAAATTCTTGCAGCAAATTCAAATTGTTTCCACCAACACAACTCGGCTATTGCTTCAATATTGCAATCTTCTTCGCTCTAATACCATGTATAAATTTATAAATACTGTGATGTAATACCAGACTCTCCTGATCTAACAATTATATCCATTTTTAAATACAGAATCCTTCTACTTAATTATTTTTCGGAAATTTAATTGCCAATTGCAAACACATGAAGAAAAATCAATTACACATACAGAAATTTTTACCGGGAAAGTTTAAAGCTAAAAGCCCCAACTATAATATATTATGTATATCATATATCATGAAACAATATCATACAAAAATATACTCCAAGAACTCTCAGTACAATATACAATCGTCTCACACTATCATACAAAAATTGGTTCACACATGCACCAATTTACTGCCTCCTCACAGCCTGCTTCCACTGCGCAATCCCTAAATTAATTCGATCTTGCCTTGCCTTGACTGTGAAATCTTCATTGAAATATCCAATGTGTGTGTAGATGTATTGAATGCACCACTATAGTCACAACTGATAGTCAACCAGGCCCTTTCACCTATCTCTCAACTGGGTCTCCACTGGATCTTACATGCATGTAGTTAACAATAGTATTTCTTCAGTTGCATGTGAGACCAGTGCTTGTGAATTAATTAAATAATTAATTCACTGATCTCTCACTAGTGTATTTTTAGTTACAACTATTTACAACTAGCACAACTGAGTTTAACTCACTTAACCGAGTTAAACTAAATAACAACTCACATAACTACATATCCAACTTTGTTACAAATTTTTATCACTCAATTACAACGAAGTCCACTGCATGGTCCACCAACCAACCACTTCAAATCGAAATCCACTTAGCTAACTGATTTTCCACTTCAGTTAACTATTTCCAAGTGCTCATTGAAAATATATAATTATTTATTGTCTAATTATTGTTAAGGGCTTAACAATAATCGACATGCATTCCAAACTTAAACGCCCATCCATCCATATAATTTTCTCAACCATCTATAAATAGATTACTGCTAAAAATACTTTGATCCAAATTCTAAAAATAGACATATCACCTAAAAATAGCCTGTGGGCCCCACCTAGTGTAGGTGCTTAATTTTCACTAGGATCATCATCTTATTGAATCTCAACAACATCTATAAAGATGGAAGTGTTGCTACTCCTATAATTCGAAAACCTACAGGGTTGACACCACAACAATTGGAAGAAAAAAGAGCAAAAGGGCTTTGCTACAGTTATTATAGAAAATACACTAAAGGTCATAAGTGTGCTGAGAAGAAATTATTTTACATAGATTATGAAGAGGAGGAAGAAAATGAACAAGAAACTTCAAAAGAAGAGGATATACACTAGGACCCAACCCTAGAGAAAGAAGAAATGAGTCCGACCATATCCTGTAATGCATTGGCAGGAATTACCACTCCTCAAACTCTCAAGATAGAATGACATATCAAGAAGAAAAAGGTAATAGTGTTTGTTAACACTGGAAAATCGTACAGTAGAACACGACATTACCTAATGTCAAGAAAAAATATTCACAGGGTTGGAATACATTCAGAATCTGGAAAGTATTTAAAAATCTTTAAGATATGAGGAAAAATAAAATTTGAACAAGTTCTAAATGCTTTTGCGCGCATTATCCTTCGTGAAGAGCACCTTTGCGCGCCTTATGACCGAAAATTCGCGCAATCCTGAGAATAGAAAAATGTCGTTTTTCGGGACCACATAAAGCAAAGTACAAGTGGTTCCTCACTTGAAGCCGCCTAAGGACATCCACCAACGCCTCCTTAAACATCAAGTGAGCACACAACGGAATATTTGGAGCACACAAAGGAATCATATCCCTCCCTTGGGTCACCATCCATAATGTACCAAGGGAGGGAAGGAGGATTTGAAATCTCCTATATAAGGCCACCATGAGATGAAGAATTAGTGAACACATTTTTATGCTAGCTAGAATTGCCCAAGAAATACCAGGAGTGTGTGATCCGGAGCTGAAGATAGAGGGGACTCAATTGTTGGCCATCCAACAAGTTGAGTCCAACACAGTAGAGAGAGAGGGAGACTGCACCGAGGTAAGCTTGAGATAAAAACATCCTTGCATCGTGACTTAGAACCCATGTTCTAGGGGCCCTTTGGCAAGAGGGTAAAGCTTCACTCTTATTACTGTTAGCACTCAATAAGAGGGGCCTAGAGCCATCATTCGTATTATTGTTGTCGTTTGACTCTTTTCAGAGCTCGTGTTTATTTTTTTTAGATTTTAGTTTAGTTTTAGTTTATATATGCATGCTATTTCTCTATCTAGTATGATTATGATTCTAGCTTGTTCCACTAACTTGCTTGACTCCACTTCTTTTTCTGCCTGTTACCAATAACTTAAGTGGGTAGACCACACCCCTTAAGTTGGTGTTATTTCGCACATACGTGCACCAAACACATCCCAACAGGATTGGTGACTTCACTAACGTTTATTACCAAGTTTATGTCAGTTTTATTTCAAAGTTGATTTTTGCAAAGTTCACACATAGTTTAAGTATGGGGGGAAAATAACTTGCATTCTGAAAAAAAAAATGATGTTTTGCAAATTTTGGTACTAACACACTTAGATAACTAGCCAAAGTAAGTGGCCCAAGACCATGCATGCATAGCTAGTTTTTCTTTTTTCTAGTGTCAAAGTTTTAATTTAGTTCAATTTTTTCACTAGGATTTTCGGGACTAGGATTGAATTGTTTATAGAAGAGCAAGTAATCTCTGCTACCTTTGCACCCTTTGGTGATCCTAGGTAAGCATATGAACGCTCCCTATTCACAACTCGCCATCTCCCTATAGTTGATCACATAGATTAACTAGGAAAAATAGAAAGCAACCCATAATTTGCACATGTTTTTATTTTGAGAAAGGAACAATACAACATAGTTTAAATAGGGGATTTTGTAAAGGATAATCAAATATCCACACGTTCAAACTATTTGCTTATCCACTTTATGCTCACTAAGCGAAGCAAAGACACTTAAAACAAACTTAACCAAACTCACTAAATTCTCCCCATAGGGGCCACAAAATAATTTATAGCTTAAGTTAGGATCAAGGGGGTAGGCATCCAATAAGCCGCCTTGATCACTCTTCATCTTGAAACATATAAGTTAATTGTTTAGGGAGCTTCAAATCCACCTATCAGCCCATGGAAAAGAAAACCTGAGCGCGACAAATACTTGTTTCAAAGGGGGTTAGGCTTAGGCGCAGTGCGTGCGGTATCAGTTGGGGCTACCTGACCCGGCTGATACTCGGTACTGTTAATTGACTTTACAAGAAGCCCAAGACTCGAACGCTCATGTGGGATGGTGGTACTTAGTGACCAAAACTAGGGCATCCTTTCCCTATAGGTGACGGTGCAGGTAAGCGTCAGACCCTCTAACCTTACCTTGGTGGATTTTCTTCAGCTAACTGGGAGTGTCGCCAGCTCTTATGGGACGTTGTGCCAACACTTGCAAGATATCTTCTCAAGGCAAAATTACATTTGGGTGTGTGAGGATGAATAGGTCTTCTAGGATTTTGAGTATCATATGCAAAAAAAAAAAAAACACTTTTTTGATTGCTTGATCACATAGATTAATTTAAAGGGAAATTTATTTTATTTTTCACTTTGTTTTATGTATGTGACAATAATTTTTCTTTGATCATAGACTTTATCCTCTCAATTTTTTCCAAAAAAAAACCTAGTCGACACCAGAACGGACCTAATGGGACCTCATCGATCTAGGCATCTTTTGGACCTCCCCCCATTACCAGGAGGGGTTCCAGGTCTTTCGCAATTTAGGCATCAAAGACAAAATGCTGCCACCATTATAGGTTTGTCCTTTATTGGGGCATCCATAGTTTGGAACCCTAGTCAGTCTCCCAACACCACACCACAGACAGATCCTCCCACAACCCCTAGGGGGTAGAGGAGTGCGTCCCATTTAGGAAGCTAGACGAATACACAGCAAGGTACGTCGCAGACTAACCCTCTTCCTAACTAGAACTTTTGTTTTGCACACAGTGCAATGACGTCAACCTCCGAGTCACCTTTCTTAGCTTCGATGAATCTACCCGATTTAACCAAGCTAACAAATGACCCCATTGCACACAACCCTACATGCCCTCCCATGCTCACGAAGCTCCCTTCGGATATACCAAAATTAGAAGGAAATCAAGTGGAAGACCCAGGTAATCATGTCATGACCTTCCACCTGTGGTGCTCATCGAATAGTATTATTGACGACACTATTCAATTGAAACTATTTCAACGCACTCTGATTGGAGTAGCCGCAAAGTGGTACGTGGAGAAACCATCAACTTCACATGGAACCTTTGTCACCCTTGCCACCTCATTCCTAACATATTTTCAGTTACCCATTCACCATGATTCTAGAATGGAATTACTGACTCATTTTAGACAAACCCCCATTGCCCATATCTCGAACCATCTCCATGAATGGAGGCAGCTTCATAGTTTATGTAAAGCTAAACTTAACAATCGGGTTCTCTTAGATTTGTTCCTAAAAACTCTTATGACAGAGATTTCAAAGGATGTGGCACAAAAAAATCCCACATCCGAAGAGGACGCCATCAACAAATCCCAACAACTTGAGCTAATTTATACGTTGTCAAGATACATTTATAACATCCTGCCTAACGCCTTGTGCCTACAAACTTATCAAGAATTTCCAGGCGCCTCGAACTCTGCAGATGGATTAATTGGGTCATTGACCCAAGGATACCTAGGCAGCAGTAGTCAAAACCCCGATTACACATATAGTTCCACCCAGAACGTACCTCAACCCGGTTTTCAAAGTCATCATATGCCTCAACAAAATTTGACCAATAGGGCGCCAACGTTTCACTAGGGAGGCCCTTATCCTTCATCTCAGGGGACCTAGTACGTAGAAATAAACACTCACGGAAGAGCTCCCCTCCAACAACCAGGTGCAAACCAGGGACCATGTTATGCTCAGTCCCCAGCACAAGCCCTGCCTATGCAGACTAATGCACAGGTGAACTTTGTGCAACCGTCCCAGAACCAACCACACCAATACAACCAGGAGGACTACCCTCCTAACTTGGTGAAGAAAAAATCAAAAAACAAGCCAAAAGGGAACCCTGGATAGGGGGAAACAACTAGAAATTCCCACTGTGATCCCAAGTTGGAGGCAACTCTAACTGGAATCAGAGCTAGGAGCCAAGCAATGCCCAACGACAAAGCAAAAGGCCACCTCTTTGAACAAACAATTCTTGTTCGATATGTGGTGAGTACGGCCACTATACTCACCACTGTCCCGATCTCCCTGAGCTGAAGAAGCTACATAGTAACCGAGGACAAGGAGGATCTTCCCAGCAACCAGTTGTGATGCAAGAAACTTTCCCCCATTAAGGGACGGTAAGCACTCAATAGAAAAACATAGACGACTTTGGGAAAATCAGCCATGAAATCTACATGACTGGTGAAGAGATGTTTTTTCAAACACAGGATAGCAATTACGACACCCCACCAGACACCAATACATCAGGGGCAAGTACCAATGCACTGACTGCACCTTTGACCATTTCAAATATGCCTATAGAAACATTTCCAAAAATGGCGAAAGGACCCAATAGGTGTTACACAACATTTTTTCACCGTTCCTGCAATCCCTCGTCCCGTACATTGGAGGACTATTCCTGTGACTTGTGACCAGTAAAATGTCCTGAAAACACCTTAATGGCATCCTTCTACATAAGGACAAGAATTCTCCTGAAGAAAAATTCCTCTGGAAAACCCTAAAAATCCATGTTTTGGCACTGGCGCGGGTAGTCAGTTCATCCCTCGCGCCAATGGGGAAAATGCACACTAGAGGGCGCGCCAGCTGATGCTCTGTCCCTGTGTCTCACCCGCGCCAAGCCTATTAAGGAATTTTTTTTTAAAATAAATGGCGGAATTTTGATTCTAACCAACTTAGAATGAATCATCAGAAAGAAGTTGGGTTGTTTGCCTCCGGATCTCCCTGATTAGGAAGTGGTTTTCCACCTCTCATGGAACCTTCCTAAGAGATAGGGCCCTATCCCATGATTATAGGGATCCTAATCTCCCTTCCTCCCTCTATAAAATCCTGCCCTCTCCATTTCCTAGCTAGCTGAACTTGTGGGAAGAAAACTATAGCTGAGCGACTATTGAGAGCAGAGCCGAGGAGAACCCCATAAGAGAGAGAGCTTTGTCCAAATTCCTGACAGGCTTTGTTGAGACACGCTCCACTGCAAGCCCCGCCGAAGGAAGATCATAGCGTCAGAGAATTTGGTTGTAATCTCCCTTTTTTTTTTATCTATAATATAAGCGACTCTGATTTTGGTTCCATTCGTGTGTCTACTCTTTTATGTAATGAAACGAATTATATCTTCTCTAACTGATTATAGTTACATGCTTTAAGTATTACGTTGTATGTCGTTGTTTCTCTGCATGTGTACAAGTGTCCGGACGTGCTGAACGGAGGGATTGTGATCTGTCAAGCTAGGGACGGGGAGCACTGCTTCTTCCTCAACAACAATAGCATGGGATTTGAGGTAGGCTACTTATCGCGATCTTTGTCTTTCTTGTAACTAGGAACCAACGTCGTTGTGTGATTCGATTGTTGCTAAACCCAATCTAGGGCTAGTGGGATCGCCTCTGTCGACAGAGGGGATTTACCTCCACAATAATTTGGCGACTCCACTGGGGAATCAGTGGGAGTTTTTCCTTCCACAATTGGTTTGTTTTTGGCTTTTGATTGATTAGTCTACTTTTCTGGTTCACCTTCCTTGGTGTTAAACCCCTATTCAACCCCTAGAAGACCAGATCCAGTCTCTGTTGTCCATTTTCATCATTTTCCTAGGGTAAACTCGATTGGCGCAGTTTTTTCCCTGACAGTCACGCCAACTGGCGCTTGTTGCTAGTTAGGCCCCCATGCCAATGCCTTTTTGGCGCAGATTACAGCCAAACAGGCGCGCCAACTCTGCTTGGTTTTAGGGTATGCTTGCCTTTGGGCTCTCTAAGCTTGAGTTTTGGTCCTGGTGTCATTTTTATGATTGATTGAGTGCTTTGAAGTCATTTTTGACTATTTTTAGCCCCTTTCCTCCATTTGTTCGCCTTTTTCTATCAGTTTTGCATTTTAGCCCTAGGGCTTCTAGGTGCTTCAATGTGCTGAGCCTCCCGTGGGAGTTTTGGGTCCCTGCTTTCCTGGTGAATTTTGCTTTTGCTTCTCTGCATTCGTTTTGTTCAGTCCCATTGAATCATTGTGTTTATTGAATGATTGCCTTCTCTATCGTTCAGTTTCGCTTTTTGTTGCTCCAAGCCTAGATCACACAGTTTGTTTGAGTCTCTTTCGAGATTCTTCTTCTATTTGAGGGATTTCGTCATCAGTTTGAGTCTTGATTGTACTTGTTTGAGTTTAGTGAACTTGATTTGCTTCAGCTCTCTCTTTTTCATTCTCAAATTGATTTTTTCATTAGTTTTTTCCATTCATTTAGTGCATTTGCTCTAATATATTGAAAAAATACAAAAACAAGTCTTTTGCATTTTAATTCACATAGTGGAAATTGAGAAATTTTTCACATTACTAGCATCATATAATTCTAGAGAAAATTTTTCTAGTTTCATTAGCGTGCATTTGGAATTGGTAGTGGATGTTTTTGTGTGTTCATTTCGTTATCATTTGAAAGCTCTCAACTCTCCCGTAGATAGCTCTTCATCGAACGGAATGATTTTTAGTGGCATGTAGTTTGCATCTAGAGGTTTTATGAGATCCAACATTCGATAGGGCCTTGAAATTGAAACATAAATTGAAGATCAACTTTAAAATTTACTGATTAACCTAAGGCAGCATTGAAACTTAACGGAACATCTAGTAGTCTAAGGTAGAGACGGGTTCCGGCGTCTTTAAGCCTAGCAGCTATCGCTCGCCATCTGGCTACAGACAACACTAGTACGGACTTGTGCTCCCCGTACCGTCGTGTATATAAAGGGAGACCCCATTAGGTTGCAAATCCTTTATCCATAGGAAGCCAAGTCTGCCTCCTTTTACCTGTGATACACCAGACACAGCATTCGGGGAGATTACCTGCACGTACGTCAAGTCCTTGGTTGATTTCTCTGTCATTTTTACCAAGGTGTATATGGCAATTCACGGATATCTGGTACACCCATTTACCTAGATTACCAGAGCAGTCATTTTGATCTTTACTGACTCACTAAATTTGAAAAGATCATCAAGCGGTTGTCCTTTCACGCTTGTTTCCAAACTGAAAGTGATAGAGTCACCTTTTACTCATTTCTAGAATCTTAAAACATGAAACAATAAAATTTCTAGTTTCAATGTGGTAAAATTAATCACCTGCGATCACACACTCATTTAGAGATTGATTTTTCGGCACGTTTTTATTCGCCTTGGTTTTTTCCCGTGCGTCTTTGTTTTTGATCTCTTCCTCTTTTTGCTACGGTCACAGTGGCAGAACCATCAATTCCGTCTACTGGTAGTCCTTATACAGAAGATTCATCAGAAGTCTCTCAGTCCTCTGTTGAGTATCAGCAGCCCGTTGTATCTGAGTTTCCCGACAGGGGACCGGTTATATCTGAACTTCCCTTTGGAGGACCAGTTGAGTTCAATTGGCCCTTGTCCAACATCTGGTTTGGATTTAGGATTGGGGAACACCTCCCTCCTCTTACATCGGGATATCCTTTTTTGGTTGTTGTTATACCTCCTAGTCCCCGTCGTCTTTTAGAAGATCTTACGGCAGGGTCAGATATGGACTCACCCAGTCCTATTTCTAGTGAGGGAATTCCTACTTCTGGTGAGGTCTATCAGCTCTTTCCCGAAGACATCCCTAAACCTTCTGTTATTTCTTCACCTGGTCCATCGCTCCCAACTGGATATAGGTCTTTAAGTCAGGTTATGGTCATGATTTCCTCTATGGGAATATCAACTCCGTCCATGGAGCCGACCATTCCCTCGTTAGGAATGTCGGCATCGACACTTGTCACGACGTCTCCATTTGTCATATCGGCACCTGTTAGACCTACTGTCTGCGTGGCTGCATCTACGCCTGTTGTCACTACTCAGTCAGCTATGACCTCGTCAGTTCCTGAAGACGTTTATATCGCCTCTGCCATTCCAGAGAACATTTCTCCCAAGGAGTATCGGATGTCTTTAAAGCCGCCGATCTCCGAGGTTTGTCAGTCCTCTCAAGATTTTAATCGTCCTTACTTTTCCCATTATGGAGCGGATGGTGCCCCAATCTACGTATTTCCATATCAATATGATGAGCAAGGCAACCCCCTTCGTTTCCCTGCCCCTAAGGCTTATCAATATATTAATGGTTTTTTAGCTACCCAGCCTGTGCAACCTTCTAATCAACAAGGGCAACCCTTGCAGGGACAACCTTTGTTTCAGCAGGGATATGCTTCTGGCTCACAAGGAAAACCCTTCTAGGGACAACCTTTGGCCCAGCTTGGGTATGCGTATGACCCGCAAGGACAACCCTTACAGGGATAACCTTCAGTCCAACAGGGATTTTCGTATGACCCACAAGGGCAGTCTTACAATACTCAAGGTCAACCTCTACAGCCTCACCCTGTGGTCCAACCAGGGCAACCTCAAGGATCGACAGGGCAACCAGGGTATCAATCTGGACCACCATACGGTCCTGGGGGGCAAACCCACCCTTCTCAACCTTTGGTGCAACCTCAGAAACCTCATTTTCCAATTGGTCAAAATGTTGCACAGGCAGGGCCATCTTATGGTCCTGTCACAGGTCAACCTGGTTATCAGGCACAACCTGGCTCACTCTCGCCATCAGGCCAACCTATTCAACCAGGACAACCTGCATAGCCAGGTCAACCTGTTCAACCAGGATAACCTGCACAGCCTGTTAACCCTGCTCAGCAGTCGATCTATTATATGCCATAGCCAAATCCACCTGTGCGCCCAACTTATCAGACTCAGCAGGGTCCCACTTACCAGCAGCCCATTTGACCCCAAGGCGGCTATTACCTTCAAGGTCAGTCTTGACCGGTTTACAACCCGCCCCAAGGTTCTGGTTATTACCCAATAGCTAGGCTATACTTATACTCCGTAGCAAAATCCATACACTGCTCAATCGGGGCCTACGTATAATCATAATCATTACCCTAGTTATCGACCCACGTACCCTAGTTTTCAGCCACCATATCAACCCAATTATCCAGCTTATAACACCTATGGTCAGAATCCTCCGGGCAAAACCAATGGGGGCAGAGTTATGCTCAACCAGGATGGAGTACAGCTACAGGTCCTTATCGGGGACCTGGCATGCCTTTTAACCCTCAATTGCCTTTTCTCGCCACTTTGGAATTACCGGATGTGTCCAAATTGACCAATGATCTGATTCTTCATAATCCATATTGGCCTCCGGTTTCGACAAAGGTGCCTGGTGATTGTCCTAAGTTTGAGGGTAAATCTGGAGAAGACCCCCAAGCACATGTCATGACATACCACTTATGGTGCTCTTATAATTCTTGGGTGGATGACTCGATTCGTCTGCGTCTTTTCCAGCGCACTCTCACCAGCGCTGCTGCTAAATGGTACATAGAATTACCCCGTGGTATTTTTCAATATTTTAAAACTCTAGCTATGGCATTCCTGACACATTTATAGTTACTGTTTCGTTATGAAGTCGGGACACATCTCCTGACATCTCTGAAACATAACAAAGCCATTCATATTTCAGATCATATTCATGAATGGAGACGTCATCGTCATCTGATCAAGTTTGACATTCCTGATTAGCTTCTAACTCACTGGTTCACTACCTCCTTTGTAAATAATATTGCACAAGACATTGTTATGGGGGCATGTGTAACTGAGGAAAAAGCCATTGCTCGTGCCCAGTACCTCGATTTAGTGTACTCTCAGTCCAGCATGTTATAAAACATCTTGACTGATGCCCCGCGACCAGGGACCTCTAAAGCACCAGCTATCCCATCCGTTGACAGTGTCATTGGTTCCGTCTCTCAAACTTCTCGCAAGTCTTCTAATGGGAAGCAGAAATCGAATTCTTCCAAAAATTATGCTCCTCAGCCTAATCTTGATTCTGGTAAGACCGCGGAAGTCAACACTGTCCAGGCCAATCCTATGGACAAGACTTCCAAAAGAAAAAATAAGGGGAAAGGAAAAGTCAAACCCGATGCCCCAAAATCAGAATCGTCCAAACCACGTGCTGATGATGGTTTGCAATGAAAACCGAAGTACCCTTGCCTGATCTGTGATGAAGACCACACACCAAAGATTTTCCCAGACGATCCGAGGTTAGTCAAATTCTTAAGGGCTCTAAGGGAACTCTGGAAATTATTAAGGAACCTTTTCCATCTCAACAGACCTAGATGGTTGAGCAGCCTTCGCCATTTGCATCGTTCGGGTCTCAATTTTTCATGATGAATGGTACTGCACCTGTTTCTATTGCCACTCGATCGAAAGATTATCCTGGATCACGTCAGGCAGCTAGGAAGGAAGTTGTTGATGGCCCTCCTCCCCCACCTGCCTCTGGTCCTCTTGAGATTGAGAAGCCCAGTGCTGAACCCATTGTACGGCCACCTTCCAAAGGTGTTCTTCGAAAATATTCCTATAATCTGAATGCCTGTGCTGCTCAGCATTACAGCATTGTTGAGGATTTGGCACAAGCGCCTTCTGTGATGTCCGTGTTGGAAGTGCTTCATATTTTCCCATCTCAACGGAAATCTTTGTTATCTCCAATCGGCGGAATTGATCCTGCCGATTCTAGCCTTCTCACCTTTGATCTAGAGAATTTCGTCCCCCGACTTCCGCACCAGATTTCCCTTGTTATACAAGTCAGCATTAACAGCCTCAATATTCACATAGCTGTTGTAGACGAAGGTGCCTCTACCTGCGTTATGTCATCTGCTTTCTGGAAGGCCATCGGCTCTCTAGCCCTCACTTCATCTCCCAATGCCCTTGAGGCATTCGATGGAAGGGAATCAAAACCCTTAGGTGTTCTCACGAGTCTACCGATTACATTGAAAGGTAAGACAGTCAACATCTAAGTGGAAGTTGTTGATGCCAACCTCAACTACAATCTTCTACTCAGTCGCAGCTGGACCCACTCCATGTTGTGCGTTCTGTCCACCCTCTTTCGACTTTTGAAGTTTCCACATGAGGGAAAAATTATTACTATGGATCAGTTTTCTTTCTTTACCTCGTCCTCCGAGAACAACGTGCCATGCGTGGATCAAATTCCTAATCTCCCCGACAGTATAGGACCAGGTCTTTTCAAGGACCCTGTTCTCATGGGTATTTTCCCCCTTACAGCACCAAACACCATTCAATTCAACATGATCTCTAGGTAGGATGACCCATGGATCATCCCTTCTCCTGAACAGGTTGCCTCTTTTGGAGAATCAATGCCTCTGACCCCGGTTGAAATCAATTATTGTGAGATCATTGCCGCATCGGATCCTCCTCCTGTTGATAATGCCCCTTTAAGCATGGCTCTGGATGTTTATTCTCAATGCCCTTGGCTCGACGATGCAGATTCGCCTGATCCTTTGAGAGAAATTTTTCCATCTAACGAAGCTATCGTGGAGACTATGTCTCTCGAAGATCTGCCGTGGAGAAATGGGCATCATCGTTCCTCATTCATGCCTAGCCTGGGGGCAATGTCTAATTGTCTCGAGCGTTTTTCATCTCAGGTTCCCTCTCCGCCACTCCGAACGCCAATATTGACTCATGAAGTTTTTTTGAAAGGAAATATGAGTAATATTACCCAAACGATGCCTATCGACATCTCCGTTAAACCGGGGGTCGTCGAGAACATCCATGTGGGAGTCACTTGTTCTCCCGATGAGATTCAAGTGTACACTAGTCTTTTCCATGAATTCTGTGATGTTTTCGCATGGTCTTATGAAGAGATGCCTGGGATCGATCCCAGTATCGTCGTGCACGAAATTCCCACCTATCCTGGTGCAAAGCTGGTGCACCAACATCTGCGTCTGCATCCTCGAAAAGCCGCTGCTATAAAAGCTAAAGTTGAGAAACTTCTTAAAGTGGGCTTCATATTTCCAATCCCTCTGACAGAGTGGGTTTCCAATATTGTCCCTGTGGATAAGAAGCAGAGCATAATTTGAGTCTGTGTTGACTATCAAGATATCAATCGGGCTTGCCCTAAGGACAACTATACCACCCCCTTTATAGATCATATCATTGATGATTGTACGGGGAGTGAGATCTTTTCCCTTATGGATGGATTTTCGAGTTATAATCAAATCAATATCCTTCCATCCGATCAACATAAGACCGCTTTCATCTGTCCATGGGGAACATTCACCTATAAGAAGCTCCATTTCGGCTTAAAAATAGTTGGGGCTACTTTCCAGCGTGCCATGTCTTACGCTTTTCACGACATACGTAATGTTGTTCAGTTGTACCTGGATGACCTTCCGGCTCATTCAGCTCGACGTGAAGACCATCTCGAAAATCTCCGCCAGATTTTTCTTCGTTGCAGACATTACAACATCAGGCTTAATCCTCACAAGTGCGTCTTCTGCGTTGACTCTGGTCGGCTTTTAGGATTCATTATCTCTAAGGAAGGAATTCGCTTTGACCCTCTCAAGGTCGAGGCTATTGTTAATCTCCCCTCCCCATCCTCACTGCATCAACTTCAGAGTCTTCAGGGGAAAGCAAATTTCTTACGTCGCTTTATCCTGAACTATGCAAAGGTAGCCAAAGGGTTTACGCGACTTCTAAAGCAGGACGTCCCTTTCTATTGGGACGATATTGCTCAAAAATATTTCGATAAACTTAAGACGTTGCAAGTCAATGATCCATTAATACGTCCTCCAAACTATCATTGCGACTTTACCCTCTATTTGGCTGCCACATTCAGCACAATTGCCATGGTTCTGGTACAGGATGATGATGATGGTAATGAACACGTGGTTTATTCTTTGTCTCGGAACCTCCTCGACACTGAAATGCATATGTCGAGAAGTTGGCACTGGCCGCGGTCCAAGCCATTCAGCAATTTCGCCATTACATCCTGTTGCGCATTGTAACCGTGATTTCCGATTGCAACCCCATGACTTACATTTTGTCCCGACAATTTCTAGGGGGCAAGTACTCAAAATGGATTGTGATCCTTCAAGTGTTCGATATGGAGTTCACTACTACCAATTCTAAGAAATCACTGGTTTTTGATGATCTCATTTGTTCTCTCCCTATCGACTCTGTTTCGTCTCAATCCGAGGATCATATCCCGGACGAAACTCTCTTCTTAATCAGCACTCTCAATCCATGGTACAATGATATCATCGTATACCTCTAGACATTGACCTTTCTGTCCGAGTTAACGAAGGATGCTCGATGACGCGTTCGACATCAGTCACAACCATATCGCATTGTCGGAGATACCCTATATCATGTCGGAGTCGATTATGTACTCCGCCGGTGTTTGACCTTAGAAGAGGCTGAGAAAGTTCTGAATGACTGTCACAGTGGCGCCTGTGGTGGTCACATGTCCGATTATGCTACCGCATAGAAGATCCTTCGTGCAGGCTATTTCTGGCCATCTATATTTAAAGACTGTATTGTTGTAGTACGAAAGTGTCACGCGTGCCAGATTTTCCAACACAAGATGTGTGTGCCACCTCTCCCATTACATCCTGTCATTACTGTGGGCCTTTTTTCCAAATGGGGCATTAATTTTATGATATGTAACCCTCACTTGGGCGGGGGGCATGCTTATATCATCGTCGCCATATATTATTTCACCAAGTGGGCCGAAGCGATGCCTACATTGGCCGCAGACAGTAAGACAACTGCATAGTTCATTTTCAACCATGTGATCACGCATTTTGGCATTCCTCAAGCCATCGTCACTGATCATGGCTCTCATTTTCAGGACTACATGATGGCAGAGCTGACATCTAGGTTGGGCTTGTGTCACGACAACTCAATGCCATATTACCCTCAGGCAAATGGCCAGGTTGAAGTGGTGAACAAAGTGCTTGTCACGATGCTTCAATGAACAATTGGTATACACAAATCGAATTGTCATCTCCAGTTGTTCTCAGCTCTTTGGTCCTACCGAACGTCAGTGAAGAGTGCAACCGGATTCACACCATTTCAGTTGGTGTATGGTCTGGAAGCTACTCTTCCAGTTGAATGTGATATCCCTTCATTAAAATTGGCTGTGGAATTACTGCCCGACACTTCTCCGGAGGAAGAACGTCTCCTATATCTTGAGAGATTGGATGAAACTCGCCGCTTGGTTGCTTTAGTTATCGAGGCACAGAAAAAGCGGGTTAAAGCTCATTTCGATCAAACATTTTCTCTGCGCTCTTTTATCGAAGGGGAACTCGTCCTCTTGTATGATCAAGCCCATGACAAGCTTGGGGCAGGAAAATTCCAACCTATGTGGCATGGGCCCTATATTGTTAAATGCATATTAAAAAATGGAGCTTATGAGCTGATCGATTATGAAGGTCTTCCTTTGGCGTAGCCCAGAAATGGGTTGTACCTGAAGAAATATTATGCTTGAATCATTCTTGCGTAGTATATGTACATAGGTAGTTTTTTCATTTTTGTGCATGTGTGGTGTGGTGTGCTTTGTAAGCATTTTTCTGCTCATTGGGTCTTCCTAATTGTGCAGATGTCTATTACTCCTTATGTCGGTTTCGCGGATGGTGCCTCCCGCAGTACCAGGAACCTATCTTCGACAGCCTGGGTAATTTATGATCCTACTGGTGAGTTGGTTAATTTACAATGTGTTTGTCTAGGGCCTGCTACAAATAATGTCGTGGAATATAGTGTCGTTTTGGAATTATTAAATGAGGCGATCAACCTCGGTATTCGCACATTGCTTGTATATCTGGACTCACAGCTTGTGGTTTTACAGCTCAATGGTCATTATTCAGTTAGAAACCCATACATTTTAAGACTGTATCTACGTATTCATTTAATTGAAATAAATTTTGATTACATCACATATCAGCATATACCAAGACGAATGAATACACTAACAGATGCAGTAGCCAACATGGTATTAGATAGACATTTATGCAATTTGTAAAAACATCATCATATGTAAGCAAGATCCATGTAGAAATAGATGTATATATATGTCGAGTGTTTGCAATGTGTGCATCATATAAGATCCAAAAAATGTACATGTTTGTTTTAATTACATCCAGAGATGACATGTCTCTCAAAAATATGCAAATAAAATCCTAGGCGACTAATCAGCATGGTGCTCATGGTAGCACGTGACTGCCCACACCAACCGCCTTAGTAAGTGGTGGAGGTGACTCGGCACCCCTACGGTGTGCCTCTGATAAGCTAAAGGGACATCAGCTAGGCGAGCATAATCTGGAACCCCACGAGCAATCCCCTCGAGGTTCTGTACAAGCGCATCCCCCTCGCCCCCCTCACCTTGAGGGTCATAAGCGAGAGGGGTCCTCCTCGCGATCGGTGACATCCCGGCCGGCCTCTCTGGGCCAACATCTACATACGTATAGGATCAGCTATTAGAACATGCATGTATACTAAAAAATCATAAAACTCATAAAATTAAAAAGAGTCTTACCTAGCTCCTCATCCTAGTCCTCTCCTTCTAGAAGCGAAAGGTCTGGGTCTTTAGTAAAATCAGTGCCCGCATAGGGCCAATCCTCTACGACGATCAGCTGTCGTCGGAGCCATCCAAAGAACTCTGGCCGCCATGACATCTATTGGCCGCCCCCTACCCTGGGCATCAATGTTGCCCATCGAGCCATCCATGGCTCTCTCAATGGTGGAGCTGGGACTATAGCCCCCTGGCCCTGGAAGATAGGTAGTCATTCCAGGAAGAACGATACCAAAATTGACCCGTATCCAAACTGTTTCAGTTTTGTCTTCTTGCATTTGGTCAGTTGTCGTTTGATGTTCATAGTCATGGCTATGGCCCAGTTAAACATTGTTGGGTTCATACATTCTGATGCAAGGAGGAGCTATGTCTTGGTACCCTCGTGCGGTGCCTGCGACCCCGCAGCCCGCATAATGGTATGTAGCACTACTCTGAGTGCTAGATCAGGAACAGGCTGAATGTCGACTTTGCCACTACTTGTTCCCTTCTGTGCCCCTCAGCACACTCTGTCCATGACCATTGTCACATTTTCACCAGAAGGTCTGGTGCTAGTCAATATAGGAATTGGGCCCCTGCGTGACAATCCAGTGATGAAGTACACATCAGACACTTTGATCTCAAGTACCTGATCTCGAAGTTTAAACTTCTCCTCATCCTCATCCCAGATACTAACCAGATATTGCAGTAGTTCGGGCTGAGCCCGGAGACATGGCGTTAGGAAGAATTTTTTCAAATTGCAATTTCGGAGAGCATTCATACACTGCTCATTTCCCATTTCCAATTCATCTTCCTCACTGTGCTCTCTTTCCTTCCATTCAATCACCATTTTTTCTTTATACCTGCATCAAATTAGTCATAAACACATTGTAAGATCATTTGGGTGCTTAAAATAACAGTTAAATGGCTCTATTTATGTTAATTTTGAGTGGAATGATGGGTTGTGCGATTGGCGTGGCTGTTTTGCTGACAGTCGCGCCACCTGGCGCGACCCCTTTGTGAAAAAGGGCCGGTTGGCGCGGGTCCGTGCCTGGTACCCGCGCCAACGGCGGAGGCCCTATTTTTGCAATTCCTCCCCTCAAGAATGCTGAATTACCATGAGAAGCTATGAAATATGGCTTAAAAGATGGCTAATGGAAGTGGCTCTTACTTGGAGAAGACAGAATCTGGATTCTTCCACTGGATCACCCACAGTCGTCACTTCAAGATCGCACAGGAAAAGACTCACTATCACTCTTCAAAGAGGTAAAAAGGTAAAAAGTAAAGAATTTTTTTCTATTGGTGATATTTATAACTTTTTAAAATAAAAATTAGGTTTTGGGGCTTATTTTGCCGATATTTTATTATATTTTTGTCGAAAAATAGGTTTTACACTTGCCTTTTTGTGCAGCGACAAGTTTTCATGCGATTAGGACGACGACATGAGTTGTATTTTATACTTTTTAGGACTCGGTAAAAACATGAAAAAGTCACTACTAGAGTCACCTTTCAGCTCTTTTCTGACTCTCTAAAACTGAAAATATCATCAAGTCACTTGTCGTCTTGAGCTCGTTAAATTGGCTACGAAACGACATCTACCCAGTATATGTTTACCCCTTTTTCGGGCTGGGATAGATTATTTATGAAAAAGGAATACCCTAGCCTATCGCGACTAGGAGGTTCTCTCAGACATAGTTTTCTACCTTTTCGGATATGTGGGACTATCTACGAAAAGGGACTACTGGAGTTTTCTTTTCCATTGTCTTTTCAAACTCTCTAAACATGAAAATACGCCGAGTTATTCCTTTGTCAGACTCGTTAAAAACTGATGACATCGGACTCCGTCGTAATGACGTTACTAGAGTTTATCCTTCCTAGGGCTTGTAAAATGTACTAGGATGGATTTTTCCGAAGGAAAAACTTATATTGCAAGCACATGCTATCCCCTTCAAGCTTGTTTCCAAAAATAATTGGGGTACTTGCCAAAAATGGTGGGGGAAAATGGAACCAGTATTATAGTCGTGTCGGCAGTATGTCGCTCTTGAACATGGCACTTGTCTGCATTCGTGTCGGGTTGGGGACATGATCTCATCTCGTTATCTGCTTGCCTTCATGGGTTTGGGTAATCTCTTTTGACCGCTCATTTACTCTTTTCCACATCACCATGACCTCGGATCCCTTGATGTCAAATACTGCCAAATCCAGTGTCGTGTTGTCGATATGTTCAAGAGAAGGTTGCCTCTACAGTTTTCAACCTACCTCTGAATATCTGTCAATCTTGATTCACAAACATCAGGTTCCTCTGTCTCATGTTGATGATGTGGGAAACATTATGGCCCACGTTCAATCATGGTCGATTCCTATCGACTTTAGCTCATTATCCAGGAAACTGATTTAGAGACTCCCTTTAGGTGCCTTAGAGCCTACATGCCTCAATGGCAGGTTCTTCGCATTTGACGCAAGGTTTTCCTTATTGGCCTTCGATCGAATGATTCTGCGGGTGTTCAACACTAGCTCACTGTTCACATTCTGTAGATTGTACCTCTTGTACCTTGAGAGCCATCATCATTATTGCTGGTTCCTCTCGCGTCTGTTAACAACTTTCATTATTGGCTAGTAATCAGACGATGTTCCTGCATGTTCGACTTCAGCTCACATATTCACATGCTCGAACTTGTACACTGTTCGGGTCGAGATGGAGCACAAGACCCTGGATTTTGTCTAATAAAAATCCAAGCTGCGGGTTATTTGTGGATTATTATGATTTATTACATGACTCATTTGATTGGATGGTTGCGACCATACCTGAGTCTACTTGTTGGTCCTTATTTACTCGATGGTTGCGTCCATAACTTGGATCCTGGTTTTTGTACACTCTATTATGGATGGCTACGCCCATACCACATATCATGTATCATATATATTATTTGTATTTGTATTTGAAGGTTTTTCGATGGCCGTGTTTTCAGTTGGGCACGTTCTCATAAAGCATTTCACCCCTCCCTCTCTCTCAGACCTCATGCTTTAGGGGGCATCTGTTACACATCATTTTGTCACCATTTCTACAATCCCTCGTCCCGTACATTGGAGGACTATTCCGTGACTTGTGAATAGTAAAATGTTCTGAAAATGCCTTAATGGCATCCTTCTGCATAAGGACAAGAATTATCCTGAAGAACAATTCCTCTAGAAAACCCTAAAAATCCATGTTTTTGCAATGACGCGGGTATTCAGTTCATCCCTCGCGCCAATGGGGAAAATGCACACTAGAGGGCGCACCAGCTGGCGCTCTGTCCCCGTGTCTCACCCGCGCCAAGCCTATTAAGGAATGTTTTTTAAAAATAAATGGTGGAAGTTTTATTCTAACCAACTCAGAATGAATCATCAGAAATAAGTTGGGTTGTTTGCCTCCGGATCTCCCTGATTAGGAAGTGGTTTTGTTAAACACCATGTTGAACACACACATGGTGTATGAGAAGGATGAACACACACATAAGAGACTCAACACACAATGAAAGATAAGCGTGAGGCTTTCTTATTTTTCCATTATACATGATGTACATTTATAGTACAATGGTGTGACTCTTGGTTTCACATTCCAAGGTCACTTGGACTCCATTGTGACTTTTCTCATTCCACACCTACCCATGTAGGATTAGGTGTTCCAACAGGTTTTCCACCTCTCATGTAACCTTCCTAAGAGATAGGGCCCTATCCCATGATTATAGGGATCCCAACCTCCCTTCCTCCCTCTATAAAAGCCTGCCCTCTCCATTTTCTAGCTAGCTGAACTTGTGGGAAGAAAACTATAGCTGAGCGACTATTGAGAGCAGAGCCGACGAGAACCCCGTAAGAGAGAGAGATTTTTCCAGATTCCTGACAGGCTTTGTTGAGACACGCTCCACTACAAGCCCCGCCGAAGGAAGATCATAGAGTTAGAGCATTTGGTTGTAATCTCCCTTTTTTGTCATCTATAATATAAGAGACTCTGATTTTGGTTCCATTCATGTGTCTACTCTTTTATGTAATGCAACGAATTATATCTTCTCTAACTGATATATAGTTACATGCTTTAAGTATTACGTTGTATGTCATCATTTCTCTGCATGTGTACAGGTGTCCCGACGTGGCGAACGGAAGGATTATGATCTGTCAAGCTAGGGATGAGGAGCACCGCTTCTTCCTCGACAACAGCAGCGTGGGATTTGAGGTAGGCTACTTATCGCGATCTTTGTCTTTCTTATAACTAGGAACCAACAGTCATTGCGTGATTCGATTGTTGCTAGACCCAATCTAGGGCTAGTGGGATCGCCTCTGTCCGTAGAGGGGATTTACCTCCACAACAATAGGCGAGCAGGAAACTACTCCGAAGCAACCCATAATTATAGTATCATGGATGATTTAGCACAATCTCTCGCAGCTATGTCAGCTTTGGAATTATTGCAATCATGCCCAAAACAGCGGAAAGCCCTACTTTCTATGTTAGGTGCTATTGACCCTTCCAATACATGCCTAATGGCTTTTGACTTAGACAAAGCCACCCCTAGGCTTCCTTCCATGGTCGCCTTCCAGATACCAGTGTCGGTCCAAAGTATCACAATTCACTGATGTGTCATAGACGAGGGTCCATCCATGTGCATCATGTCCAAAAATGTTTGGCAGAATTTATGGTCTTTCAAACTAAAACCCTCAGTCATTATGCTTAGAGCATACGACGGTCGTCCATCAACCCCCGTCGGCCTCTACCAAAACGTCTCAGTCTGCTTAGCCGGAAAGACGGTCCACATAGACATTGAAGTCTTGGGCACTCACCCAGACTACAAATACCCCTTGGGTGGAGTTATATGTACGCCATGTATGCCATAGCCTCCTCCGTCTTTCGCATCATGATGTTCCCCCACAAGGACCACATCATTACTATAGACCAATTGACGCATAGCGAGAAGCGACCTCTAACAAACATAGATGTAATTCTACCCTATGTAGATACATCCTCGGATGCTCTCTCATGGTACCAATAATATGGCCCCGACCAATTCAAACCGTCGTATGTTCTAGGGTCATTCCTAGGATATCCCCCCATAATCCCCGAGTCATCGCCCGATGTCACAGGGGCTCCAGTGTGTATGATGTCCACATCAAGCGTCGAAGCTAGTTAGGGCATGGACACAAGAAATAATGACACTGATTCATCAGCCATGACAACCTCTCTAGCCTACACCGCCTCCCAAACCCCTTTCCTCTACCCCCCAGCTAGTTTCATCTCCAAACACATTTTGGCAACACTGGTATACCTCTCTAGCCTACACCGCCTCCCAAACCCCTTTCCTCTACCCCCTAGCTAGTTTCATCTCCAAACACATTTTGGCAACACTGGTATTACCAAATATATCATTGGGAATCCCAGTTTGGTACCTTGTTCCCCCTGCAGGAACAAAAGCCACCCACGTCACTGCCACAGGATTGAAGCCCCTCAGTCCCGAGGAGGTCCCACTCATCCCCGAAATGGCCGAAACCGCCCCTGCAAGGGAAATTCCCATTACAAAATCGGTGATCACGGCTAAGAAAATCGAGAAGAGAGGAAAGAACATGATGACCCTCGCCATACAACGGGAATCACCAGTCTGTGCCATATGCGACGTAATAGGCCACCCTACCCATATATGTCCGGATTTGTATGAATTAAAACCACTCCTTGGCTTTGAGACACACATCGCGACGTCGCGTTCCCGTAAAAAGGAACCTACCACCAAAGGTAAAGGAAAAACACTACATACCAATCACGCATGCGCTCTCTGCAGCAACTACAGGCACTATACCCATCATTTCCCAGAGCTCCTGTGATATAGGGATGCTTTACATGCCATCAAGCGATCCTATCAAGAGGATCCCTCCACCCATTCATCCGACAATGAACCTCGCACCATCCTGCACCTGCAGGAGGAACAATAGTCACTAGAAAGATAGCCATTTGTCCCTCCTCTCCCCAAGCCACCATACACCAACCAGGGATAGGGGAACTTGGTTGCCTCATCCTCTTGCGTTATCACGCACGTCGATTACTGTAGATGATTTGATCGAGTCTTTGACCCAAGGTCACCTAGGCAGCGATAATCTGTATTCGGGGAGTTACTAGGCGCGTTGTCTACTGCAGATGTTTTGATATGGGTCTTTGACCCAAGATCACCTAGGCAGCAGTAGCTTCCATGATACTCAGAGAGTTACCAAATAGGTAGATTCTCTAGACGACTTGATCGGGTCTTTGACCCAAGATCACCTAGGCAGCAGTAACGCCCATGATACTCAGGGATTTACCAGGTAGGTAGATTCTGCAGACGGCTTGATCAGGTCTTCGACCCTAGATCTCCTAGGCAGCAATAACACCCAGGTAGGTAGATTCTGCAAATGGCTTGATCGGGTCTTTGACCCAAGATCACCTAGGTAACATTAGTACCATGCGCATCGATCCTGTAGATGGTTTGATTAGGTATTTTTCCCAAGATCACCTAGGCATCAGTAGTACCATGCACATCGATTCTGTAGACGGTTCGATTGGGTCTTTGGCCCAAGGACCCCTAGGTAGCATTAATCAATACCCTGGATACTCATATGATTCTACTAAGAACGTATCACAACCTAGCTATCATGAAAGTCACCCTGGCACTCATATACCAACCAGGGACAAGGGAATCGAAATCCCCCATTCCCTAAACAGAATGGACCATTGGAACAAGCGTGATGCACCGGTCCATCTAGTGCAACCCTTCCTAGGCTCGTCAATGACCATGCAACCAGGAGAATTATGACAATCCTCCAAATGCTGAAAAAATAAGCTGAGGAACAAACAAAAGGGGAGATCCTGGATAGGGGGAAATAACCAGCAACACCCCCCGTGATCTCAGTCTGGGGGCAACCCCAACTGAAATCAAAACTAACAACTCCCAAGGGAAAAATGGAGCTTAGAGTATCTGATCACCAGACCGAAAGCAGCACTGTGATCAACACGCGATAATGCCCAGAGGTGATGCCACATAATCGCACTCCCGAAAAATTATTTTTCAGCACCGGCAGGTATGCCCTCTCTCATATTCTTTTTAAAAAAAAACTCATGACTTTCAATAATATTTGATAAAGAATATGCTTTCACTTGAGGTATTTTTTTTTGCAGGAAAAGCTCACAAACCATCCACAACGCCATCTACTGAAAGTTTCAGAGAAGGTATCATTCTACACCCGGCATGATAGAGTCCCAGTAAACTTTGCATATCCTGACATCATTTCTCCATTAGAAATCAACCACAGGGTCCTCATATCCGATCGTGTTTATCATCACCTCACCCTGCACATGATAAACATCCTCTTTGGTCGGTAGAGCCTCCCCTCCATGGCACTCGTCACCCATAGTAGACCATATATCATAGCAAAAGTGACGACATGGCCATACCAATTTAGTCTGGGAAGCACCTCATGCCCATCCATCCACCATGCATAAGGTCAAGTTTACCATACAAGCTAAAAATCTTTTCCCGGATGAGCAGGTTGTACAAGCAGATCAGAAGTGCATTACCGCGCCTCGCATTTGACCCACCATACCTCCACCAGCATAATCCCATCTGCAATATTTTTTCATCCACTTCATCAACCTCACACATGAGACTAGCCAATGGGACGCCCACCCTTAGCAAAACACCTTCCTCACAACATCAGTGAGCGAACACTTTCATGTTTTGGGGTACCCGTCTTTGTGTTTTGTACAAACCAAACACCATTATTTTATTCTTTTGGTAAGTGTACAAAGACCTCGAATGGTGCACTACGTCCTTCACCCTCCCGTTCATCTTTTTTTAACATGGCAGCAGTCCCTGAACACCCTTGGTTGGATTATTACACCCCCACGCACAAGCCACCATAACATTCATAGCCCGTTTATACCTGCCCTGGAATTCCTATCGACTCCAAGGATTTCCCCATCAGAAATAACTATGACTACCGCCAAGCTGCTTAGTATGCTCCGTGTTGGGGTCCTGTGATTTGGCAGATTAGCATGCCAAGTGACAAGGCAACATGCAAACTAAGCTTTAGAGCTCTAGGATCTAGCCCTCCTAGTCTCAGAGAGGGATCTCTCAATATTTTTATAAGGATATGTCTTGAATGGTTTGAAAGTTGATCTTAGGCTAGTTATGAAGTGCAGGGTTGTTTGTTTTGTTTGGTTGGAAAAATATGTTTCATGTAGTATAGATAGAGCATGGGAATCTACAAGCCATTGGGCAATGGAGCCATGTGAAAATCTAAATAGTTATGATTGAGAAGGAAGGGAAACCAAAGGGAAAATCTAACTTGGTCAAGGATTTGTTGAATAATATAGGTGAAATGGGATGAACATTAAGGACTAAGAGTGAAAAGCAAACTAAACCCTTTCACAATGGCTTAAAGGATGCGGGGAACACCCTATTTCCTCCAGTAAGCTCATTGTTTTGGACTTAATCAACATAAATACTCAAAGAAAAGGAGAAATGTAGACTAAAACCCTCTTAATGAATTATAGGATTCAGGGAACGCCCTATTTCCTCCTATAAATTCACTATTGAGAGCTTAATCAATAAAGACATACAATTGCATTCAAAGAAGAGGGAATGCCTTAGACATCTAGGAATGCAATTATAGGGACCTTTAACACAATAATTACAATAATGAACAGAGGGTATGATTGAAACAATCCTCTCTGTCAAACTGCAAGCATTAATAATCAAAGGGAGATTTCAGATACAACATTCAGTGGAAAAGAAAGAGGGAACGCCTAAACAGTCTTTAACACAACTGAATTTACCATTTGTGAAATGAAACAAACTGAATATTCAAGAGAGCTATTAAAATACCCTGTCATGTTCAGTAGTGGAAAACATATAAACAATGAAGGATAAACAGGTCAGAGGTGCTTCTAAGATACATTTCTCTGTGTAAAATTTTTATCCCACTGTAAGTCAAAGCATAATGGAACAAAGTGATAAACAAGAAACAACATTAACAATAAGAGATTACTTCACCAAAACTAGGATCAGGGATCCAATGGTCCATCCTCCTTCATCAAAACAAAAAACAGAGACTTCCACACTCCTTCAGAACACCAATGATTCTTCAAAGCAGCAATCTATGTATTACTTTAGAAATCACCAAATGCCAACCTTTTACAATGAGACTTCAAAGAGTCTTTATAGGAAAACTGAGGAAAAGTAGGTGAAGAAAGCTTTAATGAACATCAGAGATAGGAGAATTGTATTCGAATGCTCCATTCCAATGTCATAAAAATTACATTAAATCCCAAACAGACTCAATGACTTCGTAGCTTGTTGAGGCCATTTTGATATGACAGAGATCACCCTACAGGATGTCCTTTTGGAGAAAACACTGCCTGCAACAGTACTGTCATTTTCCTAGTGTAAGTTAAGTGCAAGCATGGGTTTTGAGGCCCCCCATACTTCCAAATAACTGCTCTGACAGTTTGTGCTATTTTTCTTTGATGTGGTAACTGCTGGGATGTTTTTTGTCCATGGAGGTAGGTTGTATGTGTCAGTCAACGTTCTGCGCCAATAACTCCTCTGTCCCTCTGTACTTGAAACTATTTAAGCTTGATTGTGCTCCTTCTTTGTTGATCTGCTCGAACTTTTCATACCTGCTTTTCCCGAAGGTACCTTTATTCTTCTGTATATTTTTTCTTCAACATGCTATGCCCTTGGTTGTTCCTTTAATCTTCAAACTTTTTTTCTGCCACTTGGTACTTGATCTTTACCATTTCTGAGTTTCTATGTATAGGTGGCAGGTTATGCTGAGCTGGAGGGTCTGATTGCTAAGACGGTGTTCATGACTCACCGTTAGAGACGTATAAATTGTCCCCGCTGGTCTCCCTTCTGCATTGATCAAGTCACAGGGTCGTCACCCTGAAACTTGTGTCACCACTGTGTGACTGTGGGGAGCCTTATGAATTATTCACCACTAACCTGCAATACACACGATAAACACATTATGAAATCCTACGTGGGGGTTTAAAACTGCTTACAGAAGGCTTAGGCGGGGCGGAGGAGCAGTGAGAAGGTGGTGAATGCAGCGGAAAAATGGAGGAAAACCCTAGCAGAGCAACTGACCAGGTTCAGTGAGGGTCTGGGTGCGCTGAGGAACGTGAACCGTTAGATCAAGACGATCTACGGTGGAGATCTCTCGATGAGCGTCGCGGGAGAGAGATGGCAAGAAAATGAATTGTTATCGTGATATAATATGGGTCGTGCGATCTCAGAGATCGACGGCTGGGATTTAAAACTGAAAGAGATGTTTCGGAGGGAAACGGTATGGTGGAAAACCGGGAATGGTTTTCGTAAAATAAAGTGGGGGGAGGCTGTTTTGAGTGAATGGAATGCGATTCCATACACCGGGCGACACGTGGATTCTTAAAACCACCTATTTTTCAAAATTTTGAAACGTTAATCCTCGGACATAAAAAATTTGCAATATGGAGTGTCAGCCATCGGATTATGAGGTGTTGATCGGACGGTGCGGGTCGCACGCGATAGGCACAAAGATGCAGGGGCGAAAAACGTGGTGGGCCAGGTGATGAAGGGTGATGTTTTTCATGTAGCGGGTGGAGGTTGAAGGACTAGGTGATGCGATGGCCGTAGATCTTCTCAGATCAACAGCTAGGATTTCATCGCATGGTTGGGGGAAAAAGAACAAAGGGAAACAACTTTTGCGATTGCGATGGCGGGGGCTGTGGGCAGAGCGCGACAAAACATCGGCCATTGATTCTTGTGGGTTCAATGGCTGAGACCAAATCGGTGGATCGGACCATCAGAGGACCAGAGCTTGGGAAATAGACTTATGTTTTGTGTGATGCGACGAAGGGGTGTGGTCCCATGGAAAGGTAAGGAGACTGAGGGTTAAAGAGAAAGGGCTTATCACATCAATGGGTGGGGTAAAATCAAAGGAAGACAAGGGAACGGGGAAAAAACTCCGATTGCGATGGGGCGATGAGGCCTAGTGCCTAGTTATGGTTCTGGGTCATATGCAGAGAAAGGGGTTAAGGGCTAAGTTGAAAGGGGCTTAAGTCCTTAGTGAGAAAATGAAGATTTTCAAGGACTTTAAAGGGTTTTTTGAGGGATTTGGATGTTCCGATAGGGGTAAAGACAGGGTTTCAAACCTTATAAAGGGGGTTTTACATGGCTTGAAGGGAATTTGAGGCCTTTAGAAGCTAAATGGAGGGTTTAAAGATGAAAGAAGGCTTTATGAAATGGGGGGGAGAAAGTGGAAATAGGTAGTTTCAGAGGCCTTTTGGAACAACTTTCTTCGGTGAATCCGCGTGGTTTTAAGATGGAAACAACAGTGAATATTAATTCAAAGGATAAGGAATCATCATAAGACTTCAAAGATGATGGATTTTCAAAGGAAATATATCTCTTGAAGGCTTGAAAAACAAATTTAGCCACCATGTGGTATAACAGAATTTATAGGTGGCTAACAGTGGCTCCACTTAGGGAGGACAACTTGCCCTTTAGGTGTCCAGAACCTCAGTAATCTATGGATTTAACAAACCAGTGCCATTCCATTGGGTAGAATTCTTCATTTGCCACTTTTCACTGTCCTGCAGCAAGAAATCCATTCGAACAACACTTCTACCTACCTCAAACTACTTTTCCTAGCATTGTTTTCTTCCTTGAGTGCACTTGGACTGGAAAACTCTTTCTCCACCATTTTATTTTTCAAAGAGAAAAATAAACCTATCTAATGCTACCCTTATTTCTCCATGAGTTCATATTAAGCAGTTGAACTCATAATTTTCTCTACCTAACTACAATCTGTCAAGATTAAACTGTTTGACAGATTTCATTCTCTATATTCTAAAATAGAAATTGAAAACACAGCCAAACCATGATTAGGTTGTCTGATTTGTTGTGGGTCCATGGCATAAAGACAAGTTGCACATGAACTGAAACTTGTAGAAATTCAAAACCAAAATTTTTAAGGCTGAAGATCTAAAATTCAAAATGTTCTTCCTTCTCATTGTGACTCAGATTTTGGGCTTTTTAGAGTCACCTTTCTTTTTTCTTCATTTCAGCTCTGGTTTTGATCTTGTTAGAGTTGTTTTATTTTCTTTTCTAGTTCCAGTTTTGAGCATGTTAGAACCAGTTCTCTTCTTCTTTTTGACTCAAGATTTGAGAGAATTAGAGCCATATTTTCCTATGATTATAGGTTCAGATTTTCAGCATGTTTTAACCTTTCTTTCTTCTATCCTAATATGTTCTACTGATAAGCCAAGATTACACAGTTTGGCAGATCTTTTTCACTATCCTATCAGCAGTAAATTGAAATCTTCCCAATCATGATTAGGCTGTATGATTGGATAGTATTTCTCCTTAAAGTAGTGGCATTTGAGCTTGCACACTTTCATATTTTCCTTCCTTTTTGGTATGGGGCTATACCTTTCTTGTTTTATTTCAACCCTCTTTTCTATTTTTTATTGTTTTTGTATTTTTCTTTTGATTTTTCTTTATGAAAATGGTATGTACAATGGGTAAAAACTCTGAAACTAAGATTCTTGATAGAAATAGTGTTTAAGCATCCTGCCATTGATAGGACCTCCCAACACTTCTTCACCATTCAGTTCTTGCAGAAAAAATGCATTATGCCCTCTTATGGAATGAATAATGTAGGGCCCCTTACACAGATTTTCAAACTTACCATGTTTCCCTTTCTCTTCCCTCCTTGAATTCCATTTGAGAACCACATTTCCAACTTGGAATTCATTTGCTTTAGTCCCTTTGTCAAATAACGTTTTGATGTTCTCTTGGACCTTTTGATTTCTCTAATAAACTTCCTCTCTGGTCTGCTACAAATGGATGGTCTCATTGATCCTTCTCTGCATATCATTTTCTTCAGCTTGGACTTCCGGAAGGAGTTTCATGACTGGAACTCCTAAGGATGTTGGGAAAACAGCGTCTATGCCATAGACCAACTGATAGGGAGACATATTAATTGAATTTTTGGTGGTAAACCTGTCAGCCCATAGGGCTTGAACAAGCTTACCATTCCATGCTTTTTGGTTCTGATCCAACAATTTTTTGATGATGTTGGTCAGGCTCTTGTTGGGGGATTTAGCAAGTCCATTTCCTTGGGGCTAATAGGCAGTGGAGTGGCCTAAGGTGATCTGATATTTATGGCAGAAATCAACCATCCTCTTAGATTTAAAGGCAGCAGCATTGTCTGTGATTATTTTTCTAGGACAGCCAAATCTGGACAATATGTTGGTCTCAAGGAATTTAATAATGACAGAGTCAATAGCATTCCTAGTGGGTATGGCTTCTATCCATTTGGTAAAATAATCAGTGGCTGTGAGGATCCATTTGTGCTGGGCTGAGGAGGATGGATGGATTTCCCCTATGAATTCCAAACCCCACTGTTGAAAGGGTGCTTCAACACTAATAGGTTTCAAGGGTAAGGGCAAGAGCTTTCTTCTACCATCAAAAATTTGGCACTTGTGGCAAGACATTACTAGTTTGTGGGTGTCTAGAAAAAGGGTGGGCCAATAGTAACCGAATCTGAGGATCTTGTTTGCTGGGATCATGCATGATTTTTCCTGCATCAACCTCAACTAAACATTTTATTAATATCCCAATAGTGTTTTTCCAATATAAAACTTCATCTATCATACAATAATTTAAAGCCTTCTGTTTGACAAATCTGGCTTTTGTTTTTGACAAAGAAGGAGGAGCATTTAAATAAAGCAACACATAAATGATGTCAGCATACCTTGGAGAGTGTTTGGTCAATTTAGTGTGTCCTAAATTGCTGCATTTAATTGTCAATCCGGGAATCGTAAGCTGATGAAGTGCGGCGCACTATATGTGCAAGATAACCTCTTTCTTAACTTTTTGTCGTTTATGGTCTTTCTAAGGCGAAATGGAAATTCTAAAGTGAAAAGCAAGCTTGGTTATATTTGTTCAAGGAAGTGATATCCCCTATAATGATTTACCAATCTCGAAACTTTAAAAGCAAATTGAAATTATAATGACAAAAGAAAGTAAACTGCTGAAATGGAAAGTGCTGTTAATCTAATGAATCAAAACAAGAAACTAGTGAATATGAAAACTAAACTATTCTTGCCGCCAACTGAACACAAAAGAAACTACGCTTATGGAAATTCAAAATTGCAATGAAAGAAATCTAAATCAGATTACATCAATTCATTTTCTGACCCTTCATCATTAGACCAGCTATGACTTGCGGAAGTAATCATAAACAACTTGTGTAATTGATATTTAATTCGCAGAAAGTAAACTAATACTAAACCATACACATTTCATCACAAGTAAAAAACAATTATCGCCCAATGGTGGCTGGATGGTCTTTTGTGATGATTTTTATGTTCACAGTGGAAATGTCTAGAAAACTAATGGAAAGGGGTTGGTGGTCAAAAACAGAGTTAAGCCTAATGTATGGAATGGCAAATGCAATTGGAAACACTAAAGCAGAATCTAAACTATGACTAAATAAAAGCAAAAGCTTGATAATGACTTTTAGGCAAATGACACAAACTAAACTTGAGAAATGATCACTAAGTATGCAAATCCTCTAACTAAACAGTTAAACACTAATCTTACCATGATGCAACATTTTGTCCTAAGCTCTTCTATTCTATGACTAATTCCTAGTTCTATTCTGCAATTTAATTGAATGTCACAGAACCTATACTCAAAGAGTTATTGGTTTCTTTTTCAAAGTAGTTCTTTTGAGGAAGAGCTCTGTTTATAAAATGATGAGGAAATTGCAGAGATACTTCAGACCTTATAGTGATGTTGTCTTCTGTTCATATGGCTATGGATAATTTGTAGATTTTAGAACAAAAAGATGTTTGTGAATAATGAAGGTTGTTTTGTTAATCCTAATAACTGAAATAATCTATTGTGCAATGGATGACAATTTGAATATGAAGTGCAAGTGCAATGAGTTAATCTAAGAATGAACCTAAGATGCCACTAATCTAGAACAATGTTGAACTATAAGTCATCATCAAACTTGAAACAAAGTAACTGAACATGAATTAAATGAAATGAAACTCCGGAGCATTCTAACTATGCTAACATGCATTATTCTATGAAGTTACACAATCTGTTTGTTCATCATTAGTGATATTTTGGAAGAGTTCCTTCTTTTGGAAGAGATAGAACAATTATGACTGTGTAATTGGGTGCAATTGTAAGCAAATAGACTGAAAGCAAATGAAAAACTAAGATATCATATCCATACCCTACTCGTCATTATGATGTCTTGGGCAAGTGTTTAAGAGCAAGAACATAGATGATACTTAGTACAAACACACAACTAAATCATTCATTATCACGATCATGTCTTGAACTTCTTAAGAATTTCTTGGAAGAGTTTCTTCTTGTGGAAGAGTGATTAGAACAAGTGTAACTGTGATATTGAATAGCAAAAAAAAAACTACAACTAAATCCTACAGTACTATAGCTATTCATCATTCATCATTATAATCTGTTGGAAGAGTGTCTTCTTGTGGAAGAGTTGGAATGAATATAACTACAGTAGCTAGTTAAAACAACTATAAATTCAACTCCTAATCCTACAATACTATAGTCATTCAACATTCATCATTATAATCTGTTGGAAGAGTGTCTTCTTGTGGAAGAGTTAGAATGAATACGACTACAGTAGCTAAAAAAAAACAACTACCAATTCAAATGCAAAACGTAAAGGCAGCTAGGAAACTTATCTAATTTACGCAAAATAAATCCGTGCAAGAGGCAGGGGCCCTCTACCACTTGACAGCATTCAACTCCAAATTAAATCACGCCTTCAAAATAACTTTGTCTGCTCCATTAAAGATGAAATAGTTTGAACATAACACTCTGCGTTTTCAGGAATGTAACACAAAGTTTAAACAAAATCTAGCAGCAAATCTAACATAAAATCTCTAACATAGCTCTCGGTCTCCCCAAGAGTTTATAAAGCAAATGCACGTAACAATAATTACAATAATTCAGGAACATTGTCTTTCCTTATCCGAATCACGTTAGGATTCTTTGAAGTGGCTGCGTGAAGAAGAAAAGACATCTGGACTGAGACAGTCCTAATAGAAGTCTTCCTTCCTAAATGTGTTCCCCACGTTCAAAACCATACCCAGAATTCATTTCTTCCTCCATGATGAGCAACGAACCATGTAGACATGACATGGATCATGCTCATATGCGGTTTTTCTCAAGAGGCCACCTGGAACATACTCAAACATGAAGGCAGCTGCAGAATCGCCGGTTAGCTACGGAATGTCTGCATTCTGCAGCTAGTTCCGGTCAAAATGCTTAACAATGGCAAAAATCACAAAATTCAACAAATCAGTCATGTAAATCATTCTAGAAGTAATTTTAACTATATTTATTGATCAATTGGGTTTAAGATAGAAATGGACAAGGGAAAATGAGGTAAAATGAGGTGAAGGAAAGCACAATTTTGAGGCTCAACATACCCCCACTGTTGTCTCTTTGCATGTCCTCATGCAAATTATCCTATGAACTCAGAGGCTTCTGCAAGGACATCTAATCCTCTTCTTCTCCTTTGTCTGGAAGCTAGAGATCTTCTGGGTTTTCTGATAACAAGTTTGAACCTTAGGTTGGTGAGTGCCCTGATTAATTTTTTGTTCCTTGTCTTCAACTTCTCATTGGTCTTCTCCACTTTGTCTATATGCGGGGATAAGGTTGAGTTCATATTAGTTTTGAGCTTGACTTGATCCTTGAGAATTTCATTCTCATTTTTGATGTGTCTATTCAGTAATTCCAACTCATACCTATCCCTTCTTAATATATCTATTTCAGACAGTGGAGGACTGGGGGTTCTCTCTCTTCTTTCTGAAGCTGTCCTCTCTAAAGTTTCCACATAATCATAAATTTCCTGTTGAGCAGGATCAATTTCAGGGGTTCCTTCATAAAAATCCTCTTCATCATCCTCTTCAATGGGTGTTTCTTCATCTTCTATATTGATTACCCCTGTTTGTTTGATTAGTGTTTTCTTCAATTTTCCCTTTAATCTGTGGCTTCTCCTAGGCTGAGAGGATCCCTCTCCTTTTTCTGTGGCAGATTCCTTGATTATCTTCTCTTCCTTAAGTTGCCTCTTGATTCGAGTCAACTTCTCTAAAATGATTTCCTCACTGCTCTCTTGGACTGGTTTGTCAATTTCAACTTTTGAAGCCCTCCATTTCCTACTTCTCTTTGTAGGCTATGGTTCAGGTGATGGTTCTTTTGCTTCTTCAAAATTATTTCTTATTAAGAAATCATCCCATGTATCATTTGTTTTAGCTAGATGATGCTCAATCAAAATTTTGACCAAACCATGATGATACAGGGTTGTCTCTAAAAATTGAACTCTTCTCTGAACACAGGAAGCCATCTTCTTCAGACTTAGAAGCAAGAAATATGGTAGGTTTAAGTCTTCTCCCAGAAAATGCATCATTAGTCTGATGTGGTAGACATAAAATGTCCCATATCTACCCTCACATGTAACAATTTTTTGCAAAAGAAGTAGTATGTTTCTCCATTTGTTTTTCAATGCAGAACTGGGAATTCCTTTCTTGAATACACTAACATCCATATTTGGTGATTTTAAAATTTTTTTCCAGGAGTCATTGTGGAATTCTCTATTTTTAAACCATCTCTCTCCAGTTCTGAGCAATCCTGTAGCCTCTGCAATAAAAACTTCAGTGACAGTAAACTTGACATCCCCTACTTCAACTTCGGTTCCTTGAAATGATCTTGCAAATGTTTTAGTGACTTCCTTATGGAAGCCATTAAATTTTTCCAAAAATTGAAACCATCCTATTTGTTGTAACATTTCTTTGCATTGTGGGTAGCCTTCTAAATATTTTGAACCCACTGGTTCAGTCCTTACGATGAAACCCATGATTTTTTTTTCAATATCAAATTAACACTCTTCTACCCACAAAACAATGACTTTCACTTTCGGATTGAAATGGCTTCAAGCTCTAAATGAAAATGGCTTCAATTTTGGAATGACATACCTCTGATTTATAGTGGCAACAGCTTCAAAACCTCTGGCTGATATGCCTTTGTTTGATAATGAAAGCAGTTTCAAATTTCGAGCTGATATGTCTCTGATAGACAGTGGCAGATGGCTTCAAATTTTCTTTTTGTGCAATACCTCTGGCTCTTGGTAGCAAATGGTTTCGATTTTAACACTGCAACACCTCTGTCTTTTGGTAACAAAAGACTTCAAACTCCACACTGCTACAATTCTGTGTTTATAGTGAAAATGCTTCAAACTCCGTCCACAGTGATATTTTATCTGCCCACGGAATCAAGTGGCTTCAAGTCCTCACACTGTTATACTTCCAAATTTACCCTTCTGCTCTGCTCTGCATTTACAATGCTCAATGCTATTCAAACTGATATCCTTTGGCTCTACTCTCGGTGATAATAATATCTCCGTCTTCGGAATGGAATGCCGGCTACAGAATGAAGTTATGGCAGTGGTCACGGAATGGAGTAGTGGAGTGAGGTGGAGGGATTGTATTAATGATTGAAGAGACGGCGGAGGATTTTACGACGGCAGAGGGAATCATCATTAAATGATTTGGTTAAGAGACGTGGAAAATTCAAATACCTCGGCCATTTAACCGCTTAAATGCTATCGGATATGAAATTTGAAATGGAAGATTTTAATCCAAAGTCTGTAGAGGGTTTGTTGGTGTTGATCAATAAAAACAATTAAAACAACCTTTTCGAACAATTCATAACTAAACTATGCTAAACTTTTATGAAATGCCATTGTAATTTAAACTTGTTACCTCTGCCCTTTATTTGATTTTTGTAGCCTTTGTCTTCTTGTTCACCTTTGGAGGAGTCTTCATAATTTTCTTGATGCTTTTGATTCATGAATACACTGGGTCACTTTGTTGTAATTGTGATGTCTGTTGGTTGATGCCTTCAGGGTTTATAGCTGCGGAAAGACTGTCGGGCTGCAGAAAGGCTGATCAGCTGCAGAATGTCCACTGAGCTGCAGAATGTTCCTGTAGAGCACTTTAATCATGAAAATGGCATGTTTTTGGAGTATGGGTGAAATGTTAAATGGTATGAATGAAAATGGATGATGGATTATGATGTGTATGAAGTGGATAATGAAATGGAATGGATTCAGTTCATGAAATGGAATGAACATAAGAGCCGTACTGCAATTCATGACATGTTTTATTTACTTACATCAAATTTTGTATTTTGACATGAAAAATGAGATGGATGAAAAGATGGAATGAGATGAATGAAATGTGGAATGGAGTGAAATATGAATGATGGATGGAATGGAGTATGGATGGATAAGTGAATGGAGTGAGATGAAATGAATCATAAGCACTATGGAACTGAACTTATGATTTTTATAACAGCTGCTTATAAAAACAAAAATGGGAAAAGTTAGAGTGTCAGAGAGACTCTGATTTTCACCCTATCTTTTCTGTATAAACATGCCAATAAATGATTGGTTTTCATGCTTATACCTTTATTATTATTATTATTATTTTTTTTTCAAAAGAGAAATGCTTCAGAAAATTTAATCAAGTTGATGAAGAAGAGAGACTCTTCTTCATTAACTTCACATCATTGTCTTCTTGGAACTTCTTGACAAAATCTTCTCTTGAGAGTGGCTTGTAGTATAGCTTCAGTCTATGACCATTCACAAGAAAAGTGACCTTTTCTTCGTCTATAGTTCTGATTTTGACTGCCCCATTATCAAAAATTTCAACAATTTCATATGGCCCAAGCCAATGTGTCTGAAATTTCCCCTGAAAATCCTTGAATTTTGAATCAAACAAGAGAGCCCAGTCACCCTCTTTGAATTTCTTCTCCTTGATGTATTTGTCATGCCACCTAGCCCTTTGTTGTTGGACTAGACTTGTTTTCTGAACTGCATCTTGTCTGATCTCATCCAATTCATTAATTTGCTCCAGTCTATGCTTTTGTGCCTCCGTTAGATCAAGTCCTAGCTGAACTGCCATCTTGAATGGTTGAATTTGGAACTCTATAGGAAACAAAACTTGCTTTCCATAAACAAGCTCATAAGGAGTATGGCCTGTTGTGTTTCTCCATGTAGTTCTATAGGCCCACAAGGCTTCAGGAAGCCTATCTACCCAATCTCTTCTATGTAGATGAGCAGTCTTTGTTAGGATTCCTTCAATGACTTTATTAGTGGATTCCACTTGACCATTTGCTTGTGGATGATAAGGAGTAGATGTTCTATGTCTGATTTTGTAATTCTCCATCATTTGCTCCACTAGCCTTGATGTAAATTGAGCTCCTTGATCTGTAACAATTTTCCTTGGGACACCAAAACGAGTAAAAATATCCTCAAAAAGAAAAGTAACTACAGATGATTCATTAGCAACAAGTAATGGTTTAGCTTCTACCCACTTAGTAACATAATGAGTGCAAACTAATATGTATTTCTTTTGTCTTGATGGAGGACTAATAGGTCCTACAAAATCCAAGGCCCATTTTTCAAAAGGTTCAATGTGTACCTGAGGTTGTAATGGCATCTCACCTGAAGGAGAAGGTTTCCCTACCCTTTGGCAACTGTCACACCTTTTTACATACTCCTTTGCATCTTTAAACAAAGATGGCCAATAATATCCTAAATTAAGGATCTTATAGGCTGTCCTCTTATCTGCAAAGTGTCCGCCACAAGGTTCATCATGACATGCCTTGAGAATTTCAGGCATCTCATCTTCACGAACACACCTTCTAATAATCAAATCTGGACCTGTCTTTTACAACTCATTAGCGACCCATGAATATCTTGCACTATCATTAATGATTTTTCTTTTATCCCTTGCATTCATAATTGAAGGAAATTTTCCTGAAACTAAATAATTGGCAATATCATCAAACCATGGAGTTTGAGTAGAGATTGCAAAAAGATATTCATCAGGAAATTGATCTTCAACCGGAGTGTCATCTTTGATATTTTGGATTCTAGACAGGAAATCAGCCACAGTGTTTGTTTTCCAGGCCTATCTAGAATAGTAATGTTGAATTCTTGCAATAGTAACAACCATCTTATAACTCTGCCATTAGTGATTGATTTGTTCATTAAGTATCTAATTGCAGAATGATCAATGTGAACAAAAGTTTCATAGCCTGTTATATAGTGTCTAAATTTGTTTATGGCATGAACAACAGCTAAAAACTCTTTTTCAGTTACAGTATAGTTTAACTCTGCAGGAGTCAAAATTTTACTGGTATAATAGATGGCATAGGGAATCAAATCTTTCTGTCCCAATACTACTCCTAGAGCTGTATCGGAAGCATCTGTTGAGATATGAAAAGGTAACTTCCGGTTAGGTCCCCTTAATATAGGTGCTTCAGAAATTTTGGTTTTCAGGGTTTCAAAAGCTAACTGGCAATCAGAAGTCCACTTAAATTCACAATCTTTGGTGAGTAATTTGAAGAGAGGAGATGCTATTTTGGTGAATTTTTCTATAAATCTTCGATAATACCCTGTAAATCCTAGAAAACTTCTAACATCTCTTTGAAAACTTGGAATGGATAGGTTAGAAATGACTTCAACTTTCGCCTCATCAACTCTAATCCCATCCCCTGAAATGTGGTGCCCTAAAACAATACCTTCAGTGAACATCATAAAATATTTTTCATGACTAAGTGAAAGGTTTGCTTCTTGACATATTTTTAAGACTTTTTCCAATTTTTCTAAAGCCTCTTCAAATGTGTCCCCATAAACTGTGAAATCATCCATATACACCTCTACACAGTCATGTATCAGATCAGAAAAAATTCCTAATACTGCCCTTTGGAATGTTGCGGGTGCATTGCATAACCCAAATGGCAATACTCGGTAGGCATAGGTACCCCAAGGACAAGTAAATGTGGTTTTATCTTGGTCTTCAAGTGCTACTTGGATTTTATTGTAACCACTAAACCCATCCAGGAATGAAAAGTACTTTTTACCTGCTAATGTATCTAATACTTGATCTATGAAAGGTAAGGGAAAATGGTCTTTAAGAGTAGCTTTATTCAGTTCTCAGTAGTCAACACACACCCTCCATTTTCCATTTTTCTTAGGCACAATCACCAAAGGGGAAACCCACTGACTATCTGAAATAGGATAGATGAAATTAACATTTAATAATTTTTGCAATTCTTCCTTGACAATTTCCCTAAGATTTGGATTCATCCGTCTTTGAGGCTGTCTGATTGGTTTGCAATTTTCCTCTATATAGATATGATGAGTACAAGTCTTGGGACTTATCCCTTTCATGTCAGTGTATTCCCATGCATATGCAGAAGAATGTCTCTGTAATACTTTGACTAACTCTTCTTGTTGAGATTTTTCTAGGTTTTTGTTTATGTTCAAGGTTTTGCCTTGAAAAATTTCACTTGTAGAGCTGCCAAATTTGTCCATAGAATGAAGAGACATCTGCCTAGATGACAAGAATTCAATATTGGATCTCTCTTGAAATGATTCTTGTTTGTGTTCTGGAGAAGATTCAAAGTTTTCTAGAGTATTCAGAATTTGATTATCTTCACTAATTTCTAAAATTGTGAAGAGTGGTTGTAAATATTCTTCATCCTCTATCCATTGAGTGTCATCTAGATCTGTAATTGTCCTAGCTGGAGGATATAAAGTGAATTTCTTTGTTGAACTTCCATCAGAAATATACATATCACTGGACCTACAACTAATAAAAGCATCAGCTGTAGCCAACCAAGGTCTTCCTAGTATGACAGGATGGCCTCCTAGATTATTCTTGGGTGTTAGGATCATGAAATCCACAGGGTACTCCCAAGAGTCTAGGGACACTGGAATGTCTTCTATTACCCCATCTGGTCTGATCACAGATCTATTTGCTAATTGTAATAGTGTGGGTGTAAAGAGAAGATTAGGAAGTTTCAGTTTGTCCATGATTTGTCTACTCATGATATTTATTGTTGCTCCTAAGTCAATGAGTGTGTTTTGAATTTCAATGCCATTGATGTGAATTTTGACAACTGGATTTCCTGGGTCAAGGTACTTTGGAATAGCTATCTTGCCCATCATAATGTCTGCTATTTGTCCTACCAGTTGAATTTTCTTGGTTCCTCTTATTCTTTTTCTTGTTGTCTTCATAATCAACTCCTTTATTGTTTTGGCTAAAAATAGGATTTCCTTGATGGCTTGCAATAATGGAATTTTAATGCAAACATTTCTCAATTCATCTAAGAAATCATAATTAGGCACCATTATTTGTTTTTCTACACCTTTATCAATTTGTAGTCTTTCCGGAAAGGGAGGTATAGAAGTAGATGTGGATGGTTGCTCTAATATTGGAGTTGGATTTATTGGATCTTTTTGTTTCAGTTTTTCAATTTTTTGGTCTTGAAAGGATGTATCTTCCTCAAGACTTTTATTAACCCGTAGGGAGTCTTCCTCAGAATTATCTTGTTCTTGTATGATCACAGAAGGTTTCCTCTTCTCAAGTATCCTTCGAGACCTAAGTTGAACATCACTAAGGTCTAGAGGAGTAATTAAATAAGTTGGAAATTGTTGTCCTTCTATCATGTATGTATTCTGAGGGTTCTTATTATTGGGGTTTGGTATGGGCTGAGCTGGCAATTGATTGGATTTTTGAGAGAATGGTAATGGAAGTGGTTGATTTTGATGAGGTTGGTTCGGATGATGTTGTTGAGGATTTTGTTGAAAATTTTGTTGAAGATTTTGAGGAAAATTTTGTTGGGAATTTTGAGGATAAAAATGTGGATATGGTGGATAGGATAGTGGATACTGATAATATGGAGAGTATCTTCCATAGGGACCTTATGATCCTTGTGCCCAAGCTTGAGATTGATTTTGAAATTGGGGCCAGGGTTGCTGCCAAGAATTCCAAGGTGGAGGTTGATTATACATTTGATCATGGAATCCTTGTGTCTGGGGTCCCTGCCAAGGTTTTCTAGATACAAAGTTAAGAGATTCTGTGGAGTCTGTAGGAGTTTCTTCTTGAAAAAAAGCCTTGAGACCAGGAAGAGAAGGACAATTCTTGGTCTCATGTTTCTCAGAACAAATAACACAGGTTTCTACAACTTTTACATCTAAAGGACACTCTCTAAAGGCATGTTTCTTCCTACATTTGGGACAAAAGATTGCCAAGGCATCAGATTCAGCCTTTTGCTTGTTTTGTATCTTGAGGGTGTCTATTTGTTCACTAAGACTCCCTAAGATGTCAAATTTAAAATCATCAAGCATATGTCCTATTTCTGATCTACTTACTGTCCCAGAAGCAGACTTACTTGCCCTTGCAAGAGCGGGATCTCTTGGACCTTTGACAGTTTTATATTTCCCTCTTGAAAGGTTGATACATAACTCAGATATTTCAGGTAATGTGAGTTGTGATATATCCCCTTTTCCCATCATGTTAAGGATATCCAACCATTCATCCTTAATGGTTTTCAACAAAAGAGCTTTTAAAGTGTCTTGATCTAGGTTTTCCATTTGTGCCCTTTTTATGTTGTATTTAAATCTTTCCAACAAATATTCTAAGTTTTCATCTTCTTTTTGTAACATCTTGAACACTTCTTCCTTATGATTAACCGGCATACAATAATCCAAGTATCTCTCTAGAAATTCTTGTTTCATGTCTTTCCATGTTCTAATAGAACTACTGATTAGACTCATAAACCACTTCAATGCTGCTCCCTTCAAAGTTGAAGGAAATAATTTCAGTTTTTGAGCATCTTGTAAGTAGTCATAAGTTCTACACAGCACTTCAAATTCGAATAAGAAAGTTTGAGGATCTTCAGTTTTAAGTCCATAGAAGTTTGGAAGGACAGAGGGTGAAATGTTTTTCATGGTTGTATTGGTTTCTTCATCAATTATAGGGAACCCAAAAGAGCTTCCTATTCTCCCTCTTCCTCCATCTGCACCTCTACCTCCTTCTCCTCTTCCTCCTTCTCCTCTACCTCTACCTCTACCTCCTCCAAATAATGTATGTTCTCCATTAACAACTCCTCCTCCTCCTTCTTCTGCCATGGTTGACTCTCTTGTGGAAGTAGAAAGGTTTGTGTCCCTAATAGGAGTCTTTAGATCTTCTTCTATAGCAGGTTTAGTGGATGAAGTGGAAGGTTTCTCTAATGGAATAGGTGACCTTAGATCTTCTAGAAGTCCAGAATCAGTAAAGGATGGAAGATGGGTTTGAGTTGAAGGTGTACTAGTTCTAGGTCTAGATGAAACAAGTGGTGTTCTAGAAATCAAACTTCTGCCTCTGCTGCTTATAAATCTTCCCCTTGAATCTCTCTCCCTACGCATAAAATTGTTTTGGATGCTAAGAAACAAAGGTTACCTAGTTTTCACTTCCCCGGCAACGGCGCCAAAATGTTTGGTCTCAATCTAGTCTCCTAAACTGAGCTCATTTAATTGTCAACCAGGGTTGGTAAACTGCTGAAGTGAAGTGTACTATATGTACCTAGGTGTTTGTTTCTTAATGCGTTGTGTGTAGTGTTTTGTGATGTTTTTGGTCTTTTGTGATGATTTATGATGTTTTTGGTCTTTTGGTGATTTTTATGTTCACAATGGAAATGTCTAGAAAACTAGTGGAAAGGGGTTGGTGGTCAAAACAGAGTTAAGCCTAATGTATGGAATGGAAAATGCAATTGGAAACACTGAAGCAGAATCTAAACTATGACTAAATAAAAGCAAAAGCTTGATAATGACTTTTTAGGCAAATGACACAAACTAAACTTGAGAAATGATCACTAAATATGCAAATCCTCTAACTAAACAGTTAAACACTAATCTTACCATGATGCAACATTTTGTTCTAATCTCTTCTATTCTATGACTAATTCCTAGTTCTATTCTGCAATTTAATTGAATGTCACAGAACCTTTACTCAAAGAGTTATTGGTTTCTTTTTCAAAGTAGTTCTTTTGAGGAAGAGCTCTGTTTATAAAATGATGAGGAAATTGCAGAGATACTTCAGACCTTATCGTGATGTTGTCTTCTGTTCGTATGACTATGGATCATTTGTAGATTTTAGAACAAAAGATGTTTGTGAATAATGAAGGCTGTTTTGTTAATCCTAATAACTGAAATAATCTATTGTGCAATGGATGACAATTTGAATATGAAGTGCAAGTGCAATGAGTTAATCTAAGAATGAACCTAAGATGCCACTAATCTAGAACAATGTTGAACTATAAGTCATCATCAAACTTGAAACAAAGTAACTGAACATGAATTAAATGCAATGAAACTCCGGAGCATTCTAATTATGCTAACATGCATTATTCTATGAAGTTACACAATCTGTTTGTTCATCATTAGTGATATTTTGGAAGAGTTCCTTCTTTTGGAAGAGATAGAACAATTATGACTGTGTAATTGGGTGCAATTGTAAGCAAATAGACTGAAAGCAAATGAAAAACTAAGATATCATATCCATACCCTACTCGTCATTATGATGTCTTGGGCAAGCGTTTAAGAGCAAGAACAGAGATGATACTTAGTATAAACACACAAATAAATCATTCATTATCACGGTCATGTCTTTGAACTTTCTTAAGAATTTCTTGGAAAGAGTTTCTTCTTGTGGAAGAGTGATTAGAACAAGTGTTGTGATAGTGAACAACAAAAATTACAACTAAATCCTACGGTACTATAGCCATTCCCCATTCATCATTATAATCTTTTGGAAGAGCTTTCTTCTTGTGGAAGAGTTAGAATGAGTACAACTACAGTAGCTAATTAAAACAACTATTAATTCAAATTCAAAACGTAAAGGCAGCTAGAAGACTTATCTAATTTACGCAAAATAAATCCATGCAAGAGGCAGGGGCCCTCTATTACCTGACGGAATTCAACTCCAAATTAAATCAACGCCTTCACAACAACACTGTTTGCTTCATTAAAGATGAAAGAACTTGAACATAACACTCCGCGTCTTCAGAAATGTAGCACAAAGTCTAAAAAAAATCTAGCATAAAATCTAACATCAAATCTAACATAGCTCTCGGTTTCCCAAGTGTTTATAAAGAAAATGCACATAACAAGACTTGCAACAATTCAGGAACACTGTCTTTCCTTATCGGAATCACATTAGGACTCTTGAAGTGGCTGCGTGAAGAGGAAAAAGACATCTGGACTGAGACAGTCCTAATAGAAGTCTACTTTCCTAAATGTGTTCCCACGTTCCAAAACCGTACCCAGAATTCGTTTCTTCCTCCATGATGAGCAATGAACCATGTAGACATGACGTGGATTATGCCCATATGCGGTTTTTCTTGAGAGGCCACCTGGAACATACTCAAACGTGAAGGCAGCTGCAGAATCGCCGGTTAGCTACGGAATGTCTGCATTCTGCAGCTAGTTTCGGTCAAAATTCTTTATAATGGCAAAAATCACAAAACTTAGCAAGTCAGTCATGTAAATCATTCTAGAAGTAATTTTAACTATATTCATTGATCAATTGGGTCTAGGATAGCAATGGACAAGGGAAAATGAGGTAAAATGAGGTGAAAGAAAGCACAACTTTGAGGCTCAACACAAATGTCCCCGAAAAAACCCAATGCGGGAAAACCGGTGCAGCAGCTCTAGAGGGTTTTATTATTATGCAGAATCTAAATACAACATTCTAGGCACCAGAAACAATTTTCCCTACAAATAAATTACACAACAGTTGTACCTTATCACTCGGAGACAGAAAACATGGCTGATTCACACCCTCAATCAGGAATTACATATAACGAGCCCTTTATCGCCCACCGAAACCCTCAGCGTAGCTCCTCCAGCCTCTACGTCAGCCCCTATAGCCCAATGAAGCCTCTACGTAGCACAGGCTTCCCCTACGTCACTTTGAAGGCCTCTGTGTCACCCTTTACGTGGTCTTTGCATAAGCTTGGCTGGGTTGTGTCCCTCCTGCTGGCCTATGCATTACCTGGTACGATGTTGCCTCTCTGCTACTATATTCTCGGCCTTGGATCAGATATCCCTTGTCGGTCTCTGCCCATCAATGTACTGCAAACTCACTTTGAAATACGCAGCAAACCTCACCCCATAATTTCAAGTTAGCTTCAGTGCATCCGCTATGTGTGTGTTCTCAAACTAACCCCAAGCCTTTTCCATTATACTTTTCTCGTTGACAAACCAACGGTTATGATCTAATCTCTAATCGACGACTAAGATTAAAAGAATGTTTGATCCACGTCACTTAGAACATTCTCATCACATGTGTAAATTAATTCACTAATTTTTTAATTTCTCTAAGTTAGACTGAAGGTCCCCATTAAAAAATTTAATTTAATTGTTGAGAATTTGGAGGGATAGTGATTAATACAAATATTCTTCTTGATAATTACTTGTGAGCTTACTTGTGTTACTTGTGCCTTCTCTTCTTTTAGCTTAGTTAATATTTCATCAAGTCAATTATCAAAATGCACAAGACACAAAAGTTAGCCTCCTAGAGCCAGGGCAAAACCTCTCCCTCTTGGAGAGGAAAACCCACAAAGAATTATTCTTATATATCTTCAAATGACAATTACCATGACCTAGACTCAGACCCTTAACCTAAGTACCATGTCTCCTCTTCTTTGATGATTTCCAACGTTGATACTTCTTCTTGCACTGAACTGTACTATCTTACACCAACACTTAGAGAACACGGTGTCTAAGTATTTCTTTGTTGACTTGGTTACTCAAACACTCTATCTCAGTCCCATTCCATAAGATTTTTTAGATGTTAGGCTAGGTCATTCGGTACCCTTAACTTCTTATTAACTTGAGGTTACTTCACTTGGGATATACTCTATTTCCTTTATGTATACATTAGGAAGGTAAATCGTAGATTTATATTCCTTATTTTCCTCACACTATAATGTCACAGTTTTAGGTTGTTGTAGTATATCCACGCTTTTTTTAGTCTTGATTAAATGATGTTATCCACACTGGAATCTGCACTTAACCCTGGTTGAGATCTGCACTTCTTCTTATCTAAAAAACATTATATTTTAGTTCATAATATTCTGCAGTTTATCCTCAGAAGAATTTTCACTTCTATTACAAATTAACCCACAATTATTCTTTCAAAAATCCACACTGAAAAACCCTGAACATGAGTTCAAAAATCCGCACTGTATTATGTGCCTCTGTATTTCCTATACCTCTGAAATTCGCACTGTAGTATGTGTGTCTGTATTTCCTATACCTCTGTACTTTCGCAATTTTCTATGTTTCAAATGAGCCGCAGTGTGGGGGTATATATAAGGCACTGATCTGACATTTGGGCCGACCATACAGCCGACCTTAACACAACATGTAGGCCGACAAGAGATGTAATTTCTTCAGCATTTCATGAGGTATTTCTTCAACATTGTTGAAGGTTGTCTTCACTATATTTTGGAGCTTGTCTTCAACGTTATATGAGGGTTGTTGAGAGCTTCATCACAAGGTCTTCAGGGCATAAACATCTAAACTAAATCCTTCGTGTATATGACACTTAATTATAGAAGAATACAAAAAACGTATAAGACATCAAGACTCAAGTTTATAACCTATATATTAAAAAAAAAATCATGAAACCCATGAAACAAGTACACCAAAAATACATTTTATTATCTTTGTCTTCTTCTTCACATAAATACGTAATTACATAGTCAACATGAAGACCGATCTAGTTACACTTTTCAACACTCCCTCTTAGCTAGGGAGGTATTCATACAATTACATGGTTTCTTTCAAACTAAAGGATCGGATTGGTAATCACATCTATATAGCATCATATCAACTAGCATTTTCCTAGTGCAAGGCCTTGACTAACAGCCCCATCTCTCAATGAGACAATGGGCTACAATGTTGGCGAGACACATGACTTATAGACACCATCATCATTGTCTCTCCAAGGTACATACTCCACCTAGGTGTTCCCAAAGTATGACCTTCTTAGACTATTCTTCTCTTGGGTATCTAGCCCTCAAAGAATATCGGTCCCCGACTACTCTTATCTTAAATGCCCTAACACATTCTTAAAGAGTATCGAATGTGAGATGATTACCCAATCCTCCATTATGTCTTCCCAACTAAAGACAAGAATGATGTGTCTATCTCTCCCTCTCAACCAGGGAGGAACTATTCCACAAGGGAATGTACTCATTCCTATACAAGGAATGTACCTAAGCTCATTCTTAGTAATTACCAAGTTTCTTCCCAAGTAAGAAACTTATCACCAGGCTCCCTCTTAACCAGGGACCTCCAGCAACAATGGTGAGACACCCAGCTGCTCATGAATAATTCCTGTCCTTGATGTCATGGATTTCGATATTGAGAAATCTTCAACTTTTAGCTTCATAGGGCACAAATCATCCATCACTTTCATCCACGAGTCATGTCAGCTATCATAAAATGATTCATCAGACTTTCTTATCTGGTCCACTTTTATGCCAGGCTACTTTCCTTCGAATCATCTCCAAGGATCATACATCCTTTCCCATGATTAGAAGTCTTAAGTGATGATATTTCACCATGACATCTTCCTGTAGGTATTATCACTAGAAAATTGGACAAGCAAAGATGACATTATTAAATGTCAGGCAGAAGGATTTACAGGGCTGAGGCACATTAGAGAATCTGAAGTATTTAAAAATATCTAAGGTCTAGAAGGAAAACCAAATTGCGCACTGAAGAAACCAACAAAATGTCCCTTTGCGCGCAATTTTCTTTGATAAGCGCACCTTTGTGCGGCTTTTCCTCTAAAAGCTGCGCGGACCTGAGAGTGGTAGAATTCACTTTCTGGGTCCACAAGGCACACTCCAGGACATTGATCCCACACTTGAGGCCACCTAAGGACAGACGCCCAAGCCTCCTTAGGACCTCAAGGGAGCACACAATGGAATAATATGCCACACAATGGAATCACCCTCCTCTCTTAGGTCACCATCCATCAATGTACCAAGAGAGGGAAGGAGAGTTTGAATTCTCCTATAACAGGCCACCAAGATATGAACAATATGAGAACATATTGCTATGTTGGCAAGAATTTCCCCAAGAAATCCAGCAGTGTGTGATCTGGAGCAGAGATAGAGGGGATTCAGTCGTTGGCCATCCAATAACTCTAGCCCTTTGGAGTAGAGAGAGGTACTTTGCGCCAAGGTAGCTCGGAAGTAAAGACATCCTTGCATCGGGTCTTAGAACTAACTAGTTCTAAGGGCCCCTTGGCAAGTGGGTAAATGTTTCATCCTTTATTCCTACCATCACTCAATAAGAGGGGACGTAAGTGCTACTGTTTGGATTATTGAATTTGTTTGAATCTATTTAGAGCTTTTGTATTATTTGTTTTAATTTAGTTTTTCTTTTTGAATATGCATGCTATTTCACTATTTAGTATGTTTATTTCTTAGCATGTTCACTAACTTTCTTGACTCCCTTTATTTTCTTCTCATGACCAAGAAAATTAAGAGGAAAAAACCACTCCTCTTAAGCAGGTGTGATTTGTTACATTCGTGCGCCAAACACACATACACAGGATTGGCGACTCCACTACTTTTATTTCCAAGTTTATATGGTTGTGTCTTTTTGCGGATACCTCTTTCTTTGCTTTGGAGTTTGGTTGGAACTGCTCCCTTTCTCTCCTTCATTGCCTGATTCACCCTCATTGAGAGGTTGAAGTTGAAGAGCTCCCAAGATTTCTTTGTAGGAAAATCACGTAACTTTTTCACAGACAGACGCGCCCGACCGTGTGTGTTCAGTAGTGACCTGCGCGTAGCCTTCGCGCCTGTGTTAGCCTTTTGCGTGCAAAAACCAATAGTAATTTGTTGCTATTTCCATTTATTTCTTGCTTTTAAAGTGACTGGCAACCCATAAAAAATCTTCCAGCACTGGTTGAGGTGTCCTATCACTTGTTAAATCTCACTCTTAGATGTGTTTTAGTAGTTTAGACGTTAGTTTTAAATTTCAAGTTTATTTTCGCAAAGTTAACACAGTTTAACTAGGGGGGATATTAATTTGCATTCTGAAATAATTTATGTTTTGCGAATTTAGGCACCAAAAAACACTTAGGTAATTATTCAAAGTAAGTGGCCCCATTCCATGCATGCTTAGCTAAACATTTTTCATTTTCCTAGTTTAAAATTCATTAGTTGTAGTTCAATTTTTGACACTAGGATTCGGGACCAGGATCGAATTATCCTTAGAGAGAAATTAATCTCTACTACATTTTCACCCTTGGGTGATCCTAGGAAATCATATGAACATTCTCTGCTTATAATTCACCATCTCCCTATAGTTGATCATTTAGATTAACTAGAAATCATCGTAAGCGGCCCACATCGACACATGTTTTTCTTTTGAGCAAGGAACAACCAAACCTAGTTTAAATAGGGGATTTTGAAAAGTATCACTGCATATCCACATGTTCAAACTATGCACTTGTTCACCACTTGCTCGCACACATTCACACCCTAAGTAAATTAAATCCACCTAAAAATAACTTAACTAAACTCACTAAACTCTCCCCACAGGGGCCACAAGAGAATTTATAGTTTAAGTTAAGACCAAGGGGCTAGGCATCGAATAAGCCGCCTTGGTCAGTCTACATATTGAAACATAAAAGTTGATTATTTAGGGTGTTGAGTGTCAAAAGTGTTTTCCATATTCATACATATTTCCATTATGTCATAACCATTTAGCTTTTATTTCATAGCCATTTGACCTAAAACCCTACATCAAGTAACCATTTTCATAAATATATGGGTTAGGATCCTTGTTTTCCAAAGTTATTTATTTTATGTATTTTAAGTGAATTTATGATTAGAAACTAGAAAATTAACATAGTTTCATATATCTATATATGTGTTATGAGTTTTGTGACATGTGTAGGTCAAAATGATACTTCTAGAAGACCCTTATGTGGCACTCTAAGGCCAAATTCGAATTTGGTTGGAGAAGATTATGGGATCAAGAGGATATGTGTCTCACTTCCTTGTTGTATTGAAACTCTAAGAGGATATGTGTCTCATCTCTTAGTTGTGTTGAAACTCTAGAAAGATAAGTGTCTTATCATTTCCTATTTTGATTGTAACTTTAGAGATGGAGGGAGAGATTCATGGACTTCCATTAATGAGATGACTCCTCATATTTTGTATAAATATGAGAAGCTTTCTCCTATCATAGGTAATGAGGAAGTAATGAGGAAGTAGATTTGTAACAAAGCTTAAGATGGAATGGGATGTAGATTTGTGAAGTTTTTCAATAAAGAAGTTCCTTGATGGTGTTTTGATTACAATTTTAAGGAGCTAAGGACTACACCAAATTGGTAGCAGAGGGCCCCTGCTATCCAAGGAGGCTTTTACATGTTTTCTAGATAAGTTGCTTTCAATTCTGTTTTGTCATATTTCCTTACTTAGATTGCTTTCTGAAATCATAGCTTTTAGCATAATTTTTCATGGCAGCCCGGGCATTTGCACATCTTTTTATAATGACTAATGACATGGAATCAATATTGTCCTTCTGCTAATTTACTTTTCTTAGTTTTTGTTTAATTCCAGCACTGCTTTGTTCATTTCAGTCCTGCACATTTGCTTTAGTAGTTAGATTAGATATTAAATTGCTCATGTCATTTTCAGTTACCTCCGAAAGCCATAGCGAGACTAATGGTGAGGAATTGAAGTATGAGTGTGTAGTTTGATATTAGTTTACTTTTCTGCAAGTTAGATATTAAACTGTTCATGTCATTTTCAGTTACCTCCGAAAGCCATAGCGAGACTAATGGTGAGGGATTGAAGTATGAGTGTATAGTTTGATATTAGTTTACTTTTCTGTAAGATAGATATTAAATTGCTCATGTCATTATCAGTTACCTCCGAAAGCCATAGCGAGACTAATGGTGAGGGATTGAAGTATGAGTGTGTAATTTGATATTAGTTTATTTTTCTGCAAATTAGATATCAGATTGCTCAAGTTGTTTATGATTACCTCCGAAAGCCATAGCGAGACTAATGGTGAGGGGTTAGAATATGAGTTGATGTAATTTGATTTTAGTTTTACTTTACTTGCAATCTTTTCTTTGAGTACAGTTTCTTTTGTGTTTAGACAGCAGCAAGGATAATGGTTTTCATGATCAATAGTTCACTGTTTGTTTAACTAGAATAGTGGCACATTTTCATTTCCTTTTAGGAACTAATTTTGTCATTGTATGTTTCAAAATCCTTTTGAAGTTTGAAAGTTTGGTAAATCATTATAAACGACATCATTGCCTTGAACAATCATAACCATACTTGTCTTTTAGAATTTCCATCTCACATTAGGAAACCAACCAAGATAAAAAGAAAAAAACCAAAAACGACAAAAAGTAAGAGATAAGTTATCTTGCACATATAGTGAGCGACACTTCGTCAGCTTACGAATCCCGGATTGACAAATTAATGTAGCAATTTAGGACACACTAAATTGACCAAACATTTTAGCGCCATTGCCGGGGAAGTGTAACTAGGTAGCCTTATTTCTTACATCTAAAAAAAAATTAATAATTCTTGAGTATGCTCTCCTCCTGCACTTTGTGTGATCTGGAGGATCAGAAAAAGAATTGTTATGTAAAAAAAAATTAATAATTCTTGAGTATTCTCTCCTCCTGCACTTTGTGTGATTTGGAGGATCAGAAAAAGAATTGTTATGTAAAAAAAAAAAGGGAGACAAAATAAAACTTCATCATTTCAATTGATTCAACAATTTTAAAAAATAAAAAATAAAAATAAATAAAAATAAATAAATAAATAAATAAATTGTTTTCATGAAAAACTTTGATTTCAATAAATTGTTTTGTTTAATGAATATATATGTGTATTTTTAAATTTTTGAAAATATGACATACATAATTTTATTAAACAAATCAATTAAAAAATAAATGAAAAAATAAATAATTTTTTTTTGTTTTTTTTTGTTACTAAGATATATATGTATATTTTTTATTTTTGAAAATATATATATAATTTTAATAACAAATCATTAAAAAAAAAAAATTCAATAACTTGTTTTGTTTAGTAAATTACATATGTATATTTTTAATTTTTCAAAATATAACATGTGTAATTTTATTAACAAAACAAATAATAAAAAAATCATTTTGTTTAGTAAAATATATATGTGTATTTTTAATTTTTAAAAATATAACATATAGTTTTATTCAAAATAAAAAAAAATAAAAAATAAAAAATAAAAAAAAATTGAAAAACAAAAGCAAACGCAATAGCCTTTAAAAAAAAAAACTTTGAACTATAACAAGACCTCCAAGCTAGCCTAAGACAATACAACTCTCCTCGATAAAAAATAAAATCAAGAGGTCCATGGTGCATGCAAAATTGAAGCAAGAGAAGAAGTTAGAAAAGAAGAAGCAGACCAAGTCTCATGATGCTGCAGAGAAAAGAGCTTTGGAGCTTGGAGAAGAGCCTCCAAAAACAAAGGTTCCCCACACGATTGAAAACACACGGGAGGCTAGTGAGACTGTTTGGCGGCCTGATGGTGCAGAGTTGTTTGCAGATAATGCTGGTGATGAATTTAGTGCACATTTCAGCCGCATTCAAACACCAAAAGTTCTGATCACGACCTCACGCTTTCGGTGCACTAGAGGGAAGCCAAGGGAAACGAGAAATTTACAGCAAAACTGAATACATAATCATTTAACAAATCTGTGATTTAGAGAGACTGTTCTTCAGGAAGCCAAGTTGGTTTCAAATTGAACTCAATTGATTGATGCATGTGGAAATTAGCAAATAATTTCATTCACCAGAAGTCGTATTTCATTCCCAGAAAAACACAACTGTATTTGACACCTGATTTCAAAACATAAATTCGGAGCAAAATAAGGAGAATTTCAAAAAACCAAGACATGAGTTTTTCCGGGAACAGGGGCAATTAGATAACCCAGAAATTGTTTTAAGCAATTCGTGGCGGTCTGGGAGAATTTTTCGGTTCTTTGAAGCCCATTTTTGCCTACCGCGTGAGGAAAAACGATTTTCTGTTTGCACAGTGGAGAGTTTGAACGACACTCTGCACTGATTTCACCAATAATCTGAAGAAGACGAATTTTAAATGAAATCAAATTCTATCGTGGCATTCAATCCACATTTCAAACGATTTTGATATATCGAAGAGTTCAAATTGACTTCGTCTACTTTCTGAATGTTGGATTTCGTTAATTCTTCTCCCTTGCATTGTTTGAACGGCTGACACTTCTGACTCTTCAGCCTGCAAAGCACTGATATTTCTTTCAAGTTCAGAAATGTACTGAAGTTTCCGAACACGAGAATGCTTTCTTGAATCAGCAACACCTTATTTTGACTTTAGAGAATCAAGCTCTCAAGAAGCGTATCACTGGTCTTATTCAAGAAAAGTTAATAAAAAAATGCTGAACATGAATTGCTGATAAAGGATGCACAAAGATTGAAACATTTGTACCAACAACAGCAAATGCAGTAGAATTCTTCATTACAGCCAAGTCATATGCATCAGCTCCCAACTTCTTTGGATCTTGATTTGCAGCAACTAAAATTATTGTCAACAGTGCTTTCGCTTTCATTCCTTCATCTTTTGCTGTGCCAATTGTAAAGGAACGTGAAGTAAAAGCAAACCACCAACAGATTATTAGCGGGGTTTCTATTCTTATGTATGGGATTTCATCAGTTATCTTCTTCCAGCATCACTTGCAATGTTTCTCTTTTATGTTTTTGGTCTAGAGCAGTTTATTGGCAGGTGGTGGTTCACATTGGAGTTTGCTTGTATACAATAGGAGAATGGCATTCTTGTTTTTAGTTTTTATTTTTAATTTTCTTATTTAATAAATTGTTTTGTTTAAATTATATATGTATATATATATTTTTTTAAATGTAACATATATAATATTAAAAAAAATAAAAAAATTGCAATTCTCTTTTTCAATTTTGTTTTGATTATTTAAAAAAAAAAAAATGAATAATTTTGAATCAATGAAATGAATAAGTTATTTGCTCACTTTTCTGAAGTTATTGATTAATTTTGGACTGATGATGAAAGATGAATGGCTAAATTTTTATTCAAGATTTTTAGCTACAGAAACCATCGACATTCTGCAGCTAAAGTCCAATTCCGCAGCTGTTCTCCAATTCCGCAGCTGAAAAACCTCATTGTTCAAATCAGCATAACTTTCTCATACAAAGTCAGATTTTGATGATTCAAGTATCTTTGGAAATGTCTCAACAAGATCTACACAATGAGAAATCTATCATTAGAGTGTGAAATGGTAAATAATGAAATAAATTTCTGAAAAGAAGCAACATTCAACTTGAGGCACTAATTCCAAAATAGGTATAAATTCTTTTGATTTTTCCTTTGAGAACTTGTTTCATTAATACAAATTCTTAGTTTTGTGTGTAAATATCATAACTAGAGAGATTGATCACCTCTCTCCTTTGATAATCTTACATTCCATTGCAGAAGAAGTATTCGTTTTTTTTTTGCAGGTTCCAGGAGGAAAGACAAATGACTACAAGAGAATGGTGTCTCTCTAAGAGACCAATTTTTTTCATAAGAGGATGATCAACAACAAAGAGGAAATATGCTGATGCAAAATCAGATCCAAACACTTGAAAAACTTTCAGATACTATTGTCTCCATCACATCCATACCTCATAATAAACCATTCACCTCATTTCACTTCATATTTTCCATTTACATGCACATCCACTTTCCATTTATTTTTTTCCATTCATAACCCACAAATAAAAGCAAGAGGCTCATTCACATGCTTATTGCCCATTGCCATTTCTACTCCCCATTGCCATCTTCCATTTTTATCTTCCATTTCTTATCATTTTCATTCCGCAAATAAGCCCTGCTTCATTGCAAATGATTGAGTCCATAGTCCTTTGAGTCTAAGTTCTTTGTAAAAACACCTTGAGGCTTGCATGCCTTAATGGCAAGTTCTCATGCTGACAAACAATGGGAATACATTAATGTCTCTTGTTCGTCAGATCTTCTAGGTGACTCGACATCAGCAAAATCATTCGTACCTAGCAAGATGTGTTTGGGCATCTTGGCTCTCATTGTCATCAATGGTGAGAGTTCTCGTGTTGACTAGTGGCATCCATTAATGGCCACTAAGTCAACAATTTCCTACTATGTTCGACATCAGAACATATTTTCACATAGTAGGAATTATGCTAATGAGTTTTGAAGACATGAAGACTATTATTTTCAGCATTTTGGAGCAGATTCAACAAGTTTTAGTAGAAGCAATAAAAAGTCATCTTATCTCTTTATCCATGACTCCTCTTGTTCAGCCACTTGAAGAAGAATATGATCAGAATTTTGCAGCCACCACACATGCACAACTCATCCACATTTAAGGTAAGTGAAGGTATGTTGTTTTCTAATTTTTAGTCATGTAATTCATTAGAATGCTAAAATTATAACTTTGGAAAAATTCCTCACTCCCTTTTTCACATTGTCATATCTTTAGTTGGGGGGGAAAGGACATCATTTCATATCCACATGTCATACACTATCACACATTTTCATTTCATTTCCACCCACATATACTTCCCAACCAACTATTGTTGCAACATGATCCAAAAGATTATATGCCTTGCAAATGATCATTTCATTGATGAAGTAATTGATTCTAAATGTTTTCATGAACTTTGATGCAACAAAGAAAATAAAGCATTGTTACACAAGAACCATTGCTCAAAAAAAAAAAAAAAATGTTGTCACACAAGAACCAACCATTGAGAAAAAAAAAATGTTGCAATCAAATGTATTATACTATGCCAAAAAAAAAGAAAATATCAAGAAGCAAAGTTTGGAACGAATCTATATGAGTCAAAACTCATAAAGGATAAACTCATGGACAAATGAATCATTGCAATAGTTTCATGAGGACATGCAATAACTTCAGTTGGAGGGTACATATTCATACATATGTACCCTCATACATATTCATACATATTCATACATATTCAGGTTGAGTCTCAAAAGTGTTTTCCATATTCATACATATTTCCATTATGTCATAACCATTTAGCTCTTATTTCATAGCCATTTGACCTAAAACCCTACATCAAGTAATTATTTTCATAAATATATGGGTTAGGATCCTTGTTTTCCAAAGTTATTTATTTTATGTATTTTAAGTGAATTTATGATTAGAAACTAGAAAATTAACATAGTTTCATATATCTATATATGTGTTATGAGTTTTGTGACATGTGTAGGTCAAAAGGAGACTTCTAGAAGACCCTTATGTGGCACTTTAAAGCCAAATTCGAATTTGGTTGGAGAAGATTATGGGATCAAGAGGATATGTGTCTCACTTCCTTGTTGTATTGAAACTCTAAGAGGATATGTGTCTCATCTCTTAGTTGTGTTGAAACTCTAGAAAGACATGTGTCTTATCATTTCTTATTTTGATTGTAACTCTAGAGATGGAGGGAGAGATTCATGGACTCCCATTAATGAGATGACTCCTCATATTTTGTATAAATAGGAGAAGCTTTCTCCTATCATAGGTAATGAGGAAGTAGATTTGTAACAAAGCTTAAGATGGATTGGGATGTAGATTTGTGAATTTTTTCAATAAAGAAGTTCCTTGATGGTTTTTTTATTACAATTTTAAGGAGCTGAAGAAGGATTACACCAAATTGGTAGCAGAGGGCCCCTACTATTCAAGGAGGTTTTGCATGTTTTCTAGATAAGTTTCTTTCAATTCTATTTTGTCATATTTCCTTACTTAGACTGCTTTCTAAAATCATAGCTTTTAGCATAATTTTTCATGGCAGCCCAAGCATTTGCACATCTTTTTATGACTAATGACATGGAATCAATATTGTCCTTCTGCTGATTTCTTTTTCTTAGTTTTTGTTTAATTCCAGCACTGTTTTGTTTATTTCAGTCTTGCAAATTTGTTTTAGTAGTTAGTTAAATATTAAACTGTTCATGTCATTTTCAGTTACCTCCGAAAGCCATAGCGAGACTAATGGTGAGGGATTGAAGTATGCGTGTGTAGTTTGATATTAGTTTACTTTTCTGCAAGATAGATATTAAATTGCTCATGTCATTATCAGTTACCTCTGAAAGCCATGGCGAGACTAATGGTGAGGGATTGAAGTATGAGTGTGTAATTTGATATTAGTTTATTTTTCTGAAAATTAGATATCAGATTGCTCAAGTTGTTTATGATTACCTCCGAAAGCCATAGCGAGACTAATGGTGAGGGGTCCGAATATCAGTTGATGTAATTTGATTTTAGCTTTACTTTGCTTGCAATTCTTGGATTTTTTTTAGCACAGTTTCTTTTGTATTTAGAGAGCAGCAAGGGTAATGGGTTTCATGATCAATAGTTCACTATTTGTTTGACTAATATAGTGGTACATTTTCATTTTCTTTTAGGAATTAATTTTGTCATTGCATGTTTTAAAACCCTTTTGAAGTTTGAAGTTTGGGAAATCATTATAAAGGACATCATTGCCTTGAACATTTATATCCATACTTGTCTTTTAGAATTTCCATCTCACATTAGGAAACCAACCAAGATAAAAAAAACCCCCAAGATAAATATAAAAAAACCAAAAACGACAAAAAGTAAGGGATAGGTTATCTTGCACATATAGTGCGCCACACTTTGTCAGCTTACGAATCCCGGATTGACAAATTAATGTAGCAATTTAGGACACACTAAATTGACCAAACAGACCCTACAAGAGTTCTTCTTGTTTGGACACCTGATCCCTTTTCTCCCAAAATTTGAGATTCTGGATGATTCTTTTGAACATACCTGGATGGAGCCTTTTTAGATAGATCTTCTTCTACTACTTCATTGGGTTCACCTTCTATATCATCTCTATTAGATGCAGGAATATATATATCATCATCATCTTCATTTGTTGTTTGAATTTCCCCTTTTGGAGCTGAGAGAGATTCATCAATTACAACATCAATGCATTCAACAATCTTCCGAAGTATTTTATTGTAGCATTTATATGCTTTATTTCTAGAAGAGTAACCAAGAAATATTCCTTCATCTGCTCTAGGTTCAAACTTGCCAAGTTTTTCATAATTATTCTTGATAAAACATTTTCTTCCAAAAACTTTAAAATGATTTACATTGGGAAGATTACCATACCAAAGCTCATATGAAGTTTTATCACTGTTTACACGAACATGTGCTTTGTTAAGAATATTTACCGCAGTATGTGTTGCTTCTCCCCAAAATGTGTCAGGTGTTCCTGAATCATCAAGCATAGCCCGAGCCATATGTTGAACTGTTCTATTCATTCTTTCTGCTACGCCATTTTGTTGTGGAGTACCAGCTACAAAAAACTGTCTTTTTATGCCATGTTGTTCACAAAAATCAAAGAATTCATCTGATATATATTCACCTCCTCGATCAGATCTAAGACACTTGATTTTTAGATCTAATTCATTTTCAACCAATTCTTTGAAGATCTGAAAATTTTCAAATGCTTCATCTTTGTGTTTTAGCAACCCAATCCAACACATTCTAGATAAATCATCAATAAACATAATATAGTATTGTTCTCCACGGGGTGACCTTTTTCTCATGGGTCCACATATATCAGTATGAATGAGTTCAAGAGGCTTACTTGCTGATCCTTCTTTGGCATTAAATTTCACTCTGGTTTGCTTACCGAATTGGCAAGATTTGCATATGGTACTTTTAGGAAGAGTAATATTTGGAAGATCACAAACAGCTTTGAGTCTGCTAGATTTGTTGATTTGAGAGAAGCTCAAATGCCCCAATCTTCTATGCCGTAAAAATTTTTCTGAAGATTTACCCAAGTGACATTATTCTTTACAGCTTTTCAATACATATAAATTGCTTGGTGTTCTATTTCCTTTTATGATTGTTTTTCCTGTATCAAGATCGCGTACCACAAATTCTTTTGAACTAAAGACAACTTCAGTTCCTTGATCGCACATTTGACTTACACTTAACATGTTATGCTTTAATCCATCCACATACATAACATTGTTAGCTTTCACCTTTTCTTTTAGATAAACATAACCTTTTCCCTTAATGACAACAGGAGTATCATTTCCAAAAGTAACATTCTTTTCTCTTTCTAGAGCATTGTATGCAAGAAGTTTATTTCTGCCACCTTTCATGTGTTTTGAGCATCCACTATCAATGTAACATTGATTTTATTCTCCTTCTACAAATAAAGCTATGCCACAGTTCTCAACCTGTAATTCCTTCTTTCTCCATAATTTGGAAGTTGAAGGTATATGGTCTTTTGGCTGAAATTTGCTTCTACATTTAGATTCTTCATGACCAAAGTTATTGCAATAAGCACATTCAATCTCATTTTGAAGAGGAGAAAAGTTTTTATATGTATTCTTCGTTATTCTAGTATCAATTCTTTTCTTTCTTGCTTCTCTATTCATGATGGTCTTGTATGCAACACATTGAACAGTTTTATGACCAAAATTGTGACATGAGAAACATTGTCCATTGAAGAAGAAATTTCTGCGATCATTGAACCTTCTATTTGTGTTTACCTGTTGGTTGGTATTTCTCGGAAAGGCATTTCTGTTAGTTTTTTTTGTATTGAGGTGGTCATGCTTTACCTGTAAAGTTTCTTTGTTTCCTTGCTGAGTGACAGAATGCTGTAGGCTGGTTGTAGCTGCTTTTAGATAGTTTGGTGCTAAAGACTGAGAAGATTCTCCGAGATATCCAAGACCTGTCTTTATAAGAGGAGAATGTTGTACCTTGATAATTTCATCTAAGGTTTCAGATCCTTTAGCAAATCTAAGATTCAAAATCTTTACTTTCTCAATTTCTTTTCTTAGACTTACTATTTTACATTCTAATTTCTCATTGTGCTTCTCCTTTTCTTCAAGATGATTTTTTAGAGTTTCTATGGATATTTTGTTTTCTTCCAAACATATTTTGAGCTGACTGATTTCTTCAAGAAAATCATTATCTTCTAGAGCATCCATAAATGTATCATTTTCTTCTCTAGAATCTTTTTCAAATGCCATGAGAAGTCTAAGATCTTGATCAGATTCTTCCTCAATGTCTGATGACCCATCACTATCTTCATGAGTATAATAAATTTTTCTAGTGCTAAAGCGATTCTTATTTCTTCTTGCTACTTCCTTTCCTTTTTCATGTGTTTCTTTATGAGGACACTTAGCAGCATGATGACCAAATCTTCCACAAGCAAAACATTTGAAAGGAAGCTTACCTCTGAACCTTCCAGTGCCAAGTTGGAGCTTCTTTACAAAATTTACCTCATCTTCTTCTGAAATATACCCTGATCCTTATGTTTCTTGTACTTATTTTCCTTTTGTAGAAGCTCTAAAGACGACTTCTTTGACTTCAGATGATCCTCCTTTTCTCATTTCGCATGCAGTTAGAATGCCATGAATTTGAACAATAGTAAGACTTTGAAGACCCTGTTTCTCTTCAATAGCAGACACTTTTGACTCAAACTTTGAAGTTAGAGATCTTAAAAATTTTTCAACCAGAGTAGTGTCAGTTATGGTTTCACCCAAATTTCTCATACGATTTACAATATCATCTAGACGTAAAAATAAATTGGCAATTCTCTCCTCATTATGCATTCTTAGATTTTCATATTGAATTCTGAGAGTCTGGAGTTTAGCACTTTTTACCTTTGTATCACCTTCATAGCTTAGAATGATTTTGTCCCATATTTCCTTTGTTGTATTCAATTGCATGACCTTGACAAATTCTAGTTCAGTCAGACTCCCCAATAATGCATTGACTGCCATTGCATTTGTTTCATATTACTTTCTTGTCATTGCATCTGTTGGAACTGAGGCTGGATATTGATAACCTCCTTCAACAATAGCCCAGACGTCTTCTCCAAGATACTGAAGATAGGATCTTGTCCGTGTTTTCCAGAAGATTAAATTGTTTCCGTTGAAGAGTGGAGGCCTGATATATGTTGTCCCATCTTGATTGCTCATCTTGGCTGACCTTCCTTCTAGCGGTTAAGCTTCTTCAAAAAGACCTACTCTGATACCAATTTTTGGGAAAAATACTGAGGGGGGGGGGGGTGAATCAATATTTAGAACCTAAATTAATAAATTTGACTTTTTCTTTTGCAGAATTCCATACACGGATTTTATGAACAGAACTCGTGTATACACGTGGATATGCTGAAAGAAACTAACGTATACTGATATAAATTTCCAATTTAGAAAACTTCTCAGAAACAATATTTAAATCATATTTATCAGTTATGCATCATGTTAGATAATCAGTAAATATGTGCAATAACAGTAGTATAAAACATCACACAAGTGGAACACACATGAACACCAATATTTAAGGTGGAAACCCAATTTGGGAGAAAACCACCGCTGCTGTCGTCTCAGTCTTCAATATTTATTACATGGAAAAATATTTACAAAAATGTATTGATGCAGACTCATATCAGTATGCAGGCTTCTACCTGCAAAAATCTGCAACCTTCACTCGTTTACCAGCTGCTATTGGAAGGGAGCTCCAACCCCCTTTATTATCATTTACCAGCCACTCCTAGAAGGGAGCTTTAACCCCCTGAACATAACACCAGCTTCTACTGGCAGGAAGCTTCTACTTCCAAACTGAAGGCTTCAACCCTGAGACCGACTGCAGACCACGTTTCATCAATTTTCATACTGGATCAAACAGCTTCAACACAACCCTTTATCAACAATCATAAACTTTGCCCAACACTTCAATTAGAACAGTGAAAACACTGTGACCAGAACTTTAGAAATAACCCAGACTTCAAAATAGATATGCAGATACAAACTCAACCACATTCATTGATTTAAATAGCATACGCTACTTTGCTTCACTGAAGCTACGTACATATGCACTTTCCTGCACACCAACTGCATATACTTCTGTGTGTAATATTCTTCAGATTTTCTACCATACGCGCTTTTCATGAAGCAAACCCGCACATATATGTGTTTTTCATGAGACTAACTAGCGTATAGATCTGTAAAAATAAAATTGGCAGAATAGACCAGATCTATAAAACTTACCCAGATTTATTCATTTTCTTCAGCAGACTTGCGCCAGTTCTTCATCATTTCTTTAGTAGGTCATTATAGAGATTCATCATCATCAGATATAGAGATCTTGAACCATCATTATATCCATGGGTGCATCATAGATTGAGATCTAACAATTAAAAACATAGTTCATCCATGCAGATATTCCTTAAGGAAATTTATTCATTAACAACCCTTACACATGCACACCTTGCACTATGATCTTCTTCTCCTTATATAGATTTAGATTTTATCAATACCATGATTCAAAAACACTCAACTACTGATGGCAATCCTAGATAGAATCATCGCTCAATTCTGTGGGCTAATACCATGGTAAAACCCCTTGGTATTATAAATTTGGAGCACAAATAGGCATACACGACTTGGGACGTACATCTCCGCATGCATACGCGACTTGGCCTTTACAAACCCGCATATACATTGTGACATAATAAAAATAATCAATCTGCTCAATATGCTGCACACAACTTCTGAGGGACTACTGAGATTCTTAATACAAATAGTTTCTTTGTCCTTTTCTTAGAGAGTTGCCATCAAGGACAATCAATTTGATATTATAGATCACAAGAAACATATTTCCAACAAAAAAATCAAGTCGTGAAATATAGTTTTTTTAAACAGTTATGTGATAATGTGATTGCGAAATTGCTATCAACATCTGGGGATTTCGCTTAGCATTTTGTTTCAATGTCTAATATCAGAAGCTTTATTGCAGTATCATACTTTAAATGATGCGGGAAAAAATATTTTAATTTATCGCATTTCACATTTTGCATTGGCGAATGGGTGATAGTTATAAGAACTTTGCGGACTTGTGATTTGTGATATGTTGTAGTTGCAACATGCGATAGCCTACAAGCACTTTTTCCTTAATATTAAAGGTGATTTGATGTATTCTTAGATTTTGGGCATTTTTGCTCTTTAAACATTGACTGAGATATTCTTTTATAAAAATTTCATGTCCGAGACATAACATAAAGTACTTATGGAAATTTTAAATTATATTACGCTTTCGATCTATCCTTATAACTAAGATTTCGTAAGATGGATGTTTTAACCTTTATGAAAGAGATCAACAATCACGTTTCAGAGCTCCTCCATGATATTTAAGCATTTGTTCCAAAAGGATTGCGATATGCAATTTGTGAAACTTTTCAAGCGGAAAGTGTATAAAACTAGCATTTCAATATTTTTAGAGTTTATGATGAATTTTTAGAGTTAGCACTCATTCTTTAAAGGAAAAAAAAATTAAAAAGTGTCCCCATAATCAATATAAATGGGGGTGTTGTATAGTACAATATGGTGGAATATTGTGCATCACTAAGCCTACACCTGGGGAGTTGGCCACGAGGGAGAAATGTGCCACTCTTCCCAGAGGGCATGTTGGGATCTTGCATGAGTAGAGGATACTGTGTATGATTGAGGAAATTTTCTAGTGGGTGTCCATGCTCCAGACATTTTATTGGTACATTATCGAGAGGGAAGATGGAAAAATTAGGGGTGATGGTTGGAAGGAGCAAGATGGATCCACATACACTGAGTCGCTTGTGAGTATCAGATACCCATTTTTTGGCTACATTCAAGAGGTAGATATTTGGAAAATGTGGTTTCTAATGGTCGCCAGTACACGAAGTGGCAGGCACAAGGTAGTTTAGCATGTATTAGATTAGCTCATGATATATGGAACCTATATATTGATTGCATACAAGGAATAAAGATGAGGAATAGATGGATTCCAGTAGTTTTCAAAGCTATGTCGCAGAAGGTCTGGCTAAGGGATCCATAGATTTAGTTGGTTGATAGATCACTTTGTCTCGTGATAATTGGAGTCATGGAAGTGGGTGATATAGTTCACCCTTGGGTTGACACATGGTGGTTCGTGGAGGCCTTCATCGTATGGTGAGGCAAGATTTCCCTGTTGCTACATAGGTTTAGGGTTAGATTTGGATGGGTAGGATTTTTCATCATGGAGATTCCTAGGCAGGATGTATTTTTCCTTTATCAATATTTCACCATCGGGTTCCAAGAGAGGAGGATACGGTATATGAACGATTGGAAATCTGTTGTAATCAGAGTGGCATAGCATCAACATGGTGACATCCTTTTGAGATTAGCATTAAACCCTGGTATCGAGGGATTCATTTATGACTAGATGGTGCACAGATTCAGGGTGACTCAATGGCACATTTGGGACCCATGTATTATTTGCAGTGACAGTTTGGGTCAACATAGAGAGGGAGTGCTTGTTCGAGCATTACTTGAGGACAAGCAATTTTTGGCAGGGATGACTGTAATATCCCCAATTTTGTTTGCATGGTATTCAGTAAGGAATTATGCCCAATTTTAGTAATATTAATTAAAAATGGGAAACTATTATTCAATAAAGGTGGCTAGTATTATTTTATTGGAGAATAGCATCAAATTATTATTTTATTAAATGGTGGAAAAATTAACTTAGTGGAAAATGGTCCCCACCAATAAAATAATATAAAAAAGGAGTCTAGAGGCATGAGGATAAATTATAAGAGGATGGTCTCATTTTGTGGATTATCTTGGAGCATTTCACAATTCAACTCTAGTTCTCTCTAGTTGATTAGCCAAGACAACCCCTCTTGTTCAGCACAAGGGATTTCTAAGCGAGAATTCCACACTCATTTTGGAGAACTTTGAGTGTCTCCCTAGTGAGGAATTTTTTGGAGCTCAATTAAGAGCTTCCATTGGACAACATTGTCAGAGTTACTTAGCTATGCACATTTATTGGGTGCAGAGATATTTTTGTGATGCAAATCATGGGAGAAAGTGCGGGTTAGAGGCTCTGTATTTTTGCAGAAAATTCTCTTATTGTTAGATGAAAATTTGGACAGTGATTTGCAGGATGGATTGGAGGCTATCACTTGGTTTAATTTCTTTATTTTTTGACAAGGACGCAAAAGCTAATTCATGGTGCTTGGGGGAGGATATTCGTGAGGAATTTCCCTTTGGGAAATTTTGACAGGGAAAAATGCCTTGCCAACAGTAAGGGGATCTCCCCGGTATAAAGTCCCAACTAGACTCTAGACCGTTTGTGATAGGGATCTCGTCCGGGGTGTAGTTTTGGATACCATTGAATATGAATTTCTTGGATGGAGGTGTATCTTGAGAACAAGAAGATGCACGACTTCTTAAATGATACGAAACAAACAGTCGGTGGGCTCTCCTAAAAGTGAAACATTATAAATAACAAAGTGAGACTCGAAGCATGCAACCAAAAGGAAGTATTGTTAGCAACATATCATTAGGGTCATGCTCATAAAGAGGCTTGCTTGACCATAAGAGAAACAATTCACTATGGTCAAAACACCCTTCAATTCCTTAAGCGTGTTTCTGAAAGATTAAGACAACATCAACAACTAATTTATTGAGACATCCCTCAGCTAAACATCCACATATTGTTGATACATCCAAAGAGCTTAAACATATAAACGATACATGAACAGAAACATAGATTAATCAATTATAAAAGATAACATATATATAAAGGCACAATATTCATAATCTTAACACACATGAGTTTCCATAAGATCCTATAGTGGAGTCAAAACATTGGTTTGTATTAATTCCCAAAATCATGCATTCAATGCTATATGTAGAAATTATATAACTGATATGTTATATGTCTAAGATTCTCCTGATCATACACTATTTGGCTTCATGCACAATACGGAATCTATTCCACCATTGATCATCATATGCGGAAATTAAATCAATTACATGCACACATTAAAACCATAAAAATTTACACACATTAACATAGTGATTTACTGGAAAGCCTGAAGCTAAAAACCCCAACTATCTGTATATAATATATGTCATAGAGATCATGTAACAATCCTCATACAAAGCTTCTCACAAGCTCTCAGTACAATCCAATCGCTACACACTAATTAGGCCTAATCTAGCAAATCCATGCACCGATCTTTGCCACTTGCTAGCCTGCCTCTATTGCGCAACTACTGAATATGGGCTCTTAATGAACTCTAATTGGTCCAGCCTTTCTCACGCAATCCTCATTGGAATCTCCAATCACTGTGTGTTGCAAATCATGCAACACTATAGTCACAACTGATAGTCAACCTGCTCTTTCACCTACCTCTCCACTGGTCTCCACTGAAACTGTCCATGCACTGTAGTTAACTGATGTATTCTTCAATTGATTAATGAGTTAATAATTAGTGAATTAATTAATAATTAATTCACACCACTCTCACTAGTGTATCAATCAGTTAGACTAGATACAACTAGCTCAACTATGTTTAACTAAGTTAAACTTAACACAACTCCACCAACTACCTCAATAACTCCACCAAACTCTGTCACATGAGTTCTAATTGAAGTCTCCATGAAATAGCTCCACTTAACCCTCAGGAATAGCGTAATTCCTTCTGTCAGCTCCTGTTCCACATCTGTGCACTTAACTGAAGTGCTCCAAGAGAATAAGATAATGTTTATAGTCCAAATATTATTAAGAGCTAATAATATTCAACATATCTATTTTTAGACTGGAAATATAAAAGTATATTCTGCCCAATATGTCTAAAAATAGAATTCCATCTATTTTTCCAACTTGACCAACCATCCACAAATAGCATCCTCCAACTCATAGAATATGATCGACATGTCTAAAAATAGACTTGCACCAAAAATAGCCTGCGGACCCACTTAGTGAAGGCGACTCTTTTCACTAAGCTCATCATCTTGTTGCAATCTCAACACTCCCTCTTAACAAGATAGGGATTATCTGCCACCCCGATCCTGCCTCTATGGTATTCGACTTTTCTCTTGGTGAGCGTCTTCGTCAAGATATCAGCGTCCTGATCCTCCTTAGGAATGTAAGAAAGTAACATGATCTTCCGTTGCACAAAATCTCTGATATGATGATACCGGATGTCAATGTGTTTAGATCTATCATGAAATATTTGATTAATCGAGAGTTTAATGCAACTCTGATTATCACAATATATCCCAGTAGGATCTAAGTGTGAACCGAACAACCCGACTAGGATCTTCCTCATCCATATAGCCTCGCATGCAACCAAACTTGCTGCCATGTACTCGGGCTCCATTGAACTGAGTGCCACGGATCTCTACTTCCTAATATACCAAGAAAATGTTGTAGACCCAATACTGAAAATCCCTCCAGATGTGCTCTTTCTGTCTATTGGCCTCCCTGCCCAATCTGCATCCGTGAAGCCATGCAGGTTCACCTCATCCGACTATCTGTACCAAAGTCCATATATCGATGTGCCTCTGAGATATCTCAATACATGCTTCCTCGCCTTCCAAAAGAGCTTGGTAGGCTTAACCATATCTTGTGAAAGCTGGTTAATAGCATAGCATATGTCCGGTCGTGTATTGACTACATACATGAGCGAACCAACCAACTGTCAATAAACAGTGGCATCCACTACCTCTGCCGATGTAGCATCCTCTTTCCTCTAACCACCAGGAAGAGGAGTGTCGATAGGCTTGCAGCCTTGCATGTTGAACTTCTCCAGTATCTCCCGGGCATACTTGCCTTGAGACACAAACAATCCATCATTGCACTGCCAAATTTCCAATCCAGGAAATAATGAAGGAGGCCCAAGTCCTTCATCTCAAAATCTTTTGCAAGATCAGCCTTGCATGAGAGTATCAACTGTTCATCACCTATCAAAATCAAATCATCTACATAAAGTACAATGATCAGCAACTTACCCTCCACCACAATCTGGTATAGGTTCAGATCCGCCTCACTCTTGGTGAATTCAAGACCGGTGAAATAACTGTCTATCCGTGTGTACCAAGCACGAGGTGCTTGCTTCAACCCATACAACGCTCTTTTGAGCCTGCACACATGCGACTCGCTGCTAAAGATCTCCAAACCTTCGGGCTGCTCTATGTACACCTCCTCCTCAATGACTCCGTTGAGGAACGCAGTCTTCACATCCATCTGATGAATGTGCCATCCCATTTGCGTTGAGAGAGCTAGGATGCTCTGTATGGAAGAATACCTTGCAACAGGTGCAAAGGTTTCCTCATAGTCGATCCCCTCAATCTGTGAGAAGCCCCGGGCAACAAATATTTCCTTGTACTTCTTGACGCTCCCGTCAGCAGCTTGCTTCACTTTGTAGATCCATCTCGAACCTACCACTGATTTCCCTTCTGGCCTTGGGAAAATATCCCATGCACTATTTCTGACAATCGAATCATACTCTTCCACCATGGCATCTACCCATGTAGGGTCCTCCACAGCTTCCTCGAAAGAGGATGGTTCTGTCATGATACACTTGCTCATCAGAGCCATGTATCCAGTATATCGGTCAGGTGACTATCTCTATCTGTGCTGTGATGTAGGTGCTCCTACAATCTTCTCTGCATCAAGATTCAGTTGGTCAACTTCTATAGTGCGCTTCCGCCCTATGATGGTTGGCGCTACATGAGTGGTTTCTTCCACTCCATGAACCTCCTCTTGTGGCTGATCCACATCCTGAGGCACATCCTTAGGAACTAATAGCTCCTCATATGCATGCAAGTGTGTCTCCCTCTCAAGCAAACACTTCATGGATTTCTCCTCATGAAATTTGATATCCCGTCACACAATAGTCTTCCAACTGTCTGGAAAATACACACGATAGTTGTGGGGTGTTTCTGTGTACCCCACAAATATCCCAACCTCTGCGGTCTACTCCAGCTTCTTCCTGGCATCCTTCGTCACATGAATGTAAACAGGTGAGCCAAAAATCTTCAAATGAGAAATATCATGCTTCTTACCAGAAAACGCCTCTTCGAGTGTACTCATGCCAAGTACTCTATGAGGACAACGGTTTTGCACATAAACCGCAGTATTGCATGCCTCAGCCCACAAGTGTATGGGAAGGCTCTGATCATGACATCGCCCGTGCAGCACCCACGATCGTTCTGTTCTTTCGCTCCGCGACCCCATTCTGCTATGGGTTATGAGGCGCTATGAGCTCTCTTTGAATTCCTTCTGCACTGCAAAAGTCCTTGAATTCGCCAGAGATGAATTCACCACCATTATCGCTCCTAAGAGCCTTCACCTGCTTCCCCGATTCTTTCTCCACCAGTGCCTTAAACTCATAGAACTTAGAGAATGTCTCGCTCTTCTTCTGCATTAAGAAGATCCAACACTTACGAGAAAAATCATCAACAAATATCACATAATACCTGTGCTTTGTTGTCGAAGCTACTGAGAAAGGTCCACACATGTCTATGTGAATTCTCTCAAGGATCGTCGTGGCGCAACTATCCTTCTCATGAAAGGTGGCTTTCATAAATTTTCCCAAAGTACATCCCTTGCACTGATCTGACTGCGCAAATGTACCTTTGGGAAGCCCGGTAGAAATCTGTTGCAAAATTTTCAAAGCGCCCTGGTGAAGTTGGCCCAATCTTCTGTGCCATAGTTCGCCCTCATCCTGGCTCACCACTCCTTCTACCTTGCTACCATTTCTGCGCAACCATCTACCTGCAACTAATAAAGTTTCTTAACTCAAACCCCTATCCTCCAGGTTTCACCAGTTGCCTTACTGCGCAGGAAAGCCTTGCTAAATTCAACATCATATCCCTTATCTTCCAACATCACCACAGAGATTAAATTCTTCTTCAATCCTAGAACATGAATGACATCCTTCAAGATGAAAGGTTTGACAGAATCCCTCTCAAAGGAAATGGTCCCAATACCAGTCGCACTATATCTACCATCATCGCCCATCTCGGTGTGCACTCCAAGATCCTTCTCATCTAGATCAGTAAAAAAATCTTTGTCTCCGGTCATATGGAAAGATGCCCCATTGTCAAGAAACCACACTGATCCCATCACACTTGAGACCAAGCATGCGATCAACGAAAAATCCAACTCAAACTGCGAGGCTAAGGCCTCTCCAGCTGCAGATCCAACAACCTGCTTATTTTTCTTCTTCTGTGGAAAATTAGTGGCGTAATGTCCGTGTTGGTGACAGTGAAAGCACTTCACCTTGGACATGTCCTGCTTCTTGCCTTTCGCACCGGATTGAGAAGGATTTTTCTTTCCCTTCCCCTTCCTTGCTTTGGCAGCCAAAGTGAAATTTTATTCATCTTCATTCTTCGATGAAGATCCATCCCTGGTACTCTGCCTTATCTCTTCCTTCACAACATTCGACCAAAGTCGCTCCCATCCCCGCAGTTTCTCCCGACCATTGACAGAGTCCTCATAGGAATTCCAAATCTTCGGAAGCCCAAGGAGAGCCAAGCTCACCACTTCCTCTTCATCTACAGTAACCCCCACACTTCCCAGCTCATCCTTGCACTGGAAAAACTTCGTGAGGTACTTGGGTATACTTTCGCCCTTCTCCATTTTTATTTTCCTAAGTTTGTCTTTGAGCGCCAACTTCCTCTGGTCACTCTTGCTTTGGAACAAGTCTGTCAAAGCTTTCCACATCAAGAATGGAGAAGCTTTACCATGAAGGCTAGACACTATGTGATCCTTCACACCTTCCAACAGAATCCTTCGACATTTTTCTGTCTTCTTTTGCCATGCGTCAAGTGCGGCAACATCGCTAGAAGCAGGTTTTGGAATTTCTGCATCTATGAACTCCTTCAACCCATTATCCTCCAGCACCGCCTCCATCCTGTCCTTCCATGCAATATAATTCGAGCTACCCTCAAGGGCATCCTCCAATCGCAATCCATTGAAAGACATCTCAACTTCGACACCAAGAAAACACTGCTGCAAATTTGAATTCCACCAGCACAAAACTCAACTGCTTCAATGCTTTGCAATTGCTCTAATGATCATTGCTTTGATACCATGTAGAAATTATATAACTGATATGTTATATTTCTAATATTTTCCTAATCATACACTATTTTACTTCATGCACAATACATAATCTATTCCACCATTGATCATCATATGCGGAAATTAAATCAATTGCATGCACACATTAAAACCATAAAAATTCACACACATTAACACAGTGATTTACGTGAAAGCCTGAAGCTAAAAACCCCAAATATTTGTATATAATATATGTCATAGAGATCATGTAACAATTCTCATACAAAGCTTCTCACAAGCTCTTAGTACAATCCAATCGCTACACACTAATCAGGCCCGATCTAGCAAATCCATGCACCGATCTTTTCCACCTGCTAGCCTGCCTCTACTGCGCAATCCATGTTGAATATGGGCTCTGAATGAACTCGAATTGGTCCAGAATTTCTCACACAATCCTCATTGTCATCTCCAATCACTGTGTGTTGCAAATCATGTAACACTATAGTCACAACTGATAGTCAACTTGCTCTTTCACCTACCTCTCCACTGGTCTCCACTGAAACTATCCATGCACTGTAGTTAACTAATGTATTCTTCAGTTGATTAATGAGCTAATATTTAGTGAATTAATTAATAATTAATTCACACCACTCTCACTAGCGTATCAATCAGTTAGACTAGATACAACTAGCTCAACTGTGTCTAACTGAGTTTAAACCGAACACAACTCCACCAAACTCGTCACATGAGTCAAAATTTGTCTCCATGCAATAGCTCCACTTACCCTCAGAATAGCGTAATTCCTTCACAGCTCATGAAGCACATCTCAGGCACTTAATCACGATCATCAGACACCAACAAGGATGTTTATAGTCCAAATATTATTAAGAGCTAATAATATTCGACATATCTATTTTTAGATTGGCAATATAAATCAACATTACCAAGATGTCTAAAAAAGGAAGTCCATCTATTTTTCCAACTCTTACCAACCATCCACAAATAGCATCCTGCAACTCATAGAATATGATCGACATGTCTAAAAATAGACTTGCGCCAAAAATAGCCTGTGGGCCCACTTAGTGAAGGCGACTCTTTTCACTAAGCTCATCATCTTGTTGCAATATCAACACTATAAAATTATCTATCCTCACTATGGATTCCAAAAATTTTCCTTTACATTATCTCCCGTGGGAGTACTTATAGAACCAAAAGTGACCTTTGGGCTGCCCTATCCTTTCAGCTTCCCAATTGTTGGCATGGTCTACGACCTGGGAATATTTATGACCTGCGACCTGCCTGAACCTGATACCTACAAAATTAACCCTTTCCAAGGGAGAAATTGTGTGATGGAAAGGTTTGGGACCTATATATGTTGCTATTCTCTGAGATACATTTTCTAGGCCCGATAGTTAGCAGCTACTAGGGTGACCTGAGGTGTGTCTTCTCCCAACCTATGAAAACACTCAAGAGCATCTGGACCTAAAGTGTGCCTCTTCATGGAGATATGATTGGATAGGGAGGCCAGGCTAGTGTATATCCAGACTGGTGTGATGATGAATTGGTTGATTTTCTCCTTGGAAGCTGGGAGGTCCTGGGAAAAAACTGCTTGCCTGATGGGTTTAAAAAATGTTTGGATTTATTGGGCCACCTCTTCCCTTGTATTCTTCATTTCCATTGTCCCCGAGGAAGGAATGTGGTGTACCTCTGCCATTGAATCAATGCCACTGATAAAGTGTTCATAGGCAGACACCACCTTCTCTACATCCTTTACAAGCTTGTCCCTGGGTTACAGCTTCATCCGTATCTGTACCTTATCATTTTGCGTGCAGATCCAATACTTCTTTGGCAGGGTATCAGGAACCTTTGGATACCTTTCAGATCATTCAAGCATATTATACCTCTGCATCCTTTCCAGTCTGATTGGAAAAAGTCTTCCCTCAGTGATCACGGATGACCCAGAACTTGGAATTGACCTTCTGGAGTATCCATTGGACTAATTCTGCGCATGGGAAGATTGGTGGGTGGGCACCTACATAGTGAAGATTGGACCTTTTGACTTGAATTTATACTTGCTGGTCCGCGAGATCCTCCGGGAATTCTTGCTTTATGAATTCCTGGTAGACTTGATACCAAGTCATCTTATCACCTTACCGGAAGACACAGGCAGTGTCTCCATTGATAGGGGGTGGCAAAGGAGGCATGTCTCCTCCTAATAGCTCTATTTCTGGGCTTTTGTCTCTCCTTCGAACTGCTAGAGGCCCCATATCGCTTGAGGTTGAAGAGATGGAGATGCACTCGAGCTCGGCTTTGATCAGAAAACAGTCCCATGATAAGACAGATGGCATGAAAGCAAAAATAAAGGGACTGACTAGACCTATTAATGATTTGGCTGCTCAGGCTAGGTCATTGCGACCTCTGCTAGTCACTATATCTTAGATTAGGAAGGCTTGTGACCTGGTGACTTAACAACAAGGTCACGTGGTCGCAAAGTCGAACCTGCGTGAATGATCCAGACTTTGTGACTCTACGACTTGGGGGCCGACGACCAGGTGGCAAGGTCGCAAATTCATGATCACATGGTTAGTCGATACTTTGTGACCTTGCGAGGTCGCGAGGTCACGAGGTCGTGAAGTCGCAAGGTCGCAAGGTCACAAGGTTGCATTAGGGCGTACTGAGGAAAACTAAGTGATCGTGACCCACAGGGAAGAAGTCGAAAGTAGGGAAAAAAACTCCTAGGAAGGGGGTAAAACAGAGTCTAAAAGCTCACAATAAGGCCAGAGAGGGATTCCTGTGATGGATTCCGAAAAAAGGAAAGGTTCAAAAGGGTCCAGACATGATGGTATTAGCACAAGGAAGGTGAAACCCTAGCTGGAGTGATAGTGAGGGTTGGGGCTGAAAATTAATGAGATCAAGGGAAATTAATATCCCAAGGCTGGGGTAGGTAAGGAAACAACAAATGAAAAAGGAAACAGTAGGAGGTTTAGGCAACTTACCTGGGAAAAATCACGCTTTGATTGGTTTGTCAGACGTCTCATTTACTTCATCGCGCAGGTCAAATGCGACCTACGCCACCCTTTTATTTATAAAGGGGTCGCTTGTGTGGTCATTAATGGAGGTTGCAAGGTCGCAAATCGGGCCTATTTGGGAAAGAGTCGCATAGTCTCAAATGTGAAGTTTGAATAAATATTGCGACCTTACGATCGGGCGAGCTGGAGGTCGCATGGTCGTAAGGTCACGTGGTCGCAACTTCCTAAAGTTTGTAAGGGGAGTGACTTTACGACTTTGTGACCAACTTGGAAAAAGTTGAAGTTATTAATTAGTTCTGAAGACATTTGCTTGAAGGGGACTTTCTCAAGGTTCATGGCTGAGGGTGAGACAAAATTTCCTTTTTCAAAGCGGTCAGGGGCTCTGAAATTTCAAATGGGTGTCAAATTTGAGAGGGTGTTGTAGCGGCTACAACAAATGATGATTCACTCGTAGAATCCAGAATCTCTACCTGCATTTAATCTTGAGGTGGGTGGGGGGGATTAGTAGGTTGTTCCTTTCACTTCCTTAGGTCCCACCATCCTCATCTCCAACCCTCATGCATTTTCTTCACTCGTTTTCACTGCGTGGAATGCTTGTTCACCGTGATTTTATTTTCGGAGACTAGACAGGAGGGGCCAGAGTAACCTCATGGGCTTTAAGGGATTCGGTATAGTTATTTGGTCCCCTTGTGTTGCTCCGCTACCAGCGAGCCTGATGGGCCCTGACGGAGTTACTGCTTAGGAGTCACAGACGTTGCTCCGCTGCCATGGGGCCTGGTCAGTACCTTGGTGGAGTCGTTGCATCACCTCTCTATGAAGGAAGCCTTTCTCGATCCTTTACCCTTTATTTCATGTGCTAATAACACTTATTTAAATGTGCTCAAGGCACTTATTTGAATGTTTTGAATGCACTTATTTGTATGTGGCAAGTATTGCCTGGGCAGATGAGGGATCCGACTTATGTTACTTGCAAGAGAGGTTGTTCCTAGTATGTATTGGGGACCTTTGGGTTTTCTTGAATATCCTTTTGTCGTATGAGGTTGGCTCTTTTCCCCTTCCATATAGTGACCTATTTCACCAAAAATTCTTTTCTTTAACAACAGTTTTCGAGCTAGCGCGCCGGGTGAGCTAATTAAACTTGAGTCCTGGGACTTGGTTGTGTTTCCCCATGGGGTGTCTATCACAGAAAAACTTGGGCCATTTTATGCTTCAGGGCTGATTCTTAAAAGGTAGAGATTCCGATACTACTTGCTCGTTGAGTAACTGCGACATTTATCCTTCAACTTGAGGCACTTGAGGAATGAAATTCCGGGAGCTTTCTCAAGGCAAGCTGTTTATTGAAACAACACAAAATGAATAAAAAACGAGAGAAATAAAGAAAAGGAAACTAAAATATGGTACAAAGCATCGTGACAGCCCCAGGGCTGTCAGGTGAAGTAGTGCTTGAGGTCGTGCCCATTTATCAGGAGGACCTCGATCCTCCCTTCTAAGGTTTGGAGTTTATATGTGTATGAACCGACCTTATCTTTGATTTGGAATGGACCTGTCCACAGGGCTTGAAATTTGGTGTGTTTTCCCTTGTCTTCGTGAGCCTAGTCCCATTTGAGGACGAGGTCACAAAATTCGAAGACCTTGTTTCTGAAAGACTTCTTATCGAACCATCATTTTATCCGGCTTTGGTGGATGGTGATTTTTTCCCAAGCTTTCATCCTTTCCTCCTCCAATTTCAAAAAAGTGTCTATGTGGGCTTGCAAGGAAGGGCATGGGGTACCATGTGTTTCTTGTGACATATGAAGGGTCGGGAGAGAAAGTTTAGGGGGAAGGAATGCTTCTTTCCCATAGATAAGAAAAAATGGGGAGGCTCCCAGGGAAGTTTTAGGTGTGACTCGATCAACTCAGAGGGCATTATTGAGGGCGTTGTGCCAGTTCCAGTGTTGGGATAGCAGGGTATTTTTGATGATCTGAATAAGGTTTTTGTTGGTTGACTCAGCTAACCCGTTACCTTGGGGGTAGTAGTTGGTGGAATGTTTGAGCACTATACCATTTTCCAAAGCAAATTCATATAATTTAAACAATGAAAAATAAGTAGCATTATCAAAACAAGGGAGGTTGGAATGCCAAACCTGGTCATGATGTACTGAATGATGAAAGATATTACCTCTTGATCGTTGATTTGGAGTAACAGTTTTTCTTCAACCCACCTTGTGAAATAATATGTGGCTGTGAGGATATATTGGTGCTTCTTGGAGGAGTGTGGCAATATTTCCCTGATCACGTCCAGTCCCCACTACTGGAATGGTTCTTCTACCACGACGAACTGTAATGGGGAAGAAGGTTGGGATTCTCTGTTGGAAAATTTCTGACACGAAAGGCACTTTCGAACATAGGCGTGTGCATCCTTAAACAAAGTGGGCCAATAAAAATAGGCTCGCATAATCTTGTGAGCTGTGGCATCTCCCGCTTAGTGCCCACTGGCTGGGCCGTCATGTAGTTCCTTAAGGACCTATTGGGCCTCACTATGCTCTAGGCAGCGTAGAAAGACACCGTTGTGATGTTTGCATAATATTTTACCCTGTACCAGTTGGTAGGATGCAGCCTTTAGCCTTATCGCTCGTTTCTACTAGGCTGTTAAGGTGGGGTCCATGAAACCGTGACCAAGATACTGTATGAGATCTATGTACCATGATGGGGTGTTTTGCTAAGTTGTGTTGTTGGCTTGGTACATCTCTATTTCGTGATCCCAACACTCCTCATTGTTGCCCCGCAGGTCTATGGCTTCAGCAGCCATCCAACATAGCCCTTGCCCCTTGACAGTGTGGGAAGGCTTGAATTCTAAGTCATACTCTTGAAGACATTCCATCCAGTTGCCTCATCTCTCACCTAGCTCTTGCTGCATGAACAATGAGCATGCTGCTGGATGAGGTACGAACACCATGACATGGTTCTTTAAAATGTATGGCCTAAAATGTTTAACCACCTTATATACTGGATAGGCTTGTTTGTCAATGCCCGGATAGTTCAGCTCGACACCTTGCAACCCTACGCTCATGAAAGATATGGGCCATTTGTCGTTACTATCGTCTTTCTGAGTGACGATGGATGCAAGAGACAAATTCGAGGCAAAAGTATACAATATAAAGCCTTTGCTGAAATCTGGGCTATGTAGAGTAGGTGCTTCTGCGATGGCCTTCTTGATATTGTCAATCACTTCTTTCTTGGGTGGATTCCATTTAAAATTCAAGTTCTTCTTGGTCATGCCTTGCATAGGTTTCATGATTTGTGCAAAGTCTGATATGAATTTTCAGAGGAAGTTGATTTTTCTGAGAAACAACTGCATGGCATTTTTGCTGCTCGGGGGAGAAATTTGGGCTATATCTTTTGTGTGGTCTGGGTCTACTACTATGCCATCCGGGGTTATGATGTGGTCCAAAAAATTTCCATATGAGACTACAAAGATGATTTTCTTGGGGTTAAGTGAGATTCCGTATTTTCGACACCTTTCAAAGATCTGTTTGAGGTGGTGCAAGTGGTCATATCTTCGCTTGGAGAACACGATGACATCGTCAAGGTAGACCACCACACTTTGTCCCATTAGCCCTCGGAAGGCAATGTCCATGGCCCTCTGGAAGGTCTCCCCAACATTAATCAGGCCAAAGGGCATGCACCTAAATGCGAATGTACCCCACTTGGTCTTGAACGTTGTTTCAAGACAATCGGGCTCCACCACCAATACTTGGTTGTATCCTGAGAAACCATCCAATAATGAGAACATTTATGACCCAGATACTATTTGAAGAATCTGTTCCATGGGAGGCACTGGGTAGTTATCCTTTTCTGACAATTGGTTCAAATTTCGGAAGTCCACACATAAGCGAATTTCACCATACTTCTTGCAGACTGGGACCAAATTTGACACCCACATTGAATGTCGGACTTTGAAGATGATGTAGGCATCCAGGAGTTTCTTAAGTTCCTTTTGGATCATTGGATCCAAAGTTAGATGTACCTTCCTTAGCTTATGTTGGAAAGGCCTGACTCCTTCCTTCATTGGTATCATGTGATGGATGATCATGTGTCATAAGTTCATAGCTCATCATACATCCAGGCGAAAACATCTCGGTATTTCTTAAACAGTTTGATAAAGGACTGCTGCTCCTAGGGCGGTGCATTTGGTATCGAGATTAACGAACTTCTGGTCTGTCTTCGTCCCGAGGTTCACTTACTAGTGCAGTAGGGTGGAAATTTGCGCCTTTGTATTGGGAGGCCCCCGAAATCAGTTTTGTAGGTCAAATAAATTCTCGAGGGACACGACCCCTTTAGGTATGGGATTCCCCTTGTGTTCCTCCCTTTCCTTTTGTAAGGCCAGATCATGATCTTCTTTCTCAATCACATCGTCCTTGAACATGTCTGCGTTTAGCATGAAATCCAATACCTGCTGATCATCATTAAAAATGTGAAAATTAGTTACATTATCTGGCACTGTAGGTTTATAAACAATTTCAATAGAAAAACCATCCCTCAATGGGGTAAACCTAGCAACAGCGTTTGCTAACGTATCGACTGCCGCATTATGCATTCTAAGTACTGACTTAATACCGAAATTATCAAAAGCAAAAATCAAATGCCATACCTCTTGTTGATATCCTTTCAAATGGGTAGATAGGCAGTAAATAGTGTTGCGTACCTATCAGGTAATGATTTTCAAGTCGTCGATTACCTTCAGGAAACTGACTTTGAGGTCGATTGCTTTCTTGAGGCCCAGGATCAGTGCTTCGTATTCGACTGTATTATTGGTGCACTGGAATTATAACTGGCAAGAGATTAGGAACTTTTTATTTTGGGGATATGCCAAGATATAGCCAGCACCGACCCCGTCATGGGTCTTTAGGTGTTTCAAGATTGCATGTGTGTATAGATGAGATACTTGGGTGGAGACATCAGGTGGACCCCCGGTGCAATAGGGTGAAAAGCAGCAGACTGGAGCAACTCTAACTGGGTATCCAGGGAGATTGGGGACTAAGTGTCTTGATAGCAACTAAAAGAAGCCTTTAAGAAGCACATGCCCATATCTTCTTATGCAAAGCTGATAACATTAGGGGAATTTTGAGGTCTAAAATGGGCCTCCTAAGGAAAATGTACAATCAAAATTCACTTTATGAGAACCAATCACATTTTTGGGGATGACATCATCCCTAATGGTTGAGGTGGCATTGCTTGAGTTAAAGGTACTTACTTGTCACATTCTCAATGGTGGATAAAAACTCATGGTTAACCATGGTAGTGATATAAATACTTTTAAAGTCAAAGTAAATTACTCATAATAAATTTCATTTCACACTTCTTGAATAAAAATATATTATTGTCATTTCACATTTCTTGAAAGAAACAATGCATATCCCTATACATTTATTATCTTATATTATATTATATATATAGTATATTAATTACATGTTATTATACAATTTAAATAATATAATATTAATTAATAGCATGTAATAGAATTAAGAATTTATAAATTTATATTTATATTTTATTTTAAGCTATTTAAGTACAAAGGACAAATGAATTAGTTGTTCAACGATAATGACTTTTTCTTGAAAAGCTCATTCTTATTTATAGTCACATCAATACAATTTTTTTATTAATTTTATTTTGGTACAACTTTTGAGTTGAATTTAACTATGGTTACATGGATTGTGGTGCAAAATGTGAATTGCAAATTCATAAATATTATTTTATTAGTTTAGCTATTATTTTATTATTTTCTTAGGAGGCCCATTTTAGACCTCAAAATTCCCCTAATGGTTCATTGGCTGCTTTGAGGTTAGTCACAATATGTTTCATGTAAGGTTTTCTCTCGAACCAGATCTGATTATTCCTACCTTTGTATGGGAGCCACAGGTGGGACCATTCAGTGGCAAAGTAGCCTTGTAGTTTGCTTGACCAATCCCGGCTTAATAGTAGACCGTAGGCCTCGGGGATATCCATGAAAAATATGTCAATGCACTAATGGACCCTGGAGTTTGAAGAGAGACAAATCAGGATGTTATTCAATTCACCCATGGTGGGGACCTGGGACCTATCAAGATAAATGACCTTGGCGTCGGTTTTCTCAGGGTGGATGTTCAATTTATTGCATACGGATAGGGGCATGACACTGGTGGATGCACCAGAATCGACGAGGCAATTGTGGACGTTGAAATTGAAGATCTAAAAAGATAAAAGGAATGGGGGTGTGGATCCTCGTGAGTTTGCATTGATGACATTTACGATGGACTGGAGGTTCACCAAGGCTTGGGAGGGTGTGGAGCTTACAACCTTGGCCTTTAAGGTGGGCTTGTTCATCGGGGATGGGCTAGAAAATGGTTTGAGAATCAAGTCACGTTGGTTGGCTATTCGGGCGAGCTCATAAAGGGATATGTTGGCTCGTGTCTTATTCATATCTTCGATGATGTTATACCTGGATTTTGGCTGTGAGAGCGTCTCCACAAAGGTGCTTGGTGAAATTGGCTAAAATATGGCCTTGGGGCTGCCTAGGGCAGCAGTGGGGCTATATTTTTCAGTGGTCAGGGTTGCAGTCTAGTTTTCCCTGTTTGGTGGCAGGATTTTCCTCAAGAAGGCTTTCCTCTTCTCTTCGAAAGAGTGATCGGAAACTGGACCTTTGCTCCTTAGGCTATAATTTCAAGGGGGTTTGGATTAGGGATCATCAGCCAGGTTTATCTCCGCCACGAGAGGATGCCCTTCTCCGCGAATTACTTCAAAGGCGAGGACCGTTGATCCCAAATCTTCATCTAGGGGAGAGACTTCTTCATCGTTTGAGTCGGCTTCCTCTTCTAACCATCATACCATCTGATATTCTAGGAGTTGATTTACCACAACGGTCATATTATTAATCCATTGAGGGCAAGTCCTTTCCAAGTGAGAAGCTTGATGAAAAGAGAAGAAATTATCTTTGCTAATCTCTTCTACGTTGAAGTTTGTATTGGGGTTCGACTGAGGGTGGTTAGGCGTGAGGTTGTTTTTCCTAAAGAAATGCTATTGAGTTTTACTACCTGAGGCAGACTCATTGTTATTCCTCCTTAAATCAGAGACGTCATTCGTTAATAGCTTTAGGGATTTCACAATGTTCTCGAAATCTAAAGGGTCTTTATCCTTGTCTCCAGATTTATGAGCTAAGGGTTTTGTTCTCTTCCCTGTCGATCTTTGGTCATCCCAACTATCACGGTCTATGGCCCCTATGGAAAGCATATATTTCTCAACGGTGAGGGAAGTGGTGTAATTTTTTGCTAAGGTGGCTCTAGCCTCACGTTTCATGAACACAACAATTTCCCAAGGTAGGGCCCTTGTGTAGTAATCTATGGTGATGGAATCGTCAAGGGCCATGTTCAGGGGAAATTTTTTCAATATAGTTGCAAAGTTTTGGTTGAAGTCTTTAACCTTATCCTTATTCTAGCACTTCAAATTACTCAACTCTATGAGGAGCATAGAAAGAGTCTTGTCCTCTAAAATTTTTTGGAGAAAGGTGTGGCAGAATTACTCCTAGGAGGAGATGGAAGCGACAGGTAACAAGTGATACCAAGTAGCTTCTTTATTTTCTAAGGTGTGTGGGAAGAGTCAAAACGCTACGTCGTCAAAATGCACCCTCATAATTTTTAAGGCCAGGTAGAAATTTCTAATGTGGTCTTCGGCTAACGTCCCCTTCTCAGGATTGAAATTAGGGAGATGTTTTTCCTGGTGTCGGGGCATGTCGTGAAGAAGACCATGGAGGCCTAGAAGAGACTGTGCCATCCAAGCTAGGGGTTGAACCAACTTGGCCCTACGATGGGGTGGGATGAAAATATGCCCAATCTCATTTTCAGACTCTCTTCCGATGCTAGACCCAGAAGCTTCGCCTTCATGTTGAGAGTCCATGTCTTGGTTTTGGTTACCTCTAAGATCTTCAATGTTTCTATAATTCCTCAAGTTCCTAAAGCCACCGAAGTTGCCGTTGAGAAGGAAGGGTAGTCTATTTCGGTTTCTGTGGTGTTACACAGTAATTTGTCACTGTCCTTGCAATCCCCATCTCGCCCATTGGAGGGTCATTTCTGTGACCAATAAGCAGTGTCATGCCTTGAAAATACCATCATTAGATCCCTTGCCATGAGGACAACAATCCTTCTGTCGACCATTTCCTAAGCAGACCACTAAAAACACCTGTTTTTGCCTTGGCGCTGGTAGCCCGTTATGCCCTCGCACCAATGAGGAAAATTAACACTGAACCCACACCAGTTGGCACTCTGTCTCAGTGAGCTTCCCACACCAATCTGTTTATGGATTTTTTTTTTTAAAAAGAGGCGAAGTTTCGATCACAACAACTTCGTGGATGATTCATAGGGAGTGGTTCGGCTGAATAACCATCGCCTTCCTCCTTTGGCCTCTTATTTCCACCTTATGGGGAAACCTCCCAAGGGATAAGGCCTCCCTTCCACTATTGTAGGGATCCCAACCTCCTCCTCTCCTCTATAAATATAGCCATATTCCATTGATGTGCTAGTTGAACAGATAGCTGAAAGAGTTAGCATAGAGGAGAAGAAATCATAGCTTCGGGAGAATAGTGCAGAGTGTGATTTTTTGTGTGTGTTGAGAACATAGTGAGATCTTGGACCTTTTTTCATGAGGGTGTGACAAACGTGCTTGGATACAGACCTGCCGAAGGAGAGCCTCAACACCAAGGCTTGGTTGTAAACTCCCCTTGTCTTTATCATAATAAAATGCATTTGATGTTTATCTTCCACTCTTGTTTACAATTATAATGAGATTTATAGCATTCCTTGATCAGTTAGACAGGTTGTAATTGTTTTATGTTTGTCTTGGTTTTACATTTGTTGTGGTGTCTTGACTGTCTATACAGTTAATTGAACGTTGGTAGCAGCGTGTGTCGAGCTTGAGGAGAGCGATGGATCAAGAAGCTTCGCCGGAAGACAACAACATAGCATCAGAACGAGGTAGGACATCTTCCTTACTCTGAATTTAATTTACAATCTAGGAAAGTAGATGTTAGTATGTTCCCGTAGTTGCTAGACCCACCCTAGGGCTAGAGGGATCGCCTCTGTCCGTAGAGGGGATTTACCTGAACAACATCTAGTGGTGATGAGTATGGTACTTGTTTCGACCGTGTCCCTGTACTCTATTTCCTCGGCCTCTTCCGACCCCTCCACCAGGTGGGTCGTTCAATTAGGTGTTGTCATTCAAATGCTGATTGGGATGATGACCGGTATTTGGTTGGGGTCCAATAACTTAAGGGTCACCTCCGTCAAACTCTTGGGGGCTGTCGGGAGGTTCAGATGAGTGCCGATCAACCGCATCTGCATAATGTTCAAGCATTAGACTTATAAGCTAGGGAAAGGAGTTGACTAGGACACCCTGGTGAGTATGATGTGTCTTGAGAGTTCGGGATTGGACAGGGAACTAGTGGTGGGGGGGTTTTTCAGACCTCTTACGAGATTGTGGGCGAGTTGGCACAAGGCCCTTATTTGGTCCGACGTAACCTCATAGAAATGTGGGTCTTCCTCAGGGGTATTCTTGGGAGGTGGAGGAATAGCGTTTTCAAATACGATTTATCCCTGTGGAGTTTGCAGAGGGATATTAATTACATGGTGGGAGCTTGCCATTCAGGCCCTCCTTCTGGCACCAAATCTGTTGATAGGGAAAAATTCCTTACCAACAGTAAGGGGATCTCCCCGGTATAAAGTCCCAACTAGACTCTAGACTGTTTGTGATAGGGATCCCATCCGGGGTGTAGGTTTGGCTACCATTGAATATGCCTTTCTTGGATGGAGGTGTATCTTGAGAACGAGAGGATGCAAGACTACTTTAATGATACGAAACAAATGGTCGATGGCTCTCCTGAAAATGAGACATTATAAATAGAAAAGTGAGACTCGAAGCATGCAACCAAAATGAAGTATTGTTAGCAACACATCATTAGGGACATGCTCATAAAGAGGCTTGTTTTACCATAATAGAAATAGTTCTCTATGGTCAAAACGCCCTTCAATTCAAAACGCCCTTCAATTCCTTAAGCATGTTTCCGAAAGATTAAGACAACATCAACAACTAAGTTATTGAGACATACCTGTGCTAAACATCCACATACCATTGATACATCCAAAGAGCTTAAACATATAAATGATACATGAACAGAAACGTAGATTAATCAGTTATAAAAGATATTAGATATATAAAGACACAATATTCATAATGTTAACACACATGAGTTTCCATCAGATCCAATAGTGGAGTCAAAACATTGGTTTGTATTCATTCCCAGAATCGTGCATTCAATGTTGTATAATTATCTCTCCTCAATGTGGAGTCCAAAAAAGGTCCTTTACATTATCTCTCGAGGGAGTACTTATAGAAACAAAAGTGACCTTTGGGCTGCCCTGTCCTTTCAGCTTCCCAACTGTTGGCATGGTCTGCAATCTGGGAGGATTTGTGACCTGCGACCTGCGACTGGGCACTGTTTGCGATCTGTGACCTACTTGTGCCTGCTACCTACAAAATAAGACCTTTTCAAAGGATTAGCTGTGTGATGGAAAGGTTTGGGACCTCTATCTGTTGCTATTCTCTGAGATAAGTTTGTTAGGCCCGATAGTCAGCGACTACTAGGGTGACCTGAGGTGTGTCTTCTCCCAACCTATGAAAACACTCAATAGCATCTGGAACTAAAGTGCGCCTCTTCACACAAATCTGATTGGATAAGGAGTTCAGCTTAGTGTAGATCCATAATGGTGTGAATATGAACTAGTCGATGTTATCCTTGGAAGATGGGAGGTCATGGGAAACAACTGCTTGTCTGATGGGTCCAAAAAATATTTGGATGTCCTGGTCCACCTCTTCCTTCGTCTTCTACATGTCCAATGTTCCTAAGGAAGGAATGCGGTGTACCTCTGCCATCGAATCAATGCCACTGATCAGGTGTTCATAGGCAGACATCACCTTCTCTACATCCTTTACAAGCTTGTCCCTGGATTGCAGCTTCATCCGTATATGTACCTTATCATTTTGTGTGTGGATCAAATCCTTATTTGTCAGGGTATCTGGATCCTGTGGATACCTTTTGGACCATTCAAGCATACTTTCCAGTGCTGTGGAGGCTTCCTTTAGCTGTGCAACCTTCTTCCTTGTTTCTCCCTGAGCCCCCAACATAGGAGAGACTGTCTATTTTATGGTTAACATCTCCTCGAATACCTGCTTCATGGCGGTCTCTAAGTTATTTAAATCCCCTTGAATGGCGATCAGTATACCACTGGCCTGAGTGACCATGAGTTGGAGCCTTTGATTTTCTGCTTCCAGGGCCTTCTTTTCTGTTTCGGCCTGAGCTGCGCTTTGCTCGGATGCCTGGAGTCTACCCCGCAAAAACAAGATCTCCCTACTGATCCTACTAACATTTTCCTCTGTAGCTGTTGCAAAGGCAGTTCTAGCTAATGATATCATTATGGGACTAGTCCTAGTGTCCAGGACTATGTCCTTTCCTATGGTCGTTGCGAGGGGCTCAGCTGGATTCCATGCAAGGAATTTTCTCCTTTCTTTCCTAATTTTATGAGTGAATTGGTTGTAAGATAGCCTTGTCAGGTCTAGTACATCATCCTCATTCTCTTCTAGGATGCCGATTTCTGAGAGCGGAAGGTGTACACCTGTCATGGGAGTTGCTGGGGGTACCTCAATATGTGGAAAATCTACTTGTGCCCCAGTTTTCGAGGGTGGTGACTTTCTTCCCTCTGCCTCTTTGGATGCACCCTCTTGTAACTTCTGAGTTTATTCTTCCTTTCTCCTATTTTCGGCTTCTTCTTTATCCTGTTCCTCCTTCAACCTGCGCTCAACCTCCCTTGTCTTCCGTTCTTATTCTTCCTTCTTCTTGCGGGCTTCTTCTACCTGCTTCTTCTTCCGTTCCTCTCTCTGCTGCTTCTTCTATTGTTATTCATCCTGCTTCTTTTGTTTTTCTTCTTCCTATTGCCGTGCCAAGGTATCTTGGGATTTTTTGAGCTCTTCCTCTCTTAGTTTCTTCTCAGCCTCTTGCTGTGCTTTGGCCTCTTTGTCCCTTCTTTCTTTTTGATCCTTAGGAGGATTACTACTTTTCGTATTCTTTGGAATTTTAGACTTGGAAGATGACGCTCCTCTTACAGGATCCCTCCTTTTCAAAACGTCAGCCCTTTATTCTAGAGTTTGGTCGTCTTGACCCCCTTAATCTCCATTCAGGTTGGTTGATTCTTCAGGAGCGGCTTCTCTATCTGCATTGTACCAGTTTCTAGTCTATTCCTCAATAGGGCATTCTACGTGTTAATAGTTCCAGTTAAAATTGGCCCGCTTGTAGTGTGAGGGGACGACCCTTTCAAGATCATAAGACCTATGAGCGAGAGTCAAAAAGTGAAAAAAATTGATGTCTTCTGCCTCTGCTTCCACTTCTTTGAAGTCTTTGACAGTGTAGGCACTGATAGTAAGTGGGAGGGTAGGCCATGGTTTCTTTTTGCCTTTACTAAGGGTCTTGGAGAACCTACTTGTAATTTGATAACACACCTATTGTAGTAGCAGTTTTTCAGTGACAAACTTGAGTAGTGTGTGAGGTGCCTTGAACGATCCGAAGACCCTAACAAAATTAATCTCTAGAATGGGGAACCAGTTGGCTACCCTGGTTACTATCTCCATAGCCCGACTGGACATGCAGGGGGGATCTTTACTGAAAATATGTCGGTAGAGCGTAGGGATGAATTTGTCTGAGATGGATTCCATATCTTGCTTGTATCTGGTAGCCCGGAACACGTTCAACTCTTTGTGGATTGGCCCACCGTGCTTTGCATCCCAGTTGTGTGACCATTCCTCAAAATTGCACTGTGTGCACACTGCATCTAAGAGTTAGGAGGCCATGTAGAATTCTGATGCACATCCTTCTTCTGGTACTTGGGCCACTGATATGTTTTCTCTGAGAGCCAATATTACTAGGTATGCCCAGTTGAAACAAGTGTTGTATGAGGTGATCGCATACATGAGTGGGACCCATGTTACACTGAAAGTAGTGGCATCCTTTCTGCCATAAAATATGCACATCATTGCTGCTATCATCTTGTAGACCTTCCTAAGGCCATCAGTTTTGTATTCCCGATCCTTCTTCCCTTTAAACTTCTCAGGGTCCTCCCACCAACCCTTCAAGGTTTCTGGTACTGGTACTTCATGTGTGGCGACCCATTCGACATTCAAATATTCCTCCCTAGAGGGGAGTGCATAGTATACATCTACGTCCTTTCCAGTCAGGTTGGCAAAAGTCTTCCCTGAGTGATCATAGATTACCCATAACTTGGAATCGACCTTCTGGAGGACCCATTCAACTACTTCTGCGCATGGGAAGATTAGTGAGTGGGCACCTACATAGTGAAGCTTAGACCTTTTTACTTGAATGTATACTTGCTGGTCCGCGAGATCCTCCAAGAATTATTGCTTTATGAATTCTTTGTAGACTTGATACCAGGTCATCTTATCACCTTTCCTAAAGACAGGCAGTGTCTCCATAGATAAGAGGTGGTGGAGGAGGCATGTCTCCTCCTGATAGCTCTATTTCTGAGCTTTTGTCTCTCCTTCAAACTACTAGAGGCCCCATATCGCTTAAGGCCGAAGATATGGAGATTAATTTGAGCTCGACTTCAATATCCTTGGCATGTTCAAAAAACAATCTGACGATAAGACGGACGGCATGAAAGAAAAAATAAAGGGACTGACTAGACCTATTAATGGTTTTTCTACTCAAGCTAGGTCACCGCGACCTCTGATGGTCACTATATCTGGGATTAGGAAGGCTTGTGACCTAACGAATTAGCAACAAGGTCACGTGGTCGCAAAGTCGCACCTACGTGAATGATCCTGACTTTGCGACTATGCAACTTGGTGACCGACGACCAGGTCGCAAGGTCGCTAGATCACAAGGTTGCAAATTCATCATCACGTGGTCAGTCGATATTTTGTGACCTCATGACTTTGCAACTCAGGGATCAGGTCGCGAGGTCACGAAGTCACAAGGTCGTGAGATCGCAAGTTTGCATTAGGGATTTCTGAGGAAAAATATGCGATCGCTACCCGCAGGGAAGAAGTTGAAAGTAGGGAAAAAAACTCCCAGGAAGGGGGTAAACCAGAGTTGGAAAGATCAAAAGAAGGTCAGAGAGGGATGCATGTGATGGCTTGAGGAAAAAGGAAAGGTTCAAAAGGGTCTAGGCATGTTGGTATTAGCACAAGGAAGGTGAAACTCTAGCTGGAGTGATAGTGAGGGATGGGGTTGCAAATGAATGGGATCAAGGGAAATTAATAGCCCAGGGCTGGGGCAGGTAAGGCAAAAACAAATGAAAAAGGAAACAGTAGGAGGTTTAGGCCACTCACCTGGGAAAAATCACGCTCTGATTGGCTCGTTAGACGTCTCGTTTGCTCCATCGTGCAGGTCAAATGCGACCTACGCAACCCTTTTATTTATCAAGGGGTCACACGTGTGGTCATTAATGGAGGTCGCAAGGTCGCAAATTGTGCCTAGTCGGGCAAGGGTGAGACCTTGCGACCTTGCGACCTGGCGACCTGGAGTTCGCAAGGTCGCAAGTTCGTGTAGTCGCAAATGTGAAGTTTGGATAAAGATTGCGACCTTGCGACCTAGCGACCTGGAGTCGCTGGATCGCAAGGTCACATGGTCGAAATTTCCTGAAGTTTGTAAGGGGAGTGACTTTGTGACTGTGCGACCAACTTGGAAAAGTTGAAGTTATTAATTAGTTCTGAAGACATCTTCTTGAAGTGGACTTTCTCAAGGTTCATGGCTAAGGGTGAGATAGACTTGCCTTTATCAAAGTGGTCAGGGGCTCTGAAATTTGAAATGGGTGTCAAATTTTGGAGGGTGTTATAGCGACTACAATAGGAACTTACATGCAATTTCATCGAGGGAGTGCGAAACTATGGAGTGATTTTCAGGGTCGGAGGTACTTTCTTTAGTGGGGGATGAATTTTCCTTCCTAGGGCCTATGTAATCATTTTCTGGGCTCAACTTGTGGCAGCAAAATCACTTAGAAATAGTGGGATTTGAAGGTTGGAATATCAATTTTCTTCCTGGAGAAATATTGCAGGAATTTCCAGCTAAGTGGAGGATTTTTGGAGCAAGGATTTAGTAAATATCTCTAGACTAGTTGTTGGGCCAGCTGTTGGAGGAGAACACACCAATCTTGGGTAATTTTGAGTCGATGGGTTTGGGCCAAACCCTTTCTGGGTTTTTCTAGGTTTGTTGAGGAGAGGCCAAGATTAATTTAAAAAAAAATTCTTAGCACTCTTAAGGGTATAATTCTTAGTTGCATTCAGCAGCCAACAATATAAATTATTGGAGGAGGGCATAGTTTATTCTGGGAACATTTCCACCACTTTGGTTCATGGGATATTTCCGGTTTTGGTTGGAGATGGTGTGGAAAGCGTACATTTAATTTTGTAGAATTTTTTGAGGAGATTTGAGGGCCAAAATATCAGTGCACGTATAGAAAAAGTGACAACAATTTCTTGGGCCAATGCATAACATGGTGGGGAGCTTATCTACCACTTGGGCAACTTGATCATCACCTTAATTTTCCTTTTCTTGCTTTAGCAAGACCATTTTCTCATGTTCATACTCACTGTACCCCCATTTGATTAATATAATAAAATGGCTCTTCATTTTGGATGTTATTTCCAGTGTAATCAAATATTTATGTTTGTGAGTACAATTTTGATTGCATTTTTATGATTTCACTATTTTTATCCCTTAGTATTTCCCATTAGGGATATTACAAAATATTTGCTCCCAAACTTATTTTGAGTTCCTTGAGTAGGATTACTAGGCGATAATATTTTCCTTAACAATTTCTTTCTTACATCTTTCTTAGGCACTGGTCCTTTACTCCTTAAGTTTTATTTCTTAGCAAGTTGTTGAGGAGGACAATCATCCGCTGAGGGCTCACCAACACCTTTTTTATCATTATTAAAAATAAGATCAAAAGTGAAAATTGCATCACCATTGTTTTTTTTTTCCTATGTTGAGGCAGGTTCATCAATTTCTTGTGTCTACTCAGATTTCTCTTATGCTGTCAAACTTTCAATAAAATTTGCAACCACAACATTCATGTTGTGTTTTCCCTAAGGGAAACTCTTCATTGAATGAGCCTCTTGATGAAAGGTACTAATTACCCATGCCTAAATTTTCTACATTGGATACAACATTGGAGGTATGTGCAAATTTAGCTGGTTGGTTGAAATTCTTCTTAAGAAACGACTTAAAAGACTTGTTATTGTTAGAAGTCTCACTTGACTTCCTCTTTAGTTCTAATACTTTGTTGTTTAAAAAATTTAGGTATGTTGTCAAGATGTCCATATCAAAAATATATTTCTCTTTAGATTTTGTGGAAGAGGATTGGGACTTCTTAGAAGTTTATTTGAAATCTTTTGAATCCTCCTGCTTAGTGATAACCATAATAGAACTCAAGTCCTTATTTACGTAAATTTATTCTTCAAAGTTAAGAGCCAAATTTTTTGTTGCAGTGTGCTTGACAAAAACTGAAATGTTAGTAGGAAAGGTAGCAATATAATAATATTTTCTAACAGAATCATGTGGTTGAACATCAGTGGGGAATTTTTTCAAAATACATGTAAATATTTGATTAAAATCTTTATCCTTTTCCTTTCCCCCCATCTGAATATTCCTGAGTTCTTTTAATAGCATGGCCGAAATTTTATCATCAACAAACTTTTCTAAGAATAGTCACTTTAAACTCCCTCCAATTGTGGATTGAGTAAGGTGGAAGGCTATGGTACCAAATTGATGCTCTACCTTCTAAAGCATATGGAAACAATTTAAAAGAAACATCATCAAAGCATACCTCTAACATTTGTAGATGCAAGTATAATTCATCAATATGGTCCTCGACCTTCATTTTCATATCAAGATCATACTTTGTGGGAATATTTTCTGGGTGTTTTTGTAAACGATGCAGCTTTACTGGAAGAGAAAGAGGCCCTAGGCCATCTAATCTGATTATTCACCGACCATGCCTTCGTTCTCCTCCTCCTCTTCACTCTCTAAATTTGGAAGAATCTTCTCCTTCATCATTTAAATATTTGTTATTATTAGGATGTTCTTCTTCTCTCAATTGTTCTCCGTTAAAAAATAAAAAATCCTCCTCATCACCATACAAATCTTTGTCAATAGGTAGAATATCCCCTTCTTGATGCATTCCTTCAATAGGATCAAATAACTCTTCAAGGGTTTCAATAACCAAATATTCCACTGAAGAAACCAATATTTCATGAAAATTTGTCTCTTTCTTTATGGGTGTGTGAGGAAGAATAACAACGACATGAAGCAATCCAAGAGCTCTAGAAAACTGACAAGTAATACGCTAAATTTTCTGGATTTGATCATAGGTAACTTCGTAAGCACATTCCAGACTTAGATAAGAGGACTCTCCATCTTAGGAATGTGATTTGGATTTGAACTTGGACCGTTACTACCTTGCACGAAAGTTTATTTCTTAGAATGTGGTGATTTGTCAGCCATAAAAGGCATCCCTCGTTTTAGCACCAGAACTGTTGACAGTGTTGGATGCCACCAACAGTAAGGGGGCCTCCCTAGTATGAATTCCCAATTAGAAATCACTCCATTTGGAGTAGGAGCCCCAAATAGAAAGTATGTTTGGGTTCCATTATCTTAGATATTTTCCTTTGCTACAATAAACAACACAAGAGAAACGCATGCACTTTCGAGATAAACAAGTATGTTAGCCTTATTATGTATTCAATTGTAAAGTGTATAATGGTTCTTTCACGGAATGGAAATGAAAGTGATTCATTAAGAGAAATTATATTACTATCCTAGTAAAGACACATGTATATATCTAAAAGAATCATAAGTAATCATGCAAAATAGTTCACAAATAATCAACAATGTTGAAAGAAAAAGACACATGATTCAGAGAAGCATACTAAATCCAACGAAATAGTTCATTTTTATTTGTATGAATTAACATAGATCATATACCATAAATAATATAATAATAGTCTCACAATCATTCACGACACATGCATGAAAAGTGTGTTGTCTCCAAGAGCTTCAAATTATTGAGTGAAAGTTCCAAGATACACCATTACAATGATACAACACTTGTTCCAATAGTGGAACTTTAAGCAACTACTTTCTTCTCAAAATCCTAATCTTCTCTCCCATGCCTAGATTGAGAAGTGAAGGTGAAAATTAATTTTCTTGATCTATGAGGGTGTATATATAACAAATGAGGTGACTCTCCACCTCCCTTGTGACTCTTGAGATCCCCTAATGACTCTTGAACTTCCTTGTGACTTTTCAACTTCTCATGAGACCTTTTGACTTCTACATTACTTTTCACATTCTAAGAATGACCTTTGGACTTCCACATACTTTACATTTCTAATTTCTTGAAAATTACATAATTAAATCCACAAATGATGTGGCAAAAAGATGACTCGTAAGACTCTTGCGATGAAACTTGGACAAGCCATAACTTGGCACTTATGACATGGAACTTTATGATGATGTGTCATTGTTATGCTTCTCTTTTCACGGTTTCCTTTGTGTCCTCTTGATAAGTCATGCATGTTCTCATCTTCCTCCTCCAAAAGTCTTGATGATATGGAGTCTTCCATGTGATCTTTATCTTCCACCTTCTGTCACAACCTATTGTCCCTTCATATTCTTGCTTGATGATCATCCTTATCTTTACAACTTCATAAGTGTATTCTTGCATAATCTCGTTCTCATCCTCTTTAAAATCATCCTATCATGTCAAGAAATAATTCCTGTAGATGAAATTCACTCATGACAAGACGACATCATTACGAAAATATCCTAATCAAACTTTCTTCATGCAATTCACTAGTTAGAGCTGGGAATGAGTGAAGGAGAAGCCCCGGGGATTATGCAGTGTGAATTTCAAGGAGGAAGAGGTGAAGGAATGATTACTATGAATTTGTAATATGTAGTGCAGGGAAAATTTTAAGGATGGAAATCTATCTTAAAGTTTAGAAACCTTGGCGAATCTTATGAGTCCCTGATATGCAGATTCTAAAACCTTTGGCTATATTTTTTGAAATATATCCAGATTTCTAATGAATTTATATATTCTTTATAATATTTTGGCGATTTTTAGGATAATATAATATTATACTATAAAATTTGGGTGAATCACTTTTAGAAAAAAATGGAAATTGGAGAATCTTTTTTTTTGGAAAAAACCTGGAAAATTAGCCCACCTACAAATATTAGCCCCTAAAATTTTCCATGGTGTAGTGGCTGGAGGGCTGAGATAGAAGACTTCGCAATTGAGGGAGACAGTGACACAGTGAGGAAAGCTTGCCCATTATGATTGTGTAGTGCCCAATTCAGGAGAGAAATGGGCCACTGGATTGTGCAGTTACGCAATTCAGAGATACAGGAAGGATGACTACTAATAGAGATTGCGTAGTGCACATTGGGAGGAAAATTGTGACACAATATTGTGCAATTCTGAGGAGCAGGAGGCATCAAGAGAGTATTGTGACTACACAATGTGCACTCCTTGGATGCAGGAACTACACATTTTTTAGTTCAATAAGGTAGGGGATGTTGACTAAGGCTTGCAACTGTGCAATGCGCAGTTCAAGGAGGCAAAGTGAAGTAGGGTTGGTCGAGCAAGGAAATCTCCAAAATTTGACTAAGTTTGGGATCAATGAGGCATAGGTAAAACCAAAATATGAATTGAACAATATCACACACTCATAAACAATTGATGACACAAGAATGCACACTCAATACCTAAAATCAACATGAATCCATTGAAACGACAACAAAATGACACTTACCTCCATGTACAACACTTAAGATACACTTTGCGACACAAGTGACGACACCAACAAATCATTGCATAAAAATTTGGGAATGAGTCTAGTACATGTCTCTATGATATATAGGACCCATTAGTACCAAATATTCCTCTTAAATATGTGTTATAAATCCTTTACACAAAGTGTGGCATTTCCCTTACCAAAAGACGACACTTGATTTTTCTTCACAAAGGGACTGTGAAAGTTAGAGTACAAGCATGGGATGTCTTTTACCACTAAAAAAGACAACTCACATGGTTAAATTAGGCTCTAAAGTTTGAATATAGGCCAAAATTTGGAGGTTCTTATAGCAACTAAAACACATGCCTATTCCAAGTTCTACCACAATATTTAACTTCCTATTGGTTGATAATCTCATGGAGGTGTATGAAAGCATGGGCATTAGGATGTTCAAGGTATCACATTTTATAGTTTTTTATGTTGAAACTACCCATTAATATGTGATTTAATTAGCCATTATTGATACGACAATGATTATTTAGACACCTTATTTTCGTGAGAACATAGAGACATGGTGTTTGGTTCTCTTCAAATGTATTACTTTAGTAAAGATCCATGGGTATTTCCAAACCCATCTACATATGTGACAAGAAATGGATATGTAGGGATACATATGAAATTGTCTATAGATGGGATTAATTATGAAGATACTCAAATATATTTTGTAGACACTAATCAAAATATTTGACTTAATGAGAAGTATGTATAGTTTATGTCACCCATATGGGAATTTTTCTCTCCTTGTTCAATGTTTCTTGAACATGGTTTTACCAATATATGAGGTCATTTTGGAAGAAATGACTTGTTCTAAAAGGCTATGGGAATATATGCACCATTTTTCATACTTTCTTTCTAATTTCAACAAAATGGAGGTTGGATAAAAGGGTTTTATTCTGCTTGCATATTTCCATTGGTATAATATTTTTTTTTTATCATGCTTGGATATTTCCATTGGCTTTATCATAACTGAGTTTTTCCCCAACCTATAAGGTGTTAAATATTCTCCCTTGTAATTATGGGCTCCCATGATACATCAAATAAACTAACCTTATCGACTTACAAGTGGATTTATTGTCAATTACAACCTCACAAAATGCAACCAATGCATTAGTTACAATCATACCATTATCCTATCATGGAAAATAATACACGTGTTAACTCTCACATGTTATTGCGATAACACAACCTCATTGTTTGTTGGAATTGTAGTGTTGGCATTGATGTCGAAATGGTCATGGTGTTGTTCATCATATGCCTTAGGTTTACCTCGGATGATGATAATGGTCCTCATGATGTGTTATTAGTGTTCAAATTGATGGTCTTATTGGTTGGGATTGATGTCAAAATTCTTATAACTAGACCTAGTGCAAGAATGGAGGCTAAGTAGATATGGCTTTAGGACATGTTGTGTTGGTTTATTATAGGTGTTGCTACTATAGGTGGTTGGATTGTTGCTACATGTGTTGCATGTGCTTCTACATGTGTTGGAATAATTGGAGTTGTTGCTACATGTGTTGAGATGTGGCTGCATGTTTTGGAGGTGCCACTATTAGTGTTGGAGGTAGTTGGATGACTTGATGTTGTTGCTGCAAGAGTTGGAGATGCAGCTATAGGAGTTAGAGATGTTGCAATAGGCATTGGAGGTGTTTATATAGGTTTTCATTATTTCTTGAAGAGATGGAGGTGTTGGACTTGGTGATGAGGTTGGCAGACTAGGGACTACTTGCCATTGACTTGTTGTAGGAGTTCTTGCCCTATGTCATCAGTTGAAAACTTATTAAATAGGCTTGGAGGTGTGTTTAGAAGATGATGAAGGTGTCCTTGAAGTTTGGTAGAGTATTGAGATGATTTGATTGAGATTTCCTTCATCCTCTGCCCCAGTTGCATGGATGATGGATCATCAGTGCCACTGAAGGGCTTTAGATGCAAGGAGACATGCCTATGCATGCAACCAGTAAAATTTTCATAAGCTTATGTGTGTGACTGAAGGAAAACACAAAAAAATCTCTGGATTCCTCACACGTCTCAACTAATTTTTCTATTTTGGTGATGTTCTTGATCGAAACTTTTTAGTATATGGTTGGAAAAGGTATTGGGGCCTCTAGAAGCTAATAAAAGTTGAAATATCAAAAGGAGAGTGGAGTTAGTAGCTTGATCAAGTCAATGAGTTGAATCCGGATCAAATAAATCATATGAATAGAGTTGTGGAGCCCAATAATTATTTGTAATTATTGAGTTGACCATCTCAATTTATCCATATATTGAAGGAAGCTCAACGATAGTATGGTTGATTCTCTTGAGTGTGGAGTAAGTGTGAGAGTGGAGAAGAGTGTGCAAGAAGTGTGAGAGTTGATGCATATTTTATAAAGCGGTTTGTTGGTGTTGCAGCAGTTAGCTAAAGTATGTTTCAACAAGTAATTTTTGCAGCTAGTGAGGAGATGATTAGAGTTTGATTACATGAGTATTTGGAGATTGTTTTGTAGTTTGTGTGGAGATATTATGTTGAAGTTTGTGGTACAGGTTTGGGTTTTTCTTTTTTCCTTTGAATATATTGTTATTATGGTGTTCATGTTGATAAGTTCTCAGTTCTAGTATGAAAATGTATGAAACGAGAACCACATAGAGGAGTGGATTTGGAGGACTCCGGTAAAATCAATATAAGTGAGCAGTTTTCTCAATACAATGGTGGTTGGATAGTTCAAAATAAACTCGGTGAGGCTCGTTGGTCACAATGGTTTCTAGTAGATCAGAGTATGTGGAGTCAATTAGTAGTTCAAGAGTAACTAGGCGAGGATCGTTGATCATGGTGGGCTTCAACGGATGGTAGTATGTAGATCCACATGAGAAACAATATCCATTTGATAGTATCCATATCTATATATTTATGTAAATAATTTGATTGACTAATAAAATAATTGAGCGGCGCAGTAGAAACGAGTGGTTTTTTTCCCTATAGAGGGTTTTCCAGCAGAAACATTTGTGTCCATTGTGTTGATTGCTTTCATGGTTTCATGTTTATATTTGATGTTGTGATCTATGATTTTGTGTTTTTGTTTATGCATAGTTAATGAATAATAATTTGGAGAAAAAATGATAAGTGTCTTAACTAATGATTCATCTCTCAATAGTGATCTACTTTCCAATAATTGGCACCAAAGCAGGGCTCTCAGTTGTAGCTTGATCCTTAGAGATCTTGGATTTTTTTCGCAAATTGTTGCAAATTTTTCAAAATGGATCAGAAAGGAATTCCAATGCTTCAAGAAGGTAAATTTGCAACTTGGAGGATGAAATTGGATTCAAATTTTCTATCTATTGATGAAAATATTTTTCTATCAGTAGAGTATGGAGTTAGAGATGAATCTGATGATATGGATAAAAATATTACTTTTCCTCTGTTTCAAAATCTAATAGCATGTATGTGAGACATTGTGATAGTGCAAACGATATGTTGGATAGGTTGAAAAGTTTTTATCTTGGAAGAAAATTTCATATTTCAGGATTGGAGAAAAATGCAAAGGTTCTAACATGTATTGTAGTGGTAAATCAAGTCTCCTCACAAGATGAAGATGAAGGCCCTAGTGATATAAGTCATGGATCAAGCATCAATTTATAGGAACACCAATTTGATATTAGTAGTAAATATGAAGAGAAATCAAAGATAATGACACTAGAAGCAGAAATTCAAAGACTCATGGCTAAAAATAAAGATCAACGGATGTTGCTGCAAATGTTTGATGAAATGGAGCGTGCATATAAAGAAGAAATTTCATATTTGAAAACTTATCTGGAATACGGAATGAATATTTAAATTGCAATGATGAATAAATACAATGAGTTGGAGGATGAGGTCCAAATATTGAAGGCTGAAGTAATTTCTACAAGAAAATAACTAGAGCAGTTCAGATCTAGTGCTCAAGCATCAACAAGAAAATCTGAAAATGTTGGAGCAACTAGTGGTAAAAAGAAAAAGGAGAATCACCAACCATGTAAGAACAATAATAATAAGAGAAGGAGGCCAAAGAAGAAGAATAGAATTGGAAAATGTTACAATTATGGAGTACGTGGACACATAGCAATAATGTGTAGTAATGGAGATATCAAATCCTCTCATCAAAAGAAGAAGCCAAAGGAGATGCAATCTCAAGCATGCATGCAAAAGGTATAATAGTCCATTTTATGGTTATTGTTTCTCATGAAAATATTTTTGCCATAGGGATATTGATTGTAGGGAACATGCAAGGAATAAAAATTAGGTCAGTAGAATATATCAAGCTATTCCTCAATTCCTTGGTCACATGGAACTCCCACCAAAAACTGAGGCACGCATGGTCTCAGGGGGAGCATATGGTTGCATCATGAGTTGCATGTACATTTTTGGATGTGCAACCATATCTTGCAGAGTTAATAAAGAAAAATCTTCATTTTTGGAGATGCATGTGTTCAGGGGGAGTTCATGAGGTTTGAAGTGCATTTTTATTTATGATCTATTTCTTTTTCAGTATTGATTATAATTGGATCAAATATATTGTTATTGATGGTTTTGGAGCAGCTACATGTTGAATTGTTTATGTTGGCTTGGGAGGTATGGTAGCCACATGCTTGCCTTATGTGGATGGTCAAGGTGTGATAGAGAATCACACATTCAGGGGGAGCATTGCTACTTCCTAATGAAGTTTCATATTGTTGGCATTGTGTTTCTATGTAGGATCATGCAATGCATATATTTGACATTGATTTGATGAGGGGAAGAAGTTTTCTGTTTCTTCCATATAGATACAAAATTATATTTTTTTCATGACATAGTTGGTATATTGATGATGATCATACTGCTAGATGTTATTTATGTCGTGTGTTGTTATGCATATGTAGTTTCCATGGAAGATAAGATGATGTGTTAGAGTTGGATAATATAGTTTGCACACTTTATGGCTAATGATTTTTATTCTAGATGTATCATGTTGTTGCTCATGTGTTGTTGGATGGATGATACATAACAAGGATAATTGCTACTACTCATGATATTTGGATGCATGCTAATGGATGAGATATTGTGCATTTATGGAGAGGATGAAATTATGTGTTGCTCACAATACTTCATTGTTGTATCTTATGTTATTGCTGATATATATTTATGTTTTGTTGCTCAATGATTTGTTTCTTATGCCTTATTGATAATATTTTTACCACTGATGATGAGGAGATAATTGAGTTTTGTGCTATAGTTCCAGATATTATTCTATTTTCGTTGCTACCTATAGATGTACTACTCGTGGCTTGAGTTGAGGATTGGTATATTGTTGGTTAATGAACCTCATGATGATATGGATATATTTTCTGCCACTCCTATGACATATTTCTATGTTTATACTATCAATTGATTTTGTTATTGATGCACATATGGAGCATGATGGTGGTTTCTAGTGGTCATCATGATTTTGTTGTAGGATATTCATTGTTGGGATGGTGATGGCCAAAATGTTTAGTGGCCATACACTAGCACATGATGTTGATAGTTCTTCTATTGTTGTTGTTGCACATTGAGAGGTTATATCATTTCTCATGGGGGCCTTGCACTTGATGCACATGCCATGTATTGCATATTTATTATAACTTCTATATGGAGCATGCATATTCTCATTGAGGCCATGTATTTCATGTTATATCATTGTATTGGAGTATGCATAGATGAGACCACCTTTGTGTACAATTGTAAAAGCCATGTATTATCATTGTTTCATCTTTTGGGCAGTGGCATTGCTCATGGAGAAACCCATGGTTTCTAGTATGTTTTGTCATTAGCTATGTATGGGTCAATGTAAGTCTAAGTCATGTATTACTCTGTATTTATTTGATGTAGCCCCACTACATTGGGTGCATGATGTAAACTTGGGTCCATAAAATTCTTGGTTGGTGATAAGTGTGCTTATAGAGGAGTCACTTGTCAGTCCTATGTACTTGTCACAACCATGTATTTACTCAATGAAGCATTGTATGTATTGTACTTCATTATATATCATTTATCAAAGTCAAGTAGGGTTATGGTTCATGAGGAGTAGTCTCTTTCTCTTGGAAAGGAGGCTTATTGCGATGAACATGATGTGTTTCTTCAGCAACAAAGAGAGTGTGTTTGTAGCCCCATTACATGATCAGCGAGAGCATGTTCAATTTGAGTGGTTGCATGATATTGGCTAGAGGTCTTGGAAGCAGAGTTTCTTGTTTCACATGCTTATATTGCAGGAGATACTTCTTGGTTTTCATCTGCATGGGGTTGAGTATGATAGGGGGAGAAATTATCTCATCTAACACATTATTGGCATTGTATTCAGTGTTGGTATGGCCCTTTTCCATTGATGTCAAATGGGGAGAGAATTTGGATTAGCTTCAGAGTTTCAACTTCAGTGTTGGACAATGTATGGAGATCAGCCTCATATGTTGGATATCAGATTAAGGTTGACATCAATGACAAAGGGGGAGCTTGTTGGAATTGATTTCAAGAGGGTCATGGTGTTCTTAATCATATGCCTTATGTCTACTTGATGATGATAGTGATCCTCATAATGTGTGATGAGTGTTCAAATTGATGGTCCTATTGGTTATAATTGATGTCAACATACTTATGACTAAACCTAGTGCAAGAATGGAGGCTGAGTAGAGATGGATTTAGGACATGTTATGTTGGTTTGTTACATGTGCTTCTACTACATGTGGTTGGATACATGTGTTGCATATGATTCTACATCTGTTAGAAGCATTGAAGTTGTTGTTACATGTGTTCATATGTGGTTGCATGTGTTGGAGGGGCCTCTATCAGTGTTGGAGGAAGTTGGATGACTTGATGCTACTGTTGCAGGAGTTGGATATGTTGCTACAAGAGTTAGAGATGTTGCTATAGGTGTTGGAGGTGTTTAGACAGGTTGTCATTTATGCTTGAAGAGTTGGAGGTGTTGGTCTTGGTGATGAGGCTGGAAGACTAGGGAATGCTTGTCATTGACTTGTTGTAGGAGTCCTTGGCCTATGTCATCAGTTGCAAACTTGTTACAGAGGCTTGGAGACGTTTTTAGAAGATGATGAAGGTGTCCCTGAAGTTTGACGGAGTCTTGAGATGATTTGATTGAGTTTTTATTCATCCTATACCCTAGTTGCATGGATTATGGGTCATCATTGCGACTGAAAGGCTTCAGTCAGTGGGAGATGGGCCTATGCAAGTGAACAATAAAATTTTCACAAGCTTCTGCGTGCGACTGAAGGAAAACATGAAAGTTTTTCTAGATTCCTTGCACATATCAACTAATTTTTCTATTGTTGCGATGTTCTTAATCATAACTTTTTAGTATATGGTCGGAAAAGGTAGTGGAGCCTCTAGAAGCTAATCAAAGTTGAAAATATCAAAAGGCAAGTGGAGCTAGTGGCTTGATCAAGTCAATGAGTTGAATCTAGATCAAATCAAGCATATGAACAGAATTGTGGAGCCCAGTAATTCTTTGTAATTATTGAGTCGAGAATCTCATTTCATCGATATATTTGAGGAAGCTCAATGATAGTATGGTTGATTCCCTTGAGTGTTGATTAAGTGTGAAAGTGGAGAAGTGTGTGCAAGTTGTGTGAGAGTTGTTGATGCATATTTTCTGAAGCAATTTGCTGGTGTTGCAACAGTTAGATGAAGTATGTTTCAACCGGTATTTTGTACAGATACTGAGGGGATGATTATAGTTTGATTATAGGAGTATTTGGATATTTTTTTAAAATTTGTATGGAGAGATTGTGTTGCAATTTTTGGTGCAGACTTGGGTTTTGATTTTGTGATTTGAAGAGGTCATTGATGTGGTGTTCATGTTGAGCAGTTCTCAGTTCCAGTATGAAAGTGTATGAAATGAGAACCACATAGAGGAGTGGAGTTGGACGACTTTGGTGAAATTAATATACATGAGAAATTTCTCAATCCAATGGTGGTTGGATAGTTTGGTAGAAACTAGGTGAGGCTTTTTGGTCGTGGTGGCTTCCAGCAGATCAAAGTATGTGGATTCGATCGATAGTTCAGGAGTAACCGGGCGAGGATCTTTGATCGTGGTGGCCTTCAACAGATGGTAGTTTGTAGATCCACATGACAAGCAGTCTCTATTTGATAGTAACCATATCTATATCTCTATGTAAAGAATTTTCTTGACTAATAGAATATTTGAGCTGTGCAACAACTACGGGTGATTTTTTTCCTTGGAGAAGGTTTTCGACCAGAAACATATGTGTCCATTATGTTGATTTATTTCATGGTTTCATTTTTATATTTGATACTTTGATCTCTGCTTTTGTGTTTTAGTTTATGCATGGTTAATGAATAATAATTTGGAGTAAAAGGTATAAGTGCCTTCATTATTTATTCACCGCCAACCCCCTCCCCCCACCCCCTCTTAGTAGTGATCTAGTTTCCAACATTGTTATCACAAAATTTTGAATAAAACGATATTGCATGCTCATGCATGTCATAATTATACATCTCATCATAGAATTTGCATGCAACTATCACATACTTTACATAATGAAATACCATTATAAATGATAATATTAATATATTTGTGTCAAATATATACCATCACATCACATGATATAATCTCATATCATAACATCATAAATATTTTTTTTCTTGTTCGTCAACTTGTTTGAGTTCTCCATAGTTTACATCAAGCTTGACCTGTGACTTAAGAAACTGCGACCTAGGGGCATTTAAGCCGTCAAAATCACCCAAGGATCACACCTGGCCTGGGCCACATCAACCCTTAACATGGCTAGATTTTTTTTCCCATGGAGTTTCGAACAAGTGACCTTCACATCACAAAGTGACTTAACAATACATGCCATCACCGCCTATTCTATGCCCCATGGGCTACACCATAAATATGTTAACCATTTCAATGCATATCAAATCTATAACAATAATACACCATAAGCATTCTTATCATGATTCATCAGAAAAAATCAATTTCATTTTCTTGTATAAACAATGAATACCAACTATGAAATAAGTTTATTCAACATTCAACTAGGATCTAGGGTATGTCATCAATACTATTAGTGTTTTTTTTTAATCAAGACACAAATTTCTTTTCAATAATCATTCCATCTTCTTTTTACAAGGATGTTGACAATTTACATGGTAGGTATAGTAATCAAGTTTTCATATATTTTCCTTATTTGGGTACAACATCAAAGTTCTAGTCATCTTCTGCATCTTGAACCTTAATCTTTAGTCTTGTATTCTTCCCTATTTAGGGAAATTTGGTGAAATCGAAAAATAATATATTATTTGTTATATGTGTCTTAATCATCAGTATCAAAATATAATTTTGGCCTTGCAAATATTCTAATAATTATCCATGGTTCTTACATCACTTTACATATTTTTACTATCTATTTCAAACCATTATACCTATCAGCATGTAAGCAATAGGTCGTCATTTTTTAAATTTTCTATCGTGCATCATCCACTTGCACAAAGGGATTGTTAAGCCTTAGTTATTTATCCATCACTTGGTACTTATAAATTATTCACCCTAAAAATTGTTAGCTCATCTCATCATGTTGCCAATTCAAATTTCACTTTATCTTTATTATCATAGATGCACCCTTCTTCAACTTGGACCAGGGAATCTTCCTCTTCACTTTTGGGCTTTTCAATTGCCATATTTGGTTTAGAATTTGAAGCCCTTGGAACTGTTGAGATTTTGTGTATTTGGGGTAGCATCAGTTGTGCTCTAGGTCCCAAATGTTGAGGAAGGACTAGAGTTCACCTAATCTACAAGACCCAGAAATGGATTTGGGAAATTTCATCTGGTTTAGGAGAAATTAAATTAATTAATTAATTTAATGTATTTCCTAAGTTAAAACTTAGGAAAAAAAATAATTAAAGTGAATTTAATTAAACATGTGATGAAATTGTCTTAAGTCACACAGATCAAGCTTTCTTTTAATCTTAGCCATTGATTCAATATTTGATCATGGTCATTGATTTGTCAACGAGAAAAGTATAATGGAAAGGCTTGGGGTCATTTGTAAAGACACACAGAGGTAGAGCACTGAAGATAAGTTGAGATTCTAGGGTGGGGTTGCTAAGAATACTCAGAAGTGTTTCAGCTGTAGAGAGGGGAATTTAGACCAAGGGGATGATCTAATCCCAGGGTCTAGAATACAAAAGAGGCCAAGAAGAGATCAGCTCAAGGACAGTGCAAAGGAAGGCAACAACAACAAGGACAACGTAATTTTCAGGAAACCCTTTAGGGGTTATGCAGAGACCCTTAGGGGCAGTGTAGTGACTGCGTCACCCATTCTAAGGTAACATAGTCCCTTCCGGAGCAACACTGAGGGTTTGGAGGCCATCCAAGGCTGACACAAAGGCTTTCAGGGGCTTTAGAGGCTGACGCAGAGCCTTTCAGGAGCAACACTAGGGTTTCTAGGCCTAGATTTGGCTGAGTTCTATAAATCTCGTTTGAGGGTGTGGATCAGTCATTATTTTTCCCTAGATCATCCAGTGAGCTATAGATCTAGAGTTTTCTCTGTTGCGTTTTCCAAATCTGGAACCCAGAGTTGTGTATTCAAAAATATTCTTAATAATAGAACCCTCCAGCAGCCAGAGACCGGTTTTCCCACCTTGGGTTTTTCCGGGGACTATTTGTCCATAAATAACTGTGTCACTTTGTCTATGTGTGCATGTGTTTATTCTAGATCTGAATTGGTAGATACCTGTTATGTGTTTTTCTTCGACTTTAAATTGAATATATTTAGTTGATAACTTGTATAAGTAGGAGGAGCATAACTGGGTTAACAATAATAATTTATGCATAAGATATAAGATTCAGAAACTTCTACACGGTATCAGAGAAATTGCAGATCTAGAAGGGTCACCAGCTGAAGAATATAAAGGATCTAGCTAGAGAAAGCAGCTGGAAAAGCAGCAGAGAAGTAGATATGAAGGGACAATGCAGTTTTCAGGAGAAAATTCACGTAGAGGGAAGGATGATTTTGTCTAGCACTGTGTCCTAGCAAGCCCGCGCAATTACTGCGCAAAGGAAGATAAAAAACAATGATGGTTAGGTCTGAAACCAACTAGTGTGATTCAGATCTGAATCTGTCAGATCCAGAAAAAGTCTAAAAAAAAGTTGTAGAAATTCAGAAGAGCTGGTGGGGTTAAAACTCTGAATATTTCATATTTTTATCCTTAGCACAAGTGACAAATATTGGGAGGAGATCAGCTTCTCAAGGAGTTTCTTGCCAAAGGAAACTTAGAGTTTGATCAGAGGATCAAAGAAGAAGCTGAATCATAGTTGATTTGGTAGATTTCCAAGGAGGGAAATCAAGTTTCAGAGGGAGCATAAGGCACGTGTTTCACCAAGGGCCTTAGATCCATTTCTCTAGCAAAGAGAAAAGGAAGTTCCAACACATTCTGAGCAGAGGGCACCTCATGGACTACATGATCAGGATAGGCTAGAGGGCCTCTCAAACTTTCGGTTTGGAAAGCAAGGATCCTGATTGTCCTTGAGGTGTAAAATCTAAGAGACCATGTAGAGTAGACTCTAGCCACACCGACAGATGCGGATCTCCTATGTAAGCATAGGGAAGCTACTGGGCATTCCAAGCGGCTAATTATGGATAGTATTAAGGACCATATTGTACCACACATAGCTAAGAAGAAGACAACTAACGAAATGTGGAAGGCCTTGACTTCCCTGTATGAGGGAAAATCAGTCGAAAGGAAAATGTTGTTGGAGACCCAAATGAGGTCATTCATGATGGCCAAGGGAGAAGAAATGGAACACTTCCTCTTCAGATTGTAAGCAATCAGGGATCAACTGACTACAACGGGTGCAACCGTAGATGATGCAGTGTGCTCAGGACTACCCTCAATGCAGTCACGGATGAGTGGGAAACCTTTGTCCAAAGTATCTTGGGCAGAGCGGACCTCCCAGATTGGGAAAACCTGTGTTCAATCCTACAGCAAGAAGAACTACGTAGATTCACCAAGAGGCAGCACAACCTTGCGTTGAGAAAATTAAAGAAGGAAGATGAGGACAATGAAACCTTGGCATCAAAGAAGTAGCCAAAGAAGAATAATGATCTTTCAAAGAACAAGTGCTTCCAGTGTGGCGAAATGGGATATTTTTCCAGCCATTGTCCAGAGAAGAAAAAGGAAAAGGAAGCATGCAGCCATGAGTGCTCATGAACCACAGAGGTGGGGTGACATGGATATGTAGAGGAGCTACATAGAAGTGAGGCAGGATCCTTGAGAAGCTCATCTCTTGGATCACAAGCAAGCTACGACAGCCTTAAGACAATAGCGATACAAGTGGAGCAGTGGGTGCATAGATCACATATGAGGCAAAAATAGAGGCAGATCTGAAGGTTGGGAGGAGCAGCGCAGATTTAAGCAGTAGCAGCGTAGAAGCAGTAAAAACGCAGAGGCTGATGTGACTTCAGTAGCGTAGAGCAGTACTGCTTACACAGTGCAGAGAGCTTCAGAGGGACAACACAGTGCAGTAGCAGTGTGATAGATTTCAACACAAGGAGTTGATGTGACTTCAACAGTGCAGAGGGAGTCCGATTACACAGGCAGAGCTATAGCTGTGCATCGTTCTTTAGATGCCATCACAGATATATAGCCTATGGAGCTTCAGTGATAAGGATGCAGCCCATTTGACTTGTTTGTCAAATATTGGGTAGGAGATTCAGTTGTTTCTCTCAACAACTAAAGTTGCAGTGCAACAGATCAACAATGGCAGTGCTATGAGCATCACAGATGCAACATATTGAGAGGGAGTTGCAGTATAGTAGTTGCAGTGGCAATGGCAGAGTCATGGGTAGCAGTACAGAATGGTAGCAGCAGTGCAGAGTTGAGTGGCAGGAGGCCAAGCTTCAGTAGCACAAAACCAGTGCCCAAAATCATGTAATACATAAGTGTGTTGTGTTACTAGAGCACACCCTTGATGCTAAGAGGGAGTGTTGAGATTTTTTGTATTTGGGGTAGCATCAGTTGTGCTCTAGGTCCCAAGTTGAGGAAGGACTAGAGTTCACCTGATCTACAAGACCCAGAAATGGATTTTGGAAATTTCATCTGGTTTAGGAGATATTAAATTAATTAATTATTTTAATGTATTTCCTAAGTTAAAACTTAGGAAAATAAAATAATTAAAGTGAATTTAATTAAACATGTGATGAAATTGTCTTAAGTCACACAGATCAAGCTTTCTTTTAATCTTAGGCACTGATTAAAGATTTAATCTTGGCCGTTGATTTGTCAACGAGAAAAGTATAAAGGAAAGGCTTGGGGTCATTTGTAAAGACACACAGAGGCAAAGCACTGAAGCTAAGCTGAGATTCTAGGGTGGGGTTACTAAGAATACTCAGAAGTGCTTCATCTGCAAAGAGGGGAATTTATACCAAGGGGATGATCTGATCTCAGGGTCTAGAATACACAAGAGGTAGAGAAGAGATCAACTCAAGGACAGCGCAGAGGAAGGCAGCAGCAGCAAGGACAACGTAATTTTCAGGAAACCCTTCAAGGGTTACGCAGAGACCCTTAGGGGCAGCATAGTGACTGTGTCGCCCATTTTGGAGTAACACAATCCCTTTCGAAGCAGCGCTGTGGGTTTGGAGGCCATCCAAGGCTGACGTAGAGGCTTTCAGGGGCTTCAGAGGCTGACGCAGAGCCTTTTAGGGGCAACGTTGGGGTTTCTAGGCCTAGATTTGGCTGAGTTTTGTAAATCTCGTTTGAGGGTGTGGACCAGTCATTATTTTGGCCCTAGATCAGTTAGTGAGCTGTAGATCTAGAGTTTTCTCTGTTGGGTTTTCAAGATCTGGAACCCAGAGTTGTGTATTCAGAAATATTCTTAATAATAGAACCCTCCAGTAGCTAGAGACCGATTTTCCCACCTTGGGTTTTTCCGAGGACTATTTGTCCAGAAATAACAGTGTCACTTTGTCTATGTGTGCATGTGCTTATTCTAGATCTAAATTGGTAGAGATATGTTATGTGTTTTTCTTCGATTTTAACTTGAATTTATTAAGTTAATAACTTGTATAAGTAGGAGGAGCATAACCGGGTTAACAGTAACAATTTTTGTATAAGATATAAGATTCAGAAATTTCTACAGGAACCACTACAACTATTATCATCCACAAAATATTTTATATGCTTGGTTTTCTTGGAAATAGTTTCTAATCAAAGTGAATGGCAAAAAATTGATAAGTTCTTCTAGACAAAGTCCCAATATATCATCAACCCACTCATGAAACCATGAGTTCATATTAGTCTAGTATGCTCTTGATAAGTTGATTCTATTTTATTTGTCAATTTGTGCATAATCATTCTCAAGATCTCATTATATAATTTTTGGCAACACTCCTTCTTACGCTTCATGCTCTCTTTCCCTCTCTCTCTCTATACACACACAAACACACACATTACTTCACATATTTTATTTCCTTGCAAATATAGACCATTGTTATCCTTGATAATCTAAACCTTTAAACATTTTTTTCGGTCTATCCTTAGCCAACTCTCAATTTTTTTAGTTCACAATTCCCTATCTTAAACCTTAAAATTATAAGGGTCATCCCTGTGACCCTCACTAGTCATCCTTAGTCATCATTCATGCTATCTGATCCATTCATAAATATCACTAAGGAAGCTTGTCCCTTGAGAGATAGATACCCGTTCACTATTATCACATAAGTTATCCCAAGGATTTATTACATTCCATAGTATTGTCACTCAATTTAGCCACCTTGATTAACTAGCACTAACCTTTGATTGAGTAGGAGAATACTAGGTTTATGCTCATACATTTCCCTTTTTCGTCTTGCAAAAATTTCATAATTTCTATTTAGTCTTCCTCTTTCCCATCTTAAAATACTTATGGATTTATTACCCTTCTAATCTAATGTCACCATATTTCCAAAATAATACTTTAAAATGACCACCATTATTATCGATCATTTAACTTCATTAATTAATTAATAACATTTCCTTTCTAATAAAAATCATAACCTTCATTATTATCATAATCATTTAACTTCATTAGTTGATTAGTGACATTTCCTTTCTAATGAGAATCATCCTTATAATCCTCTTTTTGTTATTAATTAGAAATACTCGATGATTCCACAACCATTTTCCTTCAAAGTTATTTATTCATACTATTTGTCCAGAGTGCTAAAGTAATTAATCATGCCGAGTGATCTATATTAGAATTGGGATTCAGGAATTTCAATTCTTGATAAATAAAAAATTGTTTGTACAATGGGGACTCGAATATTCTTGGTCTATATCTCAATTTGAAGAATTAAAATAAGCGTTTGGGAATCGAAACATCACAACTTTCAGTTTCAGAGTTTGTAGGCCACGCGGTAAAAATAATCGTTTCAATTTTCCAACTTTACGTTTCAATTTTAACTAATTTCAACCTTACACACGGAGCTAAAAGAGATGTGTGTTTTTTTTTTTTAATAAGTAAAACCCAAATTATATTTAATTGATTGATTTGGAATTAATAAATTATTTGCAAAGCTTTCATTATCTCATTATTTTCCTTGTCTAACATCAGCACTTTCAAAGATAAATCAAAGTAAAAGTTTAATAGTCATTTATTCGTTTCTAAGACTAAATCTATTCTATTTGATTGTTTGCACTAAATATATTTATTTCAGTGTAGATAGTGATTTATAATGCTATTTGATTGCTTGCAGTAGATGCATTGATTTCAGTGTAGATGTTGGTTTTTAATCCTATTTTCCTACTTGCACTAGACACATTTATTTGAGTGTAGATGTTGATTTCAACGTTGTTTTCTATATTATTTGATTTCTTGCATTAGATGCATTGATTTCAGTGTATATGTTGATTTCTGATTTGATGTAATTAGATGTATGATGGTACATTAATTTTAAACTCATTGGATTAATAGTGTGCAATGATTTTAGTGTAAGCACAAAAACTTATTGACAATGTACATTGATTTTTGTGTTATAGTAATTAAACGTATTAATATTGGAGAGCAAGAGAGACAATGTATGATGTTTACTACAACAACTAGAGCTAAATATTTAAATGGTTTACGATTCCAATCTTCCTTTTCAAATAATCAATATGAAAATATGACAAAACTAACAAGAGTGAAAATAAGAATAGTAGAAGAAAATAGTTTGAAATCCATCACAATGAAGACTATTCGTAATTGACTACATTCTTATTATTCACAGTTTCTGTCATTCAATATTATTACATTGTCACTTTGTATTCAAAATTTTTATTTCATAATTAAAGTTATTTTACAATATTTATCATCTCAAAAAACTAAGGTAACTAATCAAATTTAAAATTAAAACCACTCAATAAATCTAATACATATTTAACATATTTAAAATGGTTATATTAATATAATATGTATTTACATAGTATTGATAAAATTAAGCATACGTTCCTCATATTATCGATATATTTTCTTTGGTTGCAAACCAACCTAGATCCATCTTAACTCCGGATCTATCAAGTGCTGAGAGGGATCAAATCTCTCGAGGTGCAAACCTTTCCTCAAGTTTTGCACTCAAAAAAAAGATTTGCACCTCGAGAGATTTGATCTCTCTCGACACTTGATAGATACGGAGTTAAAATAGATCTTGGCTGGTTATTAACATATTTTTAAGTATATATCAATATTAATTCATATTAAAATATTTATCAATAACCAAATTATAAGATTTAAACATTTACTTACACATTTTTTTACTTCTAATTACTTTACAACATATTCATTTTTTTTTATTATAACTAACATTATTTTTCTGTTTAAAATATAATTTTTAACTTTTATTTTTAGTTTAAAACTGAAACAAATTTACACATCCATTCCAAATATAAAATAAATTCCCCCCATCAATGAACCTCTAAACTCAATAAATAAATAAATAAAAATTCCCAACCATTTTCTTTTAATCAACAAGTCTAAATAAATGCAATTCACAAATCCCTCCCTGCAACATAACATCTAAATAAAACCATTATAAATATCATATGCAAAAAGGTATTTCCATTTATTTATTTATCACGTGGCAAACAAATATAGTGGAAAATAAAGTAGAGAGTTTTGAATGTTGTATCAATTCTCATTCAGTTGATTTAAATGTATGCAGTCCTCGTTTTATGTGAGAACTGCCAGTTTTTAAATACAGGTGTCCTCAAACACTTAAAAAAAATAAAAGACCCCCAAATGACAATAATTGCATTACAAATCGATTCTGAAATATTTATGAGTTTTCAAATTTGAAGAGTAAAAGACAGATAATAAATTCAAACTCCAAACAATGGTTTTATATTCATCCTTCTCCATCAGAGTCATGGACGCAATACATCTAGTAGAATTTGAGATTGTAGTAAACTGTTAGAATTAATGGAAAAATATACAGTTAGGATAGGATTGAGAGTCTAATTTAGATCTCAGATCCTAATATTTAGGGAGTGGTTCAAACCACCTGATTGTGGGAAAGCCTATATGTACTAGGTTGTTCTCTTGATTTAATGTAACAAATTGTGTGAGTGTTTCTATGCTCTCCAGGTGTCTTACCTGGAGAGTCATTTAGCAAATGTAAATTCCGTTTTTATCATGGTATCGGAGCTTTAGGTCGAAGCTAAATAGATCTGTGGGAGAGGATGCTGGAGAGCGTTGTAGCTTAATAGATGAATTGGGGAGCCGAGCTGTGTTGTCCGACATGTCCACTATTAAATTGGTGATAGGCGTGTTGTGAGTTGCGTGTTAGAGCTCTGCCTGTGCAGGATCAACTGCGTGCGTTTGAGATCACCTGTTGGTTTGCAAAATTGGAGGCCGATCGCTCGAGGCTCGTGTGTGGAGTTGTGTTGCGTGGAGTCCATCCTCCACTTGCTGTTGAGATGTGCTGTGGAGGGGGAGCACTCCCGTGCTGCATATTGTGCGCATTTGATTTCCTGCGTGAGGAAGGTCGAGAGATGGCATTTGACCGCTGGTGGGAAGGCATCGTGTCTACAACGATTTGGAGAATCACAGATATATGACGACATAGTTAGTCAAAGATGTAATCTTCAATTCAATATGCGCCCAAGATTCTGCTGCGTGATCGATTTATCCTCCATTGACAAGTTATGAAATCAGAAAGACGATTTATCCTCCTTCCTTGCCAAGAGATCTCTGTTGCCACTGCCTGATCACATTGAGGTCGGAGCTAGGCCGGAAGCCTGTGAAGAGGCTAAAGAGATCGTGGGTGAAATCGGCGAGAGTGTCGAAAATTCGGCCGGGCTTCTGGAAAAGAAGGTCGAGAGGCAGCGTTGAAGCAGATCCATCGTTAAGCAGATATGTGGTCGAAGTGGCAGAGGGATTGTGTTGCAGTGGTGGTGGTGCCTTCCTGTGGGAGGCCGAGCAAAGTAGTGAGCGTAGAAGCGTGAGCTCAAACCCAAACCTACGTGGATCGATAGTCTGATCTGGAGACTATTTTGTGTGACCGGTTTGTCCATGTTTTGGAAAATATCTATTGGCTGAACAGTTTTTTTAAACAGTGGGAGTGATCTCAGTTTTGCAAGGACAAGAGAAACAGTCGCGTAAGAGAATTGGTGGAGGCTCGTGCAGATCTGTTGTGCCGGAGGTGTGCTTTACCACAAAGCAGCGATCGTGGAAGAGTCTCTCATCATGGAATATCGACGTGAAGATCGATTGGTAGATGCGTGGATATGCAGTGTGGCGCAGAGGAGACGGAAGAAACTCACTTCTCTAGCTCCGGTGCTTGCAAATCGTTGGCTTATTTATAGTCAAATCTGCTTTATTGATAGATAAGGCACTTTTTCCCTTTCTCGGAATGTTGTGGGAGGCGCATCTGAAAACCTGCGTTCCAACCTGGCCGGCTGTGCAGAGGAAGCATTATAATATAAATGTTGTCCTTGTAGCATAAAACGACGTTCACTGAATCAAAGCCAACTCATACAGGAAATACTTTGCCTTTTCCAAAATACCGGGCCCCAGAATTGACTGTGCGCCATCTGTGAAAAATCCACAAAGGATTCCAGGCGGAGTCAACAAGAGCGTAGGAGGATCTGTGAATGCCTAGTAAGCGATTTGGCTAGTGCCACTACAAATCCTCTATCTTTTGTAAGTCTGTGTGTTTTATACAGTAGTCTCTTGTATTCGATCCAGAGCAGTCTGTGGAAGGAATTTTTTTTATCATGCAGAGATCGTGTAGATTGATATGCAAGTAGCCCACAATCATTAAGCAGAGGTGGGAAGCGCACTACTTTGGGAGGTGATTGTAGTGGGTGTAGCCTGAAAATAGGTTCAAACTGTGTGTTGTTTCCTCTGCACATTCAAGTAGTATTTCTTGTCAAAAGCGTTTGGAGTCTGGACATCCAAGTATTGCGTTGGCATTATATAGGCTTCATTCTACTGTGTTAACGATCTGTTCTGTAGTGAGATATATTTTGCAGCCACTGTGGCTGCCGATTGAATGCATTGAGAACAATGTTACCGATGAAATAGGTAACCTCAATGTTACCTACTTTTTGAAATATCAAGAAAAACACCTGATTTTGAAAAAGTGGCGATGCAGAATCAAGAAAAAAAAATTTGAGCATGTTTTTGGCACTTTAAGTTTTTTTCATTTTGTTTTTTTTTAAATGATTTTTTGTTTTTTTTTTTTAAGTGGTGTTTTTTATGTCGATTTTGAATAGTGGTGGTGTATCATCACCAACGTTTTTTTTATAGGATTGATTTTGACACTATAAATTTTCTAATGTCTTCTTCTTCTGTGAGATGTTTATTTTTAAGTGCATTTATGTACTTGTGTTTTAAAAATAAAAAAAATATTTTTTTTTAAATAAAAACTTGTAATGATATCTTCACTTTTTCACATACATAAAAGATGGAAAAAAGGTCAATATTCTAAAGTTTATATTTTCTACATGTTTATGTATTGTTACATAGTTTTTCAATGCACATCAAAAAATTATCGCTAAAAAACCAATATTTTGAACCATATGACAAAAAAATACAATTTTTCAATATAAATACAATGCAAAAAATACACTTTTACAGAGTTTTTGTTGAAAAAAACATGTTAAATAAACTAATTTTTTGGGAGAATTTTAACAAAAAAACTTAAGAAAACAACATTTTTATTGAATTTTATGTCAAAAAATAATAGCAATAACATGTTTTTTGCAAAAAAAAGGGTTGTTCTCATAAAATATCAAAGTCTAAACATTACAAGTAAAACTGATTAATAGTTCTAAAAAATAAGCTTTGTTTGCAAGCATAACTTAAACATCATCAACAATATCAACTAATACATCTTCAACATCATCTAGAACAGCATTGATGGCTTCTTCCGCAGCATTTTCTTCTTCATTTTGATCATCGCCGTCTTCTAATAGATCTTTCATGTCAACAAATCTTCCAAAGTGTCTCTTTCCAATCATTCCATATAATGGTGGTTGAGGTTCCTTTGCTTTTTTTGCCACACGTGATTCATTAAAATCTCTTTTCCTCAAACCAACTTCTTGCTTCGCATCTCGAAGGAATTTAAGAGCGTTAATTCTTTGTTGAATAAATTTGCATTGAATTGGATCTTTCTCAATGGCAATGCAATTTCTTCTTTTTAGTAGGCAACATGCTAGTGTTGTACCTAATCATCAAGCACAAAAAAAGTAAGTAAGAAAATTAGTATGGAGACATAAAAAGTAAAAAAGACAATATTTAAATTTAAATTTGTATATTAAAACTTATCTGAACCTGAGAATAAATCCAAAACCCATTTTCCTTCATTTGAACATAGATCTATAAGATAGTTAATCAATGCTTGTGGTTTTTGATAAATGTTAACTATATCTCCTTTTTCATCTTTATCCTCATATGTTAGTTTTCTTACCACTGCATCATAAACCAATACTTGACTATGACTCTTCCCATCTACTCGATTCATAATAATATGCTTATAGCTATCTTCTTTTGTCCAACATTCAACATGGATGAACTCACAATCATTTATAATAGGCTGATCTTCGGAAGAAACAATATTTGACTTTTGCCTGTAACATAACATAGTAAAAGTTCAATTAAATTTTACATGAATAAATTTTTTTAGGAGGAATCAAACATACAATTTCAAAATCTTACCATGTAAGTTGCATCCTTGAGTTTGCTTTACCCTTGAAGCTTGTTAATAACATTGGAAACTGTGTGTCCGAATGAAATGTCACAAATCGCCAAAGTGGTGATGTTGTCACTTCTTGAAAACCCGTAACCACTTTACTAAAAGCTTGATAAGTATATGGTTCTCTATCATATTCAATGTCCGGGAAATTGAAACCATGAGGAATATCTGCAATAACTAGGCCATATTCCCTTTTAGGTATTAGTGATGCAATGTCTTCACAGTCACCTTGTATTATTTGATATTGGACACTGTCGAGCCCATTCCAAATGTAATGATTAAGAGTAGGATCTAGTTCAGCATTCATAAGACGCTTCATTCTCATGTTCTCCATCTTAATTTTTTCAATAAAGCTTTTGAAAGTATCTGGTACTCCATTTCCATCATTCTTTGACATCTTTAATGACATAAAAATATATATATATAGATATGTATAAGTAATAAAATAAAAATAGTTAAAATATGAATAAAATAAATTGATAAATCAACATACCTTATTGAATGCAATATAAAACTCTTTTAGTGTTGATGTAGAACTTGCTTCTGGGTAGTTGCGCACAACATCATCCCAACTGTCTTCATTCAACATTTTAACCATGTGTTCTTGTATTTTCATAAAAAATTTCTGACTGAATAAATCAAGTTAAAAACGTTAATATATTGACATGTATAACAAATTCTACCAACATCATTATGTTTTATTTAAAAGAAAATTATAATGAAAGAAATAATTCAAGAAACTTACTTTTGAAATTCTACACACATTTCTTCCATTGATAATTCACCCGACTTCACACGGGCTAATACTGATTTGAGTAATTTATCATCCTTCACACCTTGCATTGTTCTCCAAGGTGTAATAGTCATATCCTCTGGAAGCTGCTTCATTTCAGGACCCCCCTTACTGTTGGTACATATTATGGGTTTACTCTTTTTAACCTTCTGATTTTTTATGGAAATATTCTCCCACCGATCAAAAATCTCATGAATCAAATCCCATACCTCCCCAGTTCTAAATGCCAACTAAAAAATGTTATCTGTGCCTCTGAAGAGATTTGTATTCAATTTTCCATCTTTTGTTTTTTTTTCATCAAATTGATAACATGTTTCCATTAAACATTCCTTTCGAAATGCTACACTAACTTGTGTCTTATCCCCACGACATTTTTCTATGAATTCATTATGAATAAATCTGACCCTTTGGATGAAAGTCATTTTCATTCTGTACTCATTATCTGCGTTATGATCCCATGCCAATAACTTTGATTCCATTTCTGTTAAGCCAGCGTAAATGATGCATTTCACTGTTTGAAAAAGATAGTTATTGGGATATTCTGCAATCAATTGTCTCTTAGCCTCTATTGAATGGTTCCCTTCAATTACATAATATTTATAATCAAAACATTTTGTCTTGTCAAATGCTTGTTTGTTGGGAACCTGACATGGATCGAGAAGAACCACATAATCCACCACATGCGCATATGGATTGAACCTGAACAATGTTTTCAGATTATGTACATGTAGGTGATGGGCCTTTCTAATTTGATATTGAGATTGTCCTTCATCTGGGCCATAAAATTGGTTAACATTAAGCTCAAATGTTTGGCTACAAAGAATTAATTTATTCTTCCTCAACTCTTGTCGAATAACATTTTGTTTTGTTTTAATAATGCCATCCTCTAACTCAACACCTGGTGTTATGATTTCTCTGCTTCCGTAAGAGCTTTCAATTTGTTCTTCACTGCTGCTCACGACCTTTACAGGTTCACCAATATTTGTTTTCCTAGTTTTATTGGATAACATATCAGTTTTTTTATAAACAAGCTCTCCTTCATGAGGTACAAAAGAGACATCTTTGGCAATTTTTCTTTTTGGTGTCTGATCTGTTTTCTCCTTTTGCACAATAGTTCTCATCTCCTCCTCACTAATTCTATCATAATTTTCTGTTTCATGTTCGACACCTTCAAAAGAAACATGTTTAAGTTTACTATATTGACCCACCTTAGTGACTCTTGGTTGATACCCTCTTTGTACTGTTGCAGTGTCACAAGCTATTGCTCTTTGCTTCAATCTCCTTTCCTCTGCTTTGTCTTTGTGGAAAGTTTTGATCACATCCATAACATTTGGCACCAACATATAAATACCATCAAACATGTTTGAAAGACTCCGAACAAAATCCTATGAAACAAAATAAAACATGTCAATGATCAATAATTTATAAAAAATTGAATCATCCTTACAATAATGCATAGAGGAAATAAAAATAAGCATACTTACAATGTTATTTGCAATGTTGCTTGCCATTTCTTCAGAAAATTTTGAAGTTGTTTCATCTGTGTCATACTTGACGATTGATAGACGATATTTTTCTTCTCACGTTTCTGAGCCTTCCTTGCAAGAACATAAATAGTGTTTGTATTTGGGACCATACATATGTCTCGTACTCTGCCCATCACATCATATGGCTCATTTAAGTCAATCATACCACAAATCAGATAGATGTGTATATCAGCCTCCGTTTCACTGTCTTCAAGATACCATGAGAAATTGGTTTTATCTATTTCCTCGGCGTTCTTCCAATCAGAAATAAGCTTTAATGAACCTGGTGCCCCACTTGCTTGACTTTTATTAGTGTGTGCAACAATATCCCTATTGCGTCCAACAGTGTCCATAGTGCGCCCAGCTGCAACTTTAGATTTGGGAGTTGTATCCATAGTGCGTCGAGCTGCAGCTGTAGATTTGGGAGCTGCTGCCGTAGATTTGGGAGCTGCTGCCCTAGGTGCAGAAACATTCACATAAATCTTTTTTGATGCCATTTTCCTGATATATATATATATATATATATATATATATATATATATTTTAGTTAATGGAAAAATAATACAGATAAAATAAATTTAGTAAACAAAATTTATTTCTAAAACTAAATAGTTTGAAATTAAAGCAGTAAAATTAACTATAAAAATTTTCATTTAAAAACAAAATATTATAAATCATATGTATATATATCTATATAATATGTTTTGAATACATTTTATAAAAAATTTAAAAATGTGTTTAAATTGTATAAAATAATTTAAAAAAAATAAACTAGTATTTTCAAACTTCAGTTTTTGTTTAATATTTAAAAAAAAAAAAGTTACTAACTATTTATAACAAATGTTATAATATTATATATATATTTTATTTTTTTAATTGTATTGTTATATAGTTTTTTTTTAATTAATTTATTATATTGTTATATTAAAACAAATGTTTTTTTTTTTTAAATTTATTATATTATATATATTTTTTAATTATATAATGTTTAAAAACAAAACATAAATGTTGTTTATATATATATATATATATATATATTTTTGTTATATTTTGAAATTTTTAACAATTATTATTTAACAATGTTTTTATTATATTATATAACAAATTTTTTTTATTTTTATATATAACAATGTTTCTATAAACTTTTAATTGTTTTATTAAAACAAATTATTTAAAAAAAAAAATTAAGAACAAAAAAAATAAAATAAAAAATCAAAATTATAAAATGTTTTGTTAAAACAAATTATTAAAAAAAAAAAATTTTAAAAAATTTAAAAACAAAATTTAAAAAAAAAAAACCAAAATTTTAAAAAAAAAATTGTTAAAAAAAATAAAAAAAAACAATTTAAAAAACAAAAATTTAAAAATTTAAAAAAAATTAAAAAAAAATTAAAAAAAAATTAAAAATGAATCGTGGCCATTGGGCGGCGCGCGGGTCGCCCGTTGGGCACCGGGGGCCGGCCGGGCAGCGCCATGGGGGCGGCCCAGCCCGCCTCCCAGCTCCCCCCCGGCCGAGGGCCTAAGCAGGCCCGCCCGTTGGGCACCGGGGGCCGGCTGGGCGGCGCCACGGGGGCGGCAACACGGGAATCGACCCTCGACCGGGGGGGAGCCAGGAGGCAGGCTGGACCGCCCTCGTGGCGCCGCCCGACTAGCCACCGGCGCCCAACAGGCAGACCGCGTGCTGTATCAATGTTAAATAATATTAATATATAATGTCTTTTTATATTTATAATGTTTTAATAATATAAATATAATTATTAAAACATTATTTATTAATAAAAAAAATGTTAAAAATATCAAAATATAACAAATAAAACATAAAATTAAAAAAAAAAATTTATTAAATCACAATAATGTTTAGTTTTTAAACATCATATAATTAAAAAAAAAAAACAATATAATAAATTTAAAAAAAAAAACTATATCACAATACAATTAAAAAAGATATATATATATATATCTGTGTGTGTGTGAGATATATAACAAAACAATAATGAAAAAAATTAAAGATTTAAAATTAAAAAGAATAAAACAAAGATTTAAAATTAAAAAAATAAAATAAAATAGAATATAAAATAAAAAAATTCTCAAATAAAAAAAAAAATTTAAATAATGAAATCACTGATATATTTATGATAAAAAAAATAAAAATGTTATAATATTACTTTTTTTTTATGTGCATGGTCGTTTTATGGATTTTTCTGTCTAAATGAACCTATAAGTCTTAAAAAAGAAAAAAAATTTAAATTTTTGTTCTTAAAACCCCAAAAAAATTAGTTTTTTTTTGTTTCATTTTCTTCACTAAAAAAATATAAAAAAATCAAGGTTTTTGAACCTAGAAACCTTAAAAAAATAGTTTTTGGACACAAAAAAACTATAGAAAAACAGATTTTCCCCAAAATCATCTTTAAATTGACAGAATAGAAGGAAAACTAACCTTTGAAATGCAAAAAGCTGCTGTCACCAATGCCAACACAACGCCTCCACAAAATTACGAATAGCAACACAATGCCTCCAATGCCAATGCAATGCCTTCACGAAGTTACCAATGCTAATGCAACACCTCCACAAAATTACCAATAGCGACACAACGCTTCCAATGCCAATGCAATGCCTCCACGAAGTTACCAATGCCAACGCAACACCTCCAGAAATTTGCTCTAACAAATACCAGAAAACTTGATGTAATGTGATGAATAGAAAGAATCATTCCTTTTAAATAATGTATATTGTCTGATTGGTTTACTGTTTAACGAATGTGGGATTAAAATTTCAAATTTAAAATATTTAGATTTAGTTTATTATAGTTCATACTATAGTTAAAATACTTATTATTTGCATGTAATTATCATAATTAATATTTTATTTAATATTTACATGTACTGAATGTTGAATAATTCAAATGTAATCTCAGATTAAAAATTAAAATATGAAATACTTACATGTAGTTAATTATATTTAATATTATAGATAAAATAGTTAATATTTGCATTTAGTTATCATAGTTACTATTTACATGTAATCAATATTTAAAATCATGGGATTAAATTTTAAAATCTAAAATATGTACATGTAGTTAATTATAGTTTAAATAGTTAATATTTACATGTTGTTATTTTTGTAAATATTTACATGTAGTCAATTTTAAACCATTCAAATAAGAAAATTATTTTAGTTTCGAAGACATGCATGAAAGGAATATTTTGTGGATATTTTGAATAGAAAGTATGGTGAAATATTTGAAGACCAACAGTTTATTAATAAATTTTGAAATATATTTTAGATGAATATAACGTAAGTTTAAAATTTAAAATTTAAAATATTTACATGTAGTCATTATAGTTAAAATAGTTAATATTTGCATGTAGGTATTATAGTAATATTATAGTTAATACTTACTTCTAGTCAATGTTAAATCATTCAAATAAAAACATTATTTTAGTTTGGAAGGCATCCATGATATAAATATTTTGTGGATATTTTGAATATAAATATCGGTAAAATATTTCAACATAAACAGTTTATTAAAAAAAATGTTAAATACATTTTTTGATTAATATTTGTACCAAATATATGAAATGAAAATTTTGGAGGGAAAGTTTTTTGCGAAATTTTTTGGAGGGAAATTTTTTCGCGAATTTTTTTGGAGGGAAAATTTGGAGGGAAATTTTCAGTCTTTAAGCTATATATTGTAAGTGGGAGAGGAATTTGTATCATTCAACCTATTCTTATTGAAAGCCATGGTTTCTTCTGATAGCGAAGTTTTTCTTTCTAGAACATCAACATCTTCGTCACGCAACAACTCTATTAAGAGTGATGAATATAACGGGAGTTCGTTCACCATGAATAGAGAGTCAAAAAATCGACTTGGTCGTTATCCTAAAGATGATGAGAACAAAATTGATGAGGTGCAGCAAAATGAAATTTCGGTAAATCGAGCGCCAGTTATACCACTTACTCTTAATCCTAAGGATTATGAAAGCAACAGTGATGAAGGGCATGATGAAGAAATTCCAGAGTCAAAAGTTTCACTTCGTCCTAATCCCAAGGATTATGAGGACACCATTGATGAAGAGAGAGATGAAGAATATCCACTTTAGCTTAATCCTAAGGATTATGTGAGAACAACAAATGAAGAGGGGAATGAAGAATCTGTAGAGTCAAAATATCCACTCTGTCCTAATCCTGAGGAGTATGCCAGCACCACTGATGAAAAGGGGGATGTAAAATTTCCAGAGTCAAAATATCAAATTCGTCCTAATCGTAAGGATTATGCGAGCACCACTAATGAAGAGGGGAATGATAATGTTTCAGAGTCAAAACATCCACTTCGTCCCAATCCTAAGGATTATGCCAGCACCACTGATGAAGAGGGAAATGAAAAATTTACAGCGTCAAAATTTCCACTCCGTCCTAATCCTAAGGATTATGCAAGCACCACTGATGAAGAAGGGGACGAAAAAATTCCAGAGTCAGAATTTCCACTTCGTCTTAATCCTAAGGATTATGTCAGCACCACAGATGAAGAGGGGAATGAAGAATTTGCAAAGTCAAAATATGCACTTCGTCCTAATCCTAAGGACTATGTCAGCACCACTGAGGAAGAGGGGAATGAAGAATTTGCAGCGTCAAAATATCCACTTCGTCATAATCCTAAGGATTATGCCAGCACCACTGATGAAGACGGGGATGAATTTCCAAAGCTAAAATTTTCACTTCATCCTAATCATAACGATTATAATTTAACCACTGATGAAGGGGGGGATGAAGAATTTTCAATAAATATAGATTCAAGGCATTCACTTATTCCTAATCCTAAGGATTATGAGAGCTTTAGTGAGGAAGGGAAGGGGCAGGATGAAGAAATTCTAGTGAATACAAATTCAAAGCTTCCACTTATGCCTAATCCCAAGGATTATGGGAGCGCCACCGAGGAAGGGGAGGATGAAGAGTTTCTTGCAAATGATAATTTTAGAGGCACAGATCTGAATATTGCATTTTCTCCAAGTGACCATTTCAAAGACATTCATGGTGATGAAGAATTGAATCCTCCCAGGGAAGAATTTGAAAGCATGGGTCAAGATGGTGAAGAATTTCTTTTGAGTCAGGGTTACAAAAGTGTTGATGATTCTTGTGAAATGTTTTCTTCAACTGATGATGGTAAAGAAAATTTTCCATGCAATGATGTTGATGAATTTCTTAACTATGTTGAGGATGATGATAGTGGGGATAATATTCCTTCTAATGGTGATGAAACTACTTTTACAAAGGATGATGGAATGATGAAGCCATTGCAAGCAAATATTGCAACTAGGAGTAGGAGTAGACCTTTTCATATCAATCCAAAGCATTGCAGTTATACAAGGGCGAGGACAAAATATCTCACGACAAAAAGTTCTGTCGTTCATTTGATTTCAAGTGAATGTTGTCGAAGAGATTGCTTGAAAAATATGGTTTTCAACTTTGCTTTGGAGAAAAGGAAAACATATATGTCAATGAATAAAAGCATGCAAAATTCATATTTAGTGGGTTGCATGCAATCTACACTAGCAGGTTATGATTATCATATTGGGAATGTATTGCTTTGCAGAAAGGCGTTCAAAATGTTGTATTCAATTGGTAATTGTCGTTTGTCAAGAATCCAAGATAGATTGGAAAAGGATCCCACATATTATTCAGAGGCACGTTATAAACGGGAGGTGGGGCCGTTTGCAAATACTGCTAAGACATGGATGAAAGACTTCTTTTCAAATCATGGAGAGTGTATGCCAAATAAAGACACAATACATATTCCAGATAATTTCTCGAGATGAGAAATATTCATGTTATACAAAGATTATGCAGAAGATGTTGAAGGAAATGGTAATTTTATTACATATTCTTATTTTACAAGGATATGGAAAACTGAATTCAACAATGTGCGTATTCCTAAGAAGACAAGGATGGGGATTTGCAACACATGTGCTTCTCTTAAAGCAAAAAGAGATAAATGTCAAGGGGCAGAAAGAGGTATGTGTTCAAAACATTGTTTTTTAAAATTTGATACTTATCAACTATGAAAATATATTTATTCATATGTTTCTTTTATTTTATGTACAGATTCCGTTGTCAAAGAACTTCAAGACCATCGCAATTAGCAAACAAGTGAAAGACAAAAGTTGTATAAACATCGAAAGAAGTGTTATGATCATCCAAATAAATATCTGGGATTGATAATTGATGGTATGGACCAAAAGAAAACACTTCTTCCACATTTTTTCCACACGCCAAAAAAATTACAGGAGGAAAATTTCATTCAGTTTCACTTGGTTGGTTGTATGGTATTTAATGAGAAGATGTTTCCAAGAGTTTTCTTCACAACTCCAAATATTCACAATGATGCAAATCTGACCATAACTATAATCCATGATGTGGTTACCATTGGTCTAGGATTCTTCCTGAAGTTTTGTATTTACAATTAGACAACACAAGTCGTGAGAGCAAAAATCAAGTTCTTTTTGGGTATCTAAACATGCTCGTTGAATTGGGGATTTTTAAAAAGATAAAGGTTGGTTTTCTTCTTGTTGGGCATACTCATGATCATATTGATCAAATGTTCAGTCGTTTTTCAGTAACATTGAGGAGGAAAGGTGTTGGGAGCCTGCCATCATTAATTGAATGTATTAAGAAATCGTACATTCCAGAGCCTGTTTTTCATGTGTTGGAAAAAACTATTGACATGCGAAGGTTTATTTTTGGATCGCATGGTGAGGAGAAATGCATTGAACAACTTAACGACATTAGCTTCCAGCATCAATTTCGTATCAAAAAAAATTGATGGGATAACACTTATATGGGGCAAGAAGTATTCAACTATTGAAGAATGGGGACCATCATCAGGTTTAGCATTTTTGAAGTTCATTCCAGAGCGTCCAATGTTTTCATCAAAGATATTGTTATTACAGTCAGTTTTCGAACTCCATAATGCACGAAGGCAGAAGAGAGAGATAAATTATTTTCAATGTCTAGAGGAAATTAAAAGATGTATTAGAGATACATATGAATACTTCGATGTTGCTGATTCAGTTTGGTGGGAGTCTTTTTTCAGTAATCAAAGTGATATGATTTCAAGCTCAGTAAATGAGGATACGCTTTTGAAGACTCCTTTTTTTTTGCCACAAAATATGCCAAATGAACATGAACATCAGGAAACACACAATGTTGAACAACAACAGCCTCAAGCTATTATTAATTCCCCATAGGTAGAGGAAAGAGAAATCTATATTGGTTCTAGAAGATCACATGCACAACGTGAAGCCATGGAAGACCTTTATAGGGGTTTTGTGCAGGATCTTAGGGAGGGTTGCATGATAGCAGTGTTAGTAGACGAAGATGCACTTGGCTATCCATTCTGTATTGCCAAGGTTATAAAGGTCATTAATGAAAATGAAGAGATTACAACTGTTGATGTACATTGGTATGCCACAAGTACCCACCCTTTCAATGGTGTGTACAAGCCAGAGATGGTAGTGGAAAAAAGAATTGGCAGAAAGAGAAAAAGAAAGGGCACAAATATAAATCGTCACCGCACATATGTCTTAAAATTGGAGGATGTTGACATACTTGTGTATGACTTCAATTTGACAAACAGAGGAACTCTTCGGTTGCAGACCATAAATATTTTGAAGAAATTGCTACCAAAACAATTACTGTTGAAATGAGACTCTGCAGAATGTAGACGTAGATCTATAAGACTTTTGAACTCTGAAATGGTGGGCATGCATGTTGACTCAGATGGAGCACTAGTTGATGAAAGAGAAGAATATGGATCATCTTCAGTTGCATCGAGCCATTCATCTGAAGATGTAGATTATGATGGTGTGCTAGAACCTATGGCTGATTTTGAATAACTATCTAAGACACTTTTATGTAATTGATGTTTGCATGGTAACTTGAAATAAAATTTTTGACTTCCATCTCATTTTTCATGAAGTTCTGAGATATTTCTATGTTTGTTGGATTATACGTTTTAATTATGAAGAATTCATTTCTTTAGAATATCGACAATGTAACAATGAATTACAAAAATAATTTATGTTATATTCAATGTACCAATGTTGATATTTTAATTATAAGTAAAATAGAAAATAGAAACTAATGATGAATTTTTAGATTATGCAATGATATTACCATGATATTATGTATTGTTACCATTTGGTATAAGATACTTTTAAAAGTTTTAATAATTATATGCGTCATTGAAACATAACACTTTGTTTTGATGCTTGATTTTTAGGTTTTGGTTGAAATTATATTTAAATTTGTCTTATGCTAAGATTTGGAAAAAGATAAGTTTTTATTCTTTAAAATTAAAATTACTCTTACTTGTTTCTGTTCAATGATAATTTTTTCATTTACTTGTTCATTTTTTTAAATTGTTAAGTCTTATAATTTCTCCATAATTTCATTGTTCAAGTATGTTGAACACTTAAGATTGAAAAACTTTAGATTTACAACTTGTCATTAAGGTTTTTATGCGCTACCAAATTTTATCTTTAAGGTTATGGTTGACAATAATTACAATTTTGGAGTTGTTTAAAGTCAAGATATTTTATGTTTAAAAACATGGATGAAAATTGTTCAAAATGATAAGCCCTTCAGACATGTATTTGTTTATCTTTAACATCATCTATCAAAAATGTTAGAAATTTACGATTTAAAAAAATGTCCTAATATGTTGTCTTTAATTCCATTGTTACAAGTGTCAAAATTATGACACAATTTTGTTTTTGTTATTCCAGCATCAACTGGTTTTGTTTTGAGGCTTTTTTTTCAATCCTCTTTTCAACAAACAATTTTGTTTATAGCATAATTTTATAAAATGTTGAAATTTGACCTTAAAAAAAAAACAAGTGCGTCAACAAGTGCGTTCTGGAAGACACACTTTTTTTATTGGGTGTTTTTTCATGTTTTCTGAGACTTTTTGGGCTAGAGTTCCCGTTTTGAGGTCAGGTTACCTATTTCATCGGTAACAGTGTTTGAGGCTCGGGGACTGAGAGCTGACGCTGCCATTGAGGTTCCAGTGTTGTCTTAGCCCTCAGACAGGAGGAGCGTGAGGAGCCGTGGTGCCTGTGTGGGTTAACGCTGCAGTGGAAAAAGTGTTCTTGCAAGGGAGAAAATAGAAGGAGAAAATGGGTCGTCAAAATAAATTGAAAGAATCTCGAAGAAAATTAAGGAGAAAGCATCAACAGAGAAGTGAAAAATATTGTGTTGCAGAATTTTGTGATTTGTTTTAGGTTGACGGTGATGGACCAACTGCTAATCAAGGTGTAGATTTGGAATTTGGTGAGATTATTAAATGGTTAATTCCAGATTTACCATCTTTTTCAGGTATGAATTATGAAAGCTGGGCAAATGAAATAAAAATAATACTATGGAAGTTAAATTTACCGGATTATGTTAAAGATGTTATTAATGATAGTGGAGATAGATTAGTATTAAGTCTTATAACATCTGCAGTAGATGACAACATCATACTCAGCATGATATATGAATATGGAGAGATTCCTAGTACAAAGTTTTTATGGGATGTTTTAGAGATGAAATACTGTTTGAATGAGGGCAATGATGCTGAAGATATTGCTCTTGATAATGATCCCATATTTGATTGTGAAACTGAAGATGCAATGATAGGTGATGCATGTGTATCTGTAATTGAAACTTGTAATGATGAAAATACATCCATTATTGTAGAACCTGAAAGTTTTCCTGATGCAGAAATCAAGTTTGATGAGACTTATATATCTCATGATGAGTGGATCAATTTGATGATTGAAAAACATCTTATTGATGAATTACTGTTTGGTGAGAAGGAAGGCCTATCTTCATATACAGATCAAATGCAAAACATCCTTGCAGCAACAGAACTGGATGAAGGCATAATTATGTTAGCAGAAAGGGATGAAGTAGGAAGAGATGGTGAAATGAAAGCTCTCCTGAAGGAGCAGGAAGATGAAAGTAATTGTGGTCATCTTTATAAATCTAACATTGTTTTTTGTGCAGATATTGGTAGGCAAGAAACAACAACAAATTTTGAAGAAGAATTGAAGTTTCTTGAAGCATGGCTTGAAACACCATGTCTTTATGAAATTAACATAGAAATTGCAGTAATCAATGGTAAAGATATAATTGCTAATGTTCAGATGATTGACACCAGAAATAGTGAGAAGGAAAATTCTCCTATCCACCCTGCCATAATTCTGAGAAGGATGAGAACAAGAATTCAAGTTTTCCTTCATAGGGGAAGAAATGAGGCGAAGATACATCACTATCTCATGGCAAAGAAAGAAAAGATGAAGCCTCATACAAAAATGAACAAGCATGGATCTCAAGCAAAGAAGACTAAGATGAAAACTCTGTTACCAATTTTTTTATGTCTTTTACCATTGTAAGCCTAGCTGAGACTAGACCAGCAGGCATATGTTATTTTTTTTTAGTACCCTTTCTCCATTAAGGGGGAGTGTTAGAATTAATGGAGAAAGATACAGTTAGGATAGGATTGAGAGTCTAATTTTAGATCTCAGATCCTAATATTCAGGGAGTGGTTCAAACCACCTGATTGTGAGAAAGCCTATATGTACTAGGTTGTTCTCTTGATTGAATGTAACATATTGTGTGAGTGTTTCTACACTCTCCAGGTATCTTACCTGGAGAGTCATTTAGCTAATGTAAATTCCGTTTTTTATCATAAAACCTAAATTGTATTTAATTAATTGATTTGGAATTAATAAAATATCTGCAAAGCCCTCATCATCTCATTATCTTCCTGGTCCAACATTGGCACTTCCAAAGAGAAATAAAAGTAAAAGTTTAATAGTCATCCATTCATTTCTAATACTAAAACCCAGTATATCATTATAATTAAAATGTTATTTAAACCTTATTCATTCTAGATTCGACCACACTAGTTGAGACTAGGGATGTATATTATTAATTGTACAAATACAAAAAAAGCAAGCGCCGAGAGGGATCAAATCTCTCGAGGTGCAAACCTCTTTTTTGAGTTCAAAACTTGAGGAAAGGTTTGCACCTCGAGAGATTTGATCCCTCTCAGCGTTTGATAGATCCGGAGTTAAGATGGATCTAGGCTGGTTTCAGTTGTGTGCAGCCAAGGAAAATATATCGATAATATGAGGAACATATATGTAAATACATATAATATTAATATAACCATTTTAAATATGTTAAATATGTCTGAGATTTATTGAGTCATTTTAATTTTAAATTTTCTTAGTTACCTCAGTTTTTTGAGATGATAAATATTGTAAAATAACTTTTATTATGAAATAAAAATTTTGAATGCAAAGTGACAATGTAATAATATTGAATGATAGAAATTGTGAATAATCAGAATGTAGTCAATTACAAATAGTCTTCATTGTGATTGTTTTCAAACTATTTTTATTTTCACCCTTGTTAGTTTTGCCATCTTTTCATATTGATTATTTGAAAAGGAAGATTGGAATCGTAAACTATTTAAATTTTTAGCTCGAGTTGTTGTAGTAAACATCATACATTGTCTCTCTTGCTCTCCAATATTAATAGGTTTAATTACTATAAGACAAAAATCAATGTACATTGTCAATAATTTTTTGTGCTTACACTAAAATCATTGCACACTATTAATCCAATGACTTTAAAATTAATGTACCATAATACATCTAATTACATCAAATCAGAAATCAACATATACACTGAAATCAATGCATCTAATGCAAGAAATCAAATAATAATAGAAAACAACATCTACACTCAAATAAATGTGTCTAGTGCAAGTAGGAAAATAGGATTAAAAACCAACATCTACACTGAAATCAATGCATCTAGTGCAAGCAATCAAATAGCATTATAAATCACTATCTACACTGAAATAAATGTGTTTAGTGCAAGCAGTCAAATAGGATTATAAATCATCTACATTTAAATCAATGCATTTAGTGCAAGCAATCAAATATAATTAGAAATCAACATCTACATTGAAATTAATGCATCTACTACAATCAATCAAATAGGATTAGAAATCACCATCTACACTGAAATCAATGCATTTAGTAAAAGAAATCAAATACTATTAGAAATCACCATCTACACTGAAATCAATGCATTTAGTGCAAGCAATCAAACATGATTAAAAATCATCAACATTGAAATCAATTCATCTAGTGCAACAAATCAAATATAACCAGAAATCAACATCTACATTGAAATTAATGCATATAGTGAAAGCAATCAAATAGGATTAGAAATCACCATCTACACTGAAATCAATGCATTTAGTGCAAGCAATGAAATAGGATTAGAAATCATCTACATTGAAATCAATCAATATAGTGCAAGTAATAAAATATCATTAGAAATAAACATTTACACCAAAATCAATGCATCTAGTGCAAGCAATCAAATAGGATTAGAAATCACCATCTACACTGAAATCAATGCATCATTGCATCTACTGCAAAAAATCTTCTTCCCTCTCTCCCCCCATCTATATCTATATATCCCTCCATCTCTCATTCTTTGTCTATTTATCTCGCCCCACCAAACACACACTCTCTCTCACTCCATATCTATCAATTTCTTTGTCTCTCCCTCTTTCTCTCCATCTATCTCTTTTTCTCTTCACCTTACATCTATATCTTTATCTCTCTCTATCTCTCTATATCAACCCCAAAACATAAACTCTCTTTATCCAATCTATCTATATATCACTCCCTCCTCCTCCTCTCTCTCTCTCTCTCCCTCTCTCTCTCTCTTCCCTCCCTCTCCCTCACTTCTATCTCTCTTCCATCCTACTACCCTTTCTCCCTCTCTCTCCATCTTCTTTATCTCTCTCTCTCTCTCTCTCTCTCCACCTTTCACCCCCTATGTATTTATTCTTACCCCCCCCTCTCTCCCTCTCCATCTCCATCTCTCTTTCCCTATCTCTCTTCAATCTCTCTCTTCCTTTCTCTCTCCCCCCCCCCCCTCTCTCTCTATCTTCACCTTCCAAATTTGTTACCATATGCCTCTCTCTCTCCTTCTATCCCCCCTTCTCTCCATATCTCCTTATTTGCCTCTTTATCTCACCCCCAAACATACACACTCCCTCTTCATCTCTCCCTTGTCACTCCCCCTCTCTCTCCACTACTCACTCTCTATTTATTTCTTCTTACCTCCTTCTCTCCCCATCCAGATACATCTCTATATCCCTCCCTCTCTCCCCCTCCAAATCCATATTTATATCCCTCCCTCTTTCCTCCTCTCTTTCAAGTCCCCTCTCTTTTCCTTCCTCTCTCTCCCACCTCACTTTCTCTTCCCCCGTCACTCTCTCTCTCTCTCCTACAATCCTCTCTCTTCCCCCATCACCCTCTTCCTCTCTCTCATCGTTCCTCTCTCTCCCTTTATCTCTCACCTCCTTCTATTACCCCCCCAGCTCTCTCTTTCTCTCTCTCTCTCTCTCTGCCCTCCAATCCTCTCTCTTCCCCCGTCACTCTATCTCACCCTCAAACTATGTTACTGTATCCCTCCCTTTCTCCTTCTCTCCCCCCTTGTCTCCATCACTCCTATGTATCTTTATCTCACCCCTAAGCATACACACTCTCTCTCCATCTCTCCCTTGTCACTCACTCTCTATGTATTTCTTCTTCCTTTCCTCTCTCCGCCTCCAACTGCATCTCTTTATCCCTCCTTCTCTCCTCCTCCTCTCATCCTTCCTCTCTCTCTATTTCTCTCCTACCTACCTCTCCCTTCCCCCTTATCTCTCTCTCTCTCTCTACCCTTCAATCCTCTCTCCTTATCTCTCTCCCACCTCCATCTTTATGTCTCCCTCTCCCTCACTTACCCTTCTCTAACTCTCTGACTCTTCTCCCTCTTTCTCTCTTCATTACTCTTCTCCCCTCTCCTTCAATTTATTATCTTGATCTCTCCCTTGTCAGTCCCCCTATTTCTCCACCTCTATCATATATCATGATATATTAATATATATTATAATATAACAAATTTAATATTGTATTAATCTAAATTTATTAAATTTAATAATATTAATATTTTAATATTAATGTTAGTGTTAATAATTATTTTTTGGCATGGTATTAATAATAATTTGGTCCATGGTATTTGATCCATATACTTCATATATAATTAGATGTTGATTTCTAATCGTATTTGATATATTTTTATTTATTTACCTTACCCCTTTATACCTCTTTTATATTTATTTATTTACCATACTTCTTTTATAAATATGTTATTTGGCCCATGGTATTTGTCCCAAGGTATTATTAATAATTTGGCCCATGGTATTAATAATAATTTGTTGATAGGATTCACCTAAATAAAACCTCTTTTGGAGTTTTTGTAAATATAAAGTGGTTTATTGAGTAAATATAAAAAGCGGTTTTATTTATTTACCATACCTCTAGTTTATTTATATTATATTTATTTACCATACCTCTTTTTTGAGTGTTAGTAAACCTCTACATATTTTAAGTTTATATTGTTTAAATTTATTTTTAATGACTTTTTAATTATTCATTTATATTTTTATGTAAGTTATTATTTAAGCCGATATTATTTAGATTTTAATTTTTTTTTAATTTTCTTTAGTTTTTTTTTTTTTTGGCTTCCGACATACTTACACATCGGGGTCATACTGGGCTGTAGAATGCGCCTCTTGGCGCAATAAAAAAATTAATTTAATTTGGGTCATAATAGGTCTCTAAGTACATGTTATGTAAAATATTTTAATGTCAAGTGCCTATATATTATATATCATTTTAAAAAATTTATGTATATATCATGAAAAAATTAAGTTTAAAACAATGAAAAATACTATTTAGCATTAAAAAATACTATTTAAACAATGAAAAATAACACATTGTATTTTACACTCTAAAGAAGTTTGCACGTGAATAAATTTGATCCCTCTCTGTTCATTTTAGATAAATGGATCTATGTTGGTATTTTTATATTTGGAACAAAAAAATTCCATTTTGGAAGAAAAATTTCCTTTGTATTACACCAGTTTACAACCAACTCAAAATGTGTAATGTTTCTTAAATAATTTTATTTTTTACAATTAACTGAATTTAACTATTAGTTTATTGAGCCCCCCGATCGGGGTGTACAACATGCAGAACGGAATGGCCACTTGGCTCCCATCTGGCCTTCCGGTAATTAATAGGGTTGATGGCTCACCGTCACTCTTGATTAACGAAGTGTGTGATATTACCATCTCATGATTTTTCCGCTCCACCGCCAGGCTGGTATGTCAGAGAGGTTAGGGAAGGTTGCAGTTAAGGTAAGGCCGTCCCTTCCTGCACTCCAATTGTTCATGCTATGGTTGCATGCAAACACTTGGAGCCAGTAGAGGAGGAAGTCGGGCTCCCATCTTTCTACCAACCTTGCGATTCAACCAGGGTATGTTTCTGTTATCCCTTTTATTCTGCAAATGGTTTTAGGTTGGGACTGGTTCAGACGCTTTGCAATATTGATAGGATGGGTTTTTTACATATTTACTTGGTTCTACACTCCTTACTTAAGCCCTGTTCCTCCTTGCTTTCGCGATCCTTGCATTCAGGAGGCGAAATCCTTGTCTTATGTCCACAATCTGGGTAGGTTAAAGATCTCCACCTATGTTAGTCATACGAATTGTCAGTATGAGTTCTGCATTTCTCTTTTTTGGGGCCAGTTAAGTCAAGAGGGAGAATGCGTGAAACTGTCAACTCTGTGCAGCGCTTGTCGTAGTACCCTCTCCTCTAAATTCACTGTTCGTGGCTAGGATTTGAAAAGGATTTGTCGACCTCTGCTTCGTCCTTCTAGTTTTAGTGCTATGTCTAAACCCAGAAGCATGTTATGGTTGCGCTTGGTTATCCTAGTTATAAAGAGATCGACTCTGTCTCCTGTCAATTTTCTTGTCCAGTTCAGCCAAACTGTTTCTCAACAGAAGTTGGCCACCCTCAGACCTTTAGAAAGTCCTTTAGCCATGACGAATGAGTCCAATCTCTCTATATATTGGGCTTGTCTCAACAAAAATAGAAACATGTCCTGCACTTATCCTGTTTGGTGAGTCACTGACAGCAACTCCTTCATGCATTCACCCTGCAGTTCTTTGTTAATTCATAGAATACATCTGATCATGGGGAAAAGAAGAACACGGTCAGACTCTGAGCGAGGAAAACAACCGATTCAGTTGGAGCATATTCCAAAAAAGCGGGGTCGAAAGACTAACCAGGAACATTTGGAAACTCTCGCAGCAAATTATGTCTTGGGAAACTCTTCCACTGTGCGTCAAGAAATAAGAGGTTGGGAGAGAGATATCCAGACAGAGCCATAGAACAATGAGATTGAGGCTGAGATTCTAGATTTCATTACAGACCCGGGTAACACTCGAGGCCGGCTCACCCTCTTTAATCAAACCATTCACACTTATTGGATTGTTAAATGCCTCATAGCAAAAGCTATGCAGAGTTTCCCACCAGCTATTGTTAAGGCAGGACAGTCAAAGAATGAATCAAGCATGCAAGATGTGCTGACAGAAATCCAGGACCATTTACAACACATCAAGATCACCCAATATCAAGCGACAGACTGCATCAATAGAATGGATAACAGGCTAGGTCGTATAGAGAAGATTCTTCAACAAATGCAGCAAGTTGACATGCCCGGGACAACAGAGAAGGATCCTGCCCCAGTCTCCTCATTAGATGGATAGTTTACTTTCAGTTTTTCTTTTTAATGCAATGTGAATATGTATATGAATTGTCCTTATGTAATCAGAAGGTAGAAAAGGAAGTAGGCAGACAGATAGCTCATGCTAGGTATAGACAAATGAAACAATTCCAGTTTTGGTATGCTTTTCACGCCTATCGGTGGCCAACAGATCTGGTTTCCTACGGGCAGGTTGAGGCCATCGCTTGGATTTTGTTTTTTGTAATCTGCCCTTTTATTATAAATAGCAAATAGACAGGTCCCGCCTAATTTACAAAAAAAAAAAACTATTAGTTTATTGAGCATCATAAGTTTAGTTAAGATGATTTTAGGTTTTAGAATTTAATTAGTTTACTTAAAATGACTTTATATAAATATTTATATATAAATAATGTTTAATTAAATTAATAGTGTTATATATAATTTTTAATTAAATTATAGTTCACTTATATTCATTTTAATTAAATCAATTAGGTTTAGAAGGCATTATCACAATTCAAGATCTTAATAATAGAGCATAGCATTAAATCACCTCTCGATGCAGAATTGGAGTTTATTAAATATTGATTTAAAAGATATAAAATTATTTTTGATTTTCATAGTGACAAAAATATTTACATTTTAGATTCTCGTAATTACAAAAATATTTACAAGTATACAAGATTATTTTAAGAAGATAACTTTAAATCAAATTATATTTTTGGAAGGATTTTTAACTCTAATAAGATTGCATAGTTTTATTAACTAATAAATTGCTAACAATACAGAAATAATCTAATTGAACTTATTAATAAAATTTATCAATAATATTTAAATTTAAATTTTATTAATTATTTATAAAGTTTTAAAGGACAACGGTTCAACAGATCCACTTGAAATTGAAATTGTTGAACTATGCAGGTGAATGTTTTGTTCAATTATAATTGTAAGTAGAATTGCTAGATAGTAACTAAAAAGAAAGAAAAAGAAATGTTTGAATAAAAAGATTTACTATATGGTTGTAATTTGTAGTCTAATTTCTTTTTGCTAAAAAAATTCTAATAATTAAAATGCTCTTTTTATTTTTGTGTTTTTTCTTTTTTCACATAAAACATAATTTTGGATATCTACATGTTTATGATACTTGGTATATATCTTCTTACAACAACACAATTCTAATTATAACATTTAGGAATTTTTATATCCCACCAATGTTGTTCTCTTTTGGTTCTTTTACTACTTAAAACAATTTCTAAAATTAAATAATTATAACATCTAAGAAGTGTCCCACGGATGCTACTCCCTTTTAGTACTTGGTGTCACAAGAAACATGTTGAAGCTTCATTATGTTTGTTAAAGTAGAAACTATGATCAGATGGTTGGCCATCTATGTTCATATTATCATTAATAGTGTTTTAATAAAATGTATTTATTTATTTCTATGAAAGTAAAGATAAAGTGTTTTTATTATTAATAATAAAAATAAAATAAATCATAAAATATTAAAATACACCTTTACTTTTACATACGTTCAATTTCACATTTAAATATTTAATGAGTTAATTACAATATTCCATCTTCATATTTCACTTATATTGATTCAATATTCTAAAAATTAACTTGAAATACTCTGTCCCTAGCACACTTCATTGATTCAATCTGCTACAATACTCATTATACTACAAGAATATGTTTTTATCATACTCACATTTTTTTTAATCTTAATTTTTTTTCTTTTTAAAATTAGATACTATATTTATTTATCCATATTTATTTATCCATTTTAATTTCAAATGAATTTTTTTTTTTTTTTTTTTATATAATATTTTAAAATTTGGTTATAACAATATTTTTAGCACATCAAAATTATGCGAACGATCTTTAACCCTTCACCGTTCTGAGTGTGATATGCTTAGGATCTTTGCTCACATCACGGGTTTGAGTACGAGTGCTTGGGTTGATATATGCTTAGAATTTTTATTGTGCTGGTGAGCTCTAGCATGAAGGGACTCGTTCGTTTCATTAGCTATATCTCAATGATACTTGGGAATGAGAATTAACTCAATCACCAGGTTAACGCTTCAATCAAAAGAGATATTCATTTCAATTTGAATCCAATCATATGAATAAAAGCTAGGAAAATTAATGAGAAAGTAAAACAATAGCATAGCATATCCATGGGATCGAACGGATTCATAGCAGCACTTCGAATCGAACGAGGAGGGGTCAATTACCTCCTTTGCTCTTCGCTCATGCGTTGAACAATGAAATAAGAAAAACATTTCACTTTTTCCCCTTTCTTTCTCAAGCGGATCGAAGGAAAGCCACCACTGGGAGAGATCGTTTCGATGCAGGACCACCGTCCGTTTGGTGGATGATATGAGTAAGGTATCCACACGAATTGGTAAAGTGGAATAGATAGGAGCCGGAGGATAAAGATATATTTTGAGAGTGAAGGAAAGAAGAGGGGGAAAATGAAATAGTTCTTATTCCATAGGGTTGGGCATAAACAAAACTGTCTCGTAACTGCATGTATTCCTTATTGTTTAATATTGTTTTTAGTTAGACTAAATTTTATTAATGTAACATAATATATATGATGTGTTGGGTCTTTGGAATTTCTGTACTAGCCAATTCCAGAGGTATTATAAGTCAAAAAAGCAAAATAATGACCGCTCTAGAAGGGGAAACCGGTCATGAAAGAACTGCCCTCAATGAGGAAACCAGTTTCATACAAAAAAGACTTAAAAGTTGAAAAATTGTTTTGGAAACATGTTAACATAGAAAATAAACAGAACAGTGAAAAAAGGCCTCACTATGTTGTCGTTGTACTCCATGCTAGGTGTCATTTTGTTGAGGCGGTGGCTCTTCCACAATGAGGCACCGGTAGTCGTCAGAGGAATCATCTACGAGCTTCGATTTATGGGCTGCTGGTTCGGGCGTTGTAGTGGTGCGAACTGCACTAGCACTAACCTTTCTGCATTCTTCACCCGACCATTTGAGGCTCCCACTGCCGCTACTGCAACTGTCATTGCTACTAGAGGAATTAGCATCAGGCTTGATGGGTAAGGCCTCTGATTTCCTCAAGAGCTACAGAGGCACAGTGGCTATGGTGGATTTTCTTAGTCTTTTCCTAGTGCTATGCTCTACAGAGAAGGAGGATTCTTCCTAGAAACTGATAGTAATGGTGGTCGTGAGACGAGGTTTGTCCAAAGCACAATTATAGTGAAATTGTGTTGAATTCTCCTCAGGTAACAGCGAGTAGGGCTCTAAGTGAATTGATTGAGGAGGGCGAGAAGCCTGACCTCGACCTCTGCCTCTGGCTGTGGAATGGCACGGGGAAGAAATCTCTTCAGGCAGTAGGGTGCAAGGCTCAGGATGAATGGACAAAGGAGGTCAAGAACCCTGACCGCTTCCTCTGCCTCAGTGTGTGGGAGGGTATTGAGCGGAATTTTCTTTAGGTGGCGGGGAGTGAGACTTCGAGTGAATAGATAGAGGTGGATGAGACGCCTAACCCCGACCACTGCCTCGAAGGCAACACATTCTGTGCCGTCTGGGCATACTGGAGTAGTATGAGTTGTTTGGGAGGCTAGTGAGCGGAGGCGAGGTGATAGAACGGGCGGAGGAGTTGAATTCCAGAGGCGAAGAAGCAAGCGTAAGGCTGCAGTAGAGACTGTTTGTGAAGTGGAGATCCGGGGCTAACGTGAGGCAGCAATGGAGGCTACAACGCCTCCCCATGTGCGTTCGAGAGCTTGACTCTCAGACAACAGAGGGGTAGATACAGCGGGAGGGAAATGGAGGAATGACAAAGTGTGGAGCCATTAAGAGGAGAGTTGGGCAGCATATCAGATTGAGTGTAGTAATGAGGGACTGAGGCGAGCAGCTGGCTGACTTAAATGCAGCCAGACAGAGCCCATGCGTGGCCATGTGGCATGGCTAAGTGGCGCACGCTGGGCCTACCATCTCCCTTCTGCTATTAAACACCCGCATCCGGGGTAATATTGCTTAATATTAGATACACAATGGAAAATAAATTGATAAATGCGACTATAATATTGCTAAAAGTTGGTCTAACAGATCTTAAATAGTGGATGAACAAAAATGGAGTCTGAACTCTTTTTGACCTATCAGGATGGGATGGAAATGGGCAATGGACCAATTGGAGATAGCTTAACATTCCAAAAGAGCTTTAATATCCCTTAGATATGTTGTTGTCTATGTTCCAAGGTGCGGGGCCTTTCAACCTTGACTCTAAAGATCAGAGAGGTTGGGGGCCTGCTGGCGCTTACTCTGTTAAGGAAGGATACAATCTTCTACTCAAGAAATTACCCCTTCCCCCTATTTTTTCTTTATGGCATAAAATATGGAACTCTAATGGGCTTCACAAGCTCAATGCCTTTTGCTGGGTCTTAGCCCATGGTAAAATCTTAATAGTAGAAAAATGAAAGAAAATGCGCCTTGAGGGACCTTAAAGGTGTACTCTCTGTCAAAATCATGAGGAGATAACAAAGCATTTGTTTCTTGACTGTAGTTATGCCAAAAAATTCTTGGAGTTCTTATTCTCAGAATTGAAAAGCTAGATTATCTTGCCTGCGATTTGGAGTAATCTCTTTCTAATCCCTCTTCTCCATTTTGGGCACGATCGAATACGAGCACTTGGCTGAATATGTGACCTACTAATACAAGCAATTTACCATAAAGGTCCCTACATAGTTGGTAGGGGTTAGAGTTGTATGTTTTCACTCTATGTAGCCATCCATCGATGTTAAGGTGAGTAAAGCAGGTAACGTAACTCTGGAGTAATGAAAATTCCCTTGAAATCACCTACACCAAGAAGTGTCTAGGGGAGTGGTTAGCAGGAAGCATTGGATTATTTATTGCCTTAACATCTATAGCGGGTATAATTGTCTTAAGAGCCGTGGAGATATGACTGCCAGGCTATGAGCATTCAGAGCCGAGACATGTGATTATCCTGAGACTTACAATTATCCCGTGATCTACCAGGACCTATGAGCATCCTCATATCTAATCATTTCTAGCCATATCTATGAGCATCCCGAGAAATTACCTGTGATCATGAGCATCCTGATACCAAGACCTAGACCTGATCTAAATCCCGAGATTTGTGATATGATTATCCCACTGATATTACTAATATGTATGATTTCCCCTAGACCTATTTCAATATTCTACTGTGATATTGTCCCAAGACTTGCCGATACTTTTTGGTTATCTCTGTGACCTATAAGGACCTATGGTTTTATTTTGAGCCGATACCTATGATTATTCTGATGTTATTCATTTAAAGAATAATAAGAGAGAAATAAATACTTGTAGAAACAATATTCAAACCATGTACACCATGATTTATCTGGAAAACCCCAATTGGGGAAAAAACCAACCAACAATAGATATGTTATTGTCCTTGGCTAAAACACAGCCAAGCCCACCAACACCCTGAGCTTTCACCGCTCAACCATGCCTCAATACAATAGAGAATACACAAGTGTTTTAACTACTTCAACTACATGTAATACCACAAGTCACCAAAACTAGGTGCCCAAAACCACAATTGTTAACCATAACTGTTGACACAACCTCAACTCTATCACAAGGTCAAGTTCATCTAACAATCCCCCTTTTAAACTTGACTTTGGTTTATCTAGCCAAACATCCAAGTGAGCTAGCCGCCACCACTCACCTCTAGGCCTTACCAAGTCAATGTCAAGGTATTTAGGAATTTGACATGTTGTCCTAGCTCAACATGTTTCCACATGCACCCCTATATCACCTAGGTCTATATCCAGAATTTACCAGTGATTATTTACCAAGGTATACATGCCTTATTAAGTCTTACAGTCATATACCCATTTATATATAAAAAATAGAATACATTAATATCTTTTTGTTAATATCCTACCTTAAACCTTCATTCTCTCATTTCTCCATAAAAACCTTACTTGTTTCATAATCTCTCCACCTAACCCTTCAATCTGCAAGCATGCTCTTCTCTTAAAAACTTTTATGACCTTCTAACTTTCATGGTTACCAGCGACTTCATATTCATTGGATAGCAATATCATTCATTGGATAACAATATAAATGTATTCCTTTGCACTATGAGGATTCAAATTCAAAAAATCAATAAACCCACCAAAACAAATTTCGTGTCTTATTTCTTGCACAGGGTTACTCTTCACTGTCGCCCCTATTCTACGCGCAATCCTTTTCATCATAACCAACATCTTGATTTGGTGTTCATGGGAAAAAATCCACACAGAACCGTAAAGCAAGCCCCTCTCTCGCTCCCAAAGACCTTGCATTGAGGTTCTTCGCATTCTGACGCCAATTCTTGCTAGCCTTGAAGGCGTGACACATGTAATTTGTTTGTGGTTCCTTGTTCTTGGCTTTTCATGCTCATCATTCTCAAGACCAATTTTGGTGCGATAGACACTGACCTCCTTGTTGACCGACGTTCGGTGCAAAAACTATATATATATATATATATATATATATATATATATATATATATATATATATATATATATATATATATATATATATATATATATATATATATATCAATGAGACCTCTTCACAGTTCTGCTCCAACGCGACCGTGTTACGCCATCTGCAACCATTCGCAGCCCACTGGAATCGTCTTTCTATATGTATGTATGCAGAACTCTTCTCGTTAAACTTCACTTCCTAGCCAAGCGGATCTGATGCTAGGCTGCACACAAGATGCAGGCAGCGTGGCCGAAGGGATCATAACGGGTCTACACCACGTTGTTGGTCATCGATTCGCAGATCACCTGACAGTAATGAGAGTACTGTGGACGCGGTTATAGAAGCTTGTTCTTCCGGTAATCAGCACCCACTGGCGCTTCCTAAGCGTCCCTCGGCTTCTTGTGACAATGAATTTTGCACACACACACGTCTCTGGTAACCCAAGGAGAATCGAACTCTCGTTTGCATGGATACACGTCTCTAGTATGATTCGAAGCAAGCTAGCGAGGTTCCATTCATAGGCACTGTATTTTTTTCAAATGCGACAAGCAAGAAATTCACGGATTTTTGAAATACCTATGATTGCTCAAGGGTTTTGTAGGTCTTCCAGTTTCAACATTTTGAAGACATTTTGTGGTCACCATTAGCGCTCAATTTTCTCTTTTATTATTTTTTTTGGGTGTAAAATAATCAAGAACTTCTACTTTTAAAATTATCCACAATGTAATCATTGTGATAAATAATTTCCCATGTAATCATCCTAATAAATAATTTCCCATGAATACTTACACGTTTCTGGTTTGATTGAAAGCAAGCCTAGGAGAATTGAACCCTTGTTGTCGACCACGCCATACTGTAGAAAAGCCGACTACCTTTCGCATCCTCCTCTGTTTATCGTTCTCATCAACCGTCTGCCCTGCCATAGACTTTAAAGATCTGGAAAGCATCCCTCACTTCCAACGCTGATCATTCTCATCATGCTCTTCATGGTACAATTGCTCAATTGGCCTTGCTTGTGAAAGGAACCATTGTTTCAACCAGCGTTGCTAGTTTGTGCAACGAGGTCCATTAACAATCTCACCAAGCTATGATACCACTTGTTATTCAATTGTTGGGGACATTTCATCAATGGGAATAATTCTAACAATTAGTCAGGCCCTTGCCAACCATAGCTCTGATAACACTTGTTATTCATTCAAAGAATAATAAGAGAGAAATAAATACACATAGCAACAATATTCAAACCATTTATACCATGATTTATTTGGAAAACCCCAATTGGGGAAAAAACCAACCAACAATAGATCTATTATTGTTCTTGGCTAAAACATAGCCAAGTCGGCCAACACCCTAAGTTTTCACTGCTCAACCATGGCTCAACACAATAGAGAATACACAAACCTTTGAACTGCTTCAACTACATGTAATACCATGAGTCACCAAAACTAGGTGCCCAAAACAACAACTATTAACCATAACTGTTGACACACCCTCAACTCTATCACAACGTCAAGTTTATCTAACATCTGAGACCGAGACTCTATGGTTATCTTGGGACCTAAAAATTATCCTAAGAGCTATCTTGTTAATTGCTACCTATCTCCTCGTTAATTGACCTATCTTTATAACTGAGACTGCTTAACTGAGCTATTTCCCTCTCCCTCTGGTCGAACGTTCACGGTTCGGGGAGTGGGGTGGGTGGGCAAATAGTTTGAGAAAATAGAGCTTCCAATCCCTTGCCCTCTATAAACCCCCTCTTCTCCGTGGAAGCTTTAGATTATTATCAAGATTGGCTTACATATATACGTTATCTAGTAAGAGGCCCTCACCGTTCAATGCACGAAATGAGAAAGTAAAGGCTTATAGACTTTATGCACTACTCCCTTTATGCATTATTCCCTTTATTTGCTACTCTCTTTGGTGGTCCTCTTCCTCTATGCGTGGTAAAGCAATTACGCTCTTTAAGAGTCACAAAAAGCACATTATTCAATTGTGTGTCAAATTGTACAGTTGTCTACGCCCACTGCTGCAAAATATGGGAAAACTTGCACAAGAAACGCCATTGATGCGGGTATTGTTTCCAATGTATTCATTCTGTTGTTTAGCTAGTCCTCATACTAAAGAAAAAGAGCAACCGAAGTAAACAAAGGAAAGGTTCACGAGGATAGTAGGGTGAGCAAGTTAAAATGTGCTTTAGTACAGAACTTCCTTAAGGCACGAGCGCAGATGGGAGACTTGAAGTACTATGCGGTTAAATAAGAGGGCTTCGTTCCATATGGTAGAAAATCAAAAGGAAAGAACCACGCACATGGCTATTCCGGGGGTACCAAGGGAAAGTGGAAGGACGTGAAGACTCACCCCCCGGAGTGGGTGACGTCACACGGTGGCAGATCACTCACAAATGTTCCGCGGGGTAGTGGAATATAACGGGAGGTCCTCATGAACCCCCGCTGGAAACATAAGTGGGCCCGTAGAGATGGACATCTGGCGTCGTGTAAATAAAAAGGTAAGGTAAGTTTAGGGAAGCTGGTACAAGACCAGTACAGGCATTAACCCGACCTACTTGGCTCTCAGTAGCCAACAACCAATCGCCACGCGTCCTAGTGTCGACATCCTTATGATGTCAGCCCTACAGTTGTCATCCTAGCCTCGTGTTCCGCAAACCTCAGTCTGTTTTGATCTTGTTTTACTCCCAGACTTAGTAAAATACTTGTTTTTTACGAATCTGTCGTGCAGCGAAGCTTGAACTCCAGTACCAGGTCGTTTTCAATCACTGCGTTGCTTTCCCCTTGGGCTTTCTCACTGTTCGCAGGTTTTTAGTCATTCCTCTGCCTCACCGTCTTCCTTCTGTTTTATTTTTCAAAATGGTCATGGGGAAAGCAAAGTCCAGAAAGTCGGAGCCTGAAACCCCACAAGCCCGTGAGGTCAGGGCTGTTCCTGGACCTGAACCCGTTATTGATGCCCATGCGCAAATTCATGATCCGTTCTACCCCTTCAGCGTATCCTATGTTAGACCTGAATTGTTTGAAAGTCATTTGAAGGGCCAAGATAGGTTTAGATTTGTCGAGTCAGGTCTATACTACCAGATTTCTCCGACCACATTCCCAGTTCCCGAGTTTATTAGTTGGCTCAGTGAAGCTTATGATGAGCGCAGGGAGTTATTCCTATCTGCTCAGGGTAATAATATTTTTCGTATATCCCCCGAGCTGATAAAGAAGCCCTTCGTTTCCCTCACAGTTAAAGTTATGTTGAGTTCACTGAGTTTTCCCTCTCCTGTCAGTTCTCAAAGTTTCCCTGGAAGAAACAAAGTGAATTCCTCAGCTTTCTTTCAGATTCTCGTCTCACAGCTCTCCCACTCTCGGATGTCAGTCCTTTGTCCACTTTCAGAGACAATGTTCAGCCAATCCTTGCTTTCATTTCAGGGTTATTAGGTCTTAAGGAGGTCGAACGAGTGTCAAAAGAATGTATAGCTCTTCTGTGGCTTATGAGTCAAAAGGGCACGCTTTTGGATATCCCCACCTTCCTAGCTTCTACTATTCAAACTCAGTTTCAAGAGCTACCTTCCACAAGGTCTTTCCGGTTTTGTTCGTTAGTATTTTATCTATTCCTATTTAAACATGCTGACAAGTTTGAGAGTCTAGGCCTTGAGAAACTTTCGAGGACAAACCCCCAGCCAAGAAATGTCTTTGAGTGGAACATTTCAGTTCGTCAACAACCTAACGGGAGGGGGTATATGAAGTTCTTAAATGAATTCATGTCCATAGCCTATACCATAATACATGACAGCCCTCTGCCTAGAATATTTCTTGAGCAGAAGCATTGGTTGCAGTTCGATGAGGAAGAGAGCACAGGGGACTGGTACCTGTATGATGATTACACTGAAATCAGGGTCTATGGCACAGAGGTGCCCCCTTACCGTTTGCCGGTGTTTCCAGCTATGTTAATTTTTAACCTTGAGTTCATCCGTCAAACCCTGAAGGCCGACTAGATCCACTTCGTGCCTATGAAGAAAGGATATATTCTCAAGCTCCCAACTTCTATTTTCCCCTTCACCATAAATTCGAGGCACACCCTCTCCACAGTGGAAATATTGCTTCAAGGGATGAACCTGCTACAAGGAAAAGTTTGGCCTTATGACCCAAGAGGGATCCTTTCCAATAGAAAAAGGAAAATAAAGTCGACTGCTTATGTACATGAGACTAGGCCCTTCCTTGAGTGGAGAGCTAACCTTGATACATGGCATTTGTATTCACAGATGGAGGTCGAGTCTTCAACCGCAAAAGGGAGGGGTGACACTGCTTCTGCGGAGATAGAAAGGAAGGGAAAAGCAGATGAGGCAGGCACTTCAATAGGTCAAGTGGGCATAAGCATAGACGAGGGATCCCATCCCTCTAAGAAACAGAGAACGGAAGGACTGGATACTATATGGGAAGAGCCACCACAGGAAGAGTTTACCCAATATGGGTTACCTGACAGAAACAAGGTTAGTTTCACAGTTACTTTTGATGGTGCCTCTTCATCGGAACCTTTAGGGATGTCGCAGGAAGTTTCAGTTAACAGAGTAGAGGTAAGGGAAGAAATAGGCACTAGAAATAGAACTTCACGAGAAAGGACGAGGATGGAATTGGCTGGATTTGTGGACAAATACCATACCCGACTTTCCACTGAGTTAGATATGGACAAAGAGTAGCTCATAATTGCAATTATAGAAGCGGCATTGCAGCCTTCAGCTGATGGGACTAGTTACTGAGCCCTGGAGATCGCTCTAAACCTGGAAAATATCCCTCTAACAGACAAGCTGGGCTTGCACTAGTGTGTCAGAGATATGTTGCGAGACGAGGTGGTTAAGCTCGCACTCTCTCTAAGGAAACTCGAAGACAGATATACCTCAGTATTGGAAAATCAGAAGAGAGAGAGAGCCAGTGCAAGAGTGATCAACAACAGGTTAGAGACCCTTAGGAAGACAATAAAGGATAAAGGCACTGATAAAGATGCAGTTAGGAAGAAAATCATCACTGATCTGGAAGCAGAAAACTCAAAACTAAAGAGGATGCTAAATATACCTCATGGAGAGCATGTACAAATGGATTAATTGGTCTAGGTAGAGAAGGAGAAATCAACTCTCGTTGATTCACTAGCTAAGGAACAAAAAGGAAACACCCAAATGACCGTGGAGATTGTAGGCCTATAGCAGAGATTGTCTGATTTACAGAGAAAATGAGACCAACATGTATTCGTGGCTCTGACTTCTGACTTGCCTGGAACTACCGCAGAGCAGTTGAGCAAGGCCTTGTCCAATTTAAAAGTTTCGGAGAATGAAGCACAAACTGCTCGGTAGAGATTACAAGAGATGGAAGCTGCATTGGAGAAAAATCAGAAGATAGTAGCGGCCTTGTAGACTGAAGTCGATAAATTGAAAAGAGAGAAATAGGTACAAGATAAGACAATCAAAGATTTGACTACTTGGATGAAGGACAATGTGACACTTCTAGAAGCAAGGTGCCTAATCTGCATGGACATAATATCAGAGGTCAGAAAGCATTGGAAATACCTTATTCTGATGGATGACAAGAAAATTGTGGTCCGCTTATTCAGAATAAAGTTGCAAGAAGGGCGCGAGGAAGCAGAGGCAAAGGTGAAAATGGCTAACAGGTACATCAAGTACCTGAATGAGTTGGACCTCGAGGAGTTACTCACCCAGGGAATCACAGACCATTTCAGAGGAGTGATGGAAGTCAGGAGAGTGATCGAAAAGGAGACTGCATGCGCGAATGCGCTAAGTTGTTTAGAGCAGGTTGCAAAGGGAGTTGAATAGTTCGATCGAGAGTGGGATAAAATGGTGGAGGTGGGCCTCCCATCATGCTGGGATCCTGAAATGGCCGCATTTTCAGGGCTAACAGTCTATGAACAGAAGTTGACAGACATCATGAATCAGGCTGATTTACCTTTGGAAAAAACTGCCCGTCTAAAGGCAAACACAATAATAGCCGCTCTGAGTAAGGAGTTCTCCCTCCTCTACAAAATCAAACAGTGTTTAGACATTCGAGTAGATTACATGGAGCTTACAGATATCTAGGCTTTAGTCGAAACCTTTTTCACCATGCCGCCCCCAGGGGAGAGCGCGTGGCAAAAATGCAATGAATATGCCAACACTCCAGTATCAGTATGCTCTCACTAGTCGCTACCTCCTCTCAGTCGCAAAATTGGTTCGTCCTCATCATCATCACATCATAAACAACCGCCATCTGGCACCCCCCTCCGCTCCAAAAAATGAAACTCATGTTCTGGCTCAGGTGGGCTATTTACTTTTTACTTTCTTTTATATGTATTATAAAATCGGGTGAAATATTTGTTACACCCTATGCGCTTTTATTTTTCATTTACTATTATGTTTTCAATTGGTGCCTTCGTTAGGCCATGATGTAGGTGATGAGAGGCCGTTTTCCTCATCATCGTTTTTTGTTTTTGATTGATACCCCAAACAGAAAAAATATCTTCAAGGGAATAATTTGTTTGGAAAATATCTTCTTGCAAAAGCCTAGCTAGAAAGCTATAAAACATGTAATCATAAACTAAAAAATGGTTCCAGGTTTTTCAAAGAAGAACTTGTGAATTGTGAATTTTCTCTTTTGTAAAGTTTGAAGATCCTCTCATAGTGTATGCCAGAAGACCCCTTTGGGGAAATAAATGAAGCTTTTTTGTTGCGTAATGGATTCCAAATGAGATGAGTAACAATATGTATTTTCTCAGCAGTGTTTAAATATAAGTGTTCCCTGTGTTTTGATCATTTTCCTATTATTGTAGCTTTCGAAATGTGAGTGTTCTAATTGGTTAGATGTGAATTTATCTTGAATGATACTCATATATGCTTATTTGTAACATTTTAAATATGGCTCGAGGCACGATTTCAGTTCCAAGTTTTATTTACATGCCATAGTTCTTCTTGTATTAGTGAGGGGCGGATTCTTATGTTAGTATAAGCCCACCTTTGCTCTGATATTTCCTTCATGTTCTTTCACAGTTTGTCATACTCATTTACTCTGGTAACCGTTTATTGGTTTTGTGTTCGGCCCACCTCACAACAGATAGCTTTCATGTCTATCTCTGATTCATGCCTATAGACCCTTATGCTGCACAACTGGATGTCATTTTGGTCAATACTCTGTCTCTGATGTCTTGGTCCCATATCAAAAAACTCCAATCATCGTTACATAACAAGAGGTCCCATTCTATCTGCTCGTAAAAACTCTTTTCAATCCTCTTGGCTTAAGATGTCCTAGGCACTGGTCTTTAACAACTCAGGGCTGTCTCTAGGAGTTACAACATATTTTTGGCATCGTTACCGAGAAATGAAGTTGAAGATATTTTCCCTGGGATACGACAAAACAAAGTCACCCTTAAAAATCAAGTGAGCAAGAAGGGTTGAGAGTTGTAGATCCCTCACCTTGGCGACTCCATTGGCCTTTAAGGTATAACATCCTCGCAATCTTGGATTATCACAAGCCACATCTAAGGTCAGATACCTCCTAGTTGAGAACAACCTCTGTCTCTGACCCTGAAAAAATCTTATTCAAAAGAATTTGGAAAGAGAAACAACCAACTCAGAATGATCTACCTAGATTCTCACTAGAAGAATCTCCATCCTCTTCTCAGCAAGCTCAAGTCTAAGGGCCTAGTTCCACTGCCCGAGTGCTCGAGTACCCTCCCAATAACCTTGTTTCGAGTCATTCCGAGATAAAGGATGAAGCAGAGTCAGTAAATACGTCTGAGCTCCCTTTGCACTCTACCCCTGAAGCCGAAGAAGTCAAACAAGTTACCATCCCCCAGATCCTCTTCGCTCAGATAAATTCGCAAGCCACCATCCAGCATATACCTGTCATTATTCATCAAAACCCTCCACAAAACCAACCACATCCCATTGTTGTTCCCGGGTTTCTGCTCAATAAATATGCCCCTCTGGCACTCCCCCAAATTCTAAATGATATGCCACAAGATTATATGAAAATCTTACCCCGGTTTATCGGGGAAGACAATAGTGCTGCCCAAAATCACATTGAAGATTTCTGTGCCTTTGTTGAGAATTTCAATGTTGAACACCTAGATGTAGTCTTGAGGTTGTTCGTGTAATCTCTGGATGGGGAAGCTCGAAAATGGTTCAAAACTCTTGATGATCGCACCATCGCCACCTGGGAGGAGTTGGAGACTGCTTTCACCCGTAAGTGGGGAGAGAAGAGAGATAATGGCTATTGTCTTATAAAGTTCAATTCTCTAAAGAAAATACATAATGAGGATGTGTCAAAGTTTATCAAAAGATTCAATAAGCTATATAATAACCTACCGGCTGATATGAAACCCCCTCAGACAACAACTAAGGTGGTATTCATAGGAGCATTTGAATCTGAGTTTGGTTTCACCTTAAGGGAAAGAAAATTGGCATCACTAGACCAAGCCCAGACTGATGCATTGGAGGTAGAAGAAAACTTTTCTTCTACGGGGAAGTCAAAAGAGAGAATAGACCATGATTTCAGACGAAAGGGAAAAGAAGAGGCCTCTTCTTCAAATTAGGAAAGGGAAGTAGCTGATTATAAGATTGAAGAAATGAACAAAATGATAAAGAATCTCTCAAATAAGTTGGTTAAACGAGAACTAGAAGCTAAAAATTCCTCCTCACGACCGTCTCAGACCGCCCCTAACAGGGGGTATAACCCACAGTACCAGAAGCCTCCCTTGCAGATACTACAAAGAGATAGGAAGGAACCGCAATATCATATACAACCCCCTATGTATTTGGAAGGGCAAATAGAAGGTTCTAAAGAAGATGTTCCTGATGGACAAGACGATCAATATCCCGCCTATTCAGAAGGAGAAGAGGTAGAGCTTACTCTATGGGAGTAAGAAGAAGAGAAAGTGACCTCCGCTGAAGACCCTGACATTGATGATTATTGCAGACAGTTTGTGGATTTCATGCAAGCTCAGTTCCACAAGAAATACGATCTTCGGTCTTCTAGAAAGAGAACTCATACTCAAGACCAAGATGAAGAGTCATCTCCCAAAGAGCCAGTTCCTCAGAAAGCTAATAACAAAGGAAAGAAGCATGTGGAAGAACCTTTGCATCAGAAGGCTTCCTCTCCATCATCATCTAAGTCAATCCCCGAACCTCTTGCAAATACTATAGAAGCTTCTGCTGACATAAAGCCCCCATTCCTCCCTAATGAGCTTAAAGAATTCATCCCAGAAAAACACCTTGGTGTTTTTAATCTCCAGAATGAATTAGAGAGAGTAAAAATCCCAGTCCCTTTAGTCAAGATTTTGAAGCAACCTTATTATAAAGCTTAGGTGTCTCAGTTCATGCTCCCTCATGGAGAAGCTCCTCCCTCGGATAGTCTCAACCTTCAAGAAGAAAGACCTATGGTGGTTTTTGGCCCACATGTTAAAGATTTGGACTCAACAACCCCACCTTTTTATGTATCCATGGTCATTCATGATTTACTAGTGCACAATTTCATGTTGGAATTAGGGGCTTCGCACTACTTGTTACCCATGTCAGTCATGGAGCAACTAGGGTTGCAGATCACTCGCCCGTACAAGGACCTTTATTCTTTCGACTCCAAAAGAGTCAAATGTCTAGGTATGATTAAATATCTAGTGGTGAACTTGGCTCAGATCCCAGCTAAAAGTGTTGTCATGGATATAGTGGTCGCTAACATCCCAACCCGGTTTGGGATGTTGTTTTCTGGGTCATGGGGCACTAAAATAGGTGGGTCTATTAAACTTGACCTCAGTTATGCTACTATCCTGATGTTTGGTGGGCAAGAAAGGAGGTTGTATCAGGAATCTAGATTTGTGAAGATGGTGACCAGAGCTGATGGCTCAGTAAATTCCCCTGTATATAACAAGGAAGGTGAGTTTTCATGTCTGATGCTTGAGGAGGATCAAGATTTTTTGTAAGAGCCAACATTCAATATTTTGAGACCAGAACGGTCTACAAATAATGAAGAAAGGGGCATGTGGACTCTGCATTTTGATGGGGCAAATTCAAGGGAAGGAAATGGAGCCGGGGTCCTCCTAATCTCCCCTACTGGACAATTGCTCTGCTTTTCATTTAAGTTGGAGTATGAAGCCACCAATAATGTGGCAGAGTATGAGGCACTACTCTTGGGGTTGCAAACTGCCAAAAACATGAATATTTAGAGTCTCAATGTTTTCGGAGATTCGGAACTAGTGGTGAGGCAGATCAAGAATCAGTGCCAAGCCAAGCATCCTCGGTTAAGAGCTTACAGAAATGAAGTATGGGACCTAGTGGAGAACTTCTTCCTAGATTTTAACATACAATTCACGCCGAGAGACCAGAACAAGATGGCTGACTCCCTTTCTGTTGCAGCAAGTAATTTCCGTCCACCACAGAATCTGCTCCCGAGATATGAAGTTGAGGTGCGATATCGTCCCTCCATCCTGGATAACGTCAAACACTGGAAGGTGTTTGAAGATGAGGAGCAAGTGAAGCAGTTCATGGAGATTATTGGAGAATTATCTAACTTGGTCATTGATGTTGGAGAGGAGGAGATCGAAGAGCAGCCCTAAAGCAAATGGGAAGAGACAGTGGCTAGGCATAAGGTGTTGCAATTGAAAGGGAACGCGATCCCTAAAGGTCTCGTGCCGTTGGAAAGACTGTTCGATAAAAATGATGTACCTATCTGCCCTAACAAATCGACCTATGAAGGTCAAGTAGATGATGTAAATATTGGGATAGAAGGAGATCCTAGAATTGTAAAACTATTTAAAGGAGTCACCGAAGAGTACAAAGACCAATACTTCAGATTGTTTCAATCATACAAAGATGTTTTTGCTTGGTCATACCAAGATCTGAAAACGTTTGATATTGACGTCATACAGGATAAGATCCCGCTCAAGGGGGATGCTAAGCCCCATAAGAAAAAGTTGAGGCAAATAAATCCTTTTCTGCTCCCCTCCATAGGAAAAGAAATAAAAAATTTGCTGAAGGCTAAGATTATAGTCCCTTTAAGGTACTCAGAGTGGGTGGCCAACCTGGTCTCGATGAGAAAGAAGAACAGATAAATAAGGCTATGTGTAGACTTCCGTAATCTGAATAGAGCATCCCTTAAAGATAATTGCCCTCTCCCCAAGATGGATCACATACTGCAGAAGGTGGTGGGATCCTCTCGAATGTCCATGATGGACGGTTTCTCCAGGTATAATAAAGTGGCGGTCCTTCCCAAGGACCAAAAGCAAACAACATTCACTACGCCATGGGGTACATTCATGTATTCTCGAATGTCGTTCAGCCTGATAAATGCAGAAGCCACTTTCCAACGGGCGATGGACATTGCTTTTGTAGGAGATCAAGAAAAATTTGTGGTGATATATCTGGACAATATCACCATTTTTTAAAAGAATGATGCTGAACATATTGAACAACTGCGACAGACTCTTGACAAATGTCGCAAGTATGGTTTGTCCCTAAATCCTCAAAAGTCAATGTTCGCTTTAGAAGAAGGAAAATTATTAGGGCATATTGTAACGAAAGCAGGTGTGAAGATTGATCCAAAGAGAGTGGAGGTAATCAATGACATATCACTACCTCGAAATAAGAAGGAGGTCCAGGTGTTCCTGGGATGCATAAATTTTTTGAGGCGATTTATCCCGAACTATGCTGAAATAGTTCGGCACATCACTGAGATGCTTAGAAAAAACAATGAAGTAAAGTGGACGCCAGAATCAAGAGAAGCATTTAACAGAATAAAAAGTGCTTTCGCAGAGGCCCCGGTACTGGCTGGGCCCAACTATGGTAAGCCATTCATGATCTTCTCATTTGCGTCCCCACATACTATAGCTGTAATATTATTACAAAAAAACAAAAATGGGTATGAGCAACCCATCGCCTTTTTCAGTCAATTACTTAGAGATGCAGAGTTAAAATATAACATCTTGGAGAAACAGGCATACGCCCTGGTAAATTCCCTGAAATATTTTCGAATGTATGTGCTGCAGTCATCCATAACCGCTTTCGTGCCAACGGTTGCGGTGAAAGACATCTTGATTTAGGGGGACAGTGAAGGCAAGAGAGGTAAATGGATCGCCAAGATTTAAGAATATGAGTTGGACATTCGCCCCACGAAACTTATCAAAGGACAAGGGCTAGCAAGAATCTTGTCTGAGTCAAATTGCCAGGCGTTGGGCATAAATATATCTATGGAAGGAGGAGAATTACCTGAAGGTACAGATGAACAGCCCAGGATAGAAACCACTATGCAAAAAACGCACATGAGGTACCTACTCAGTACTTGGTATAAATATATTGTAGAGTACCTTTTAACTCTCACGTGTCCTCTAAACTTCAATAAGACTAAATATCGAACTCTGAGGTTGAAATCCCAGAAATACAATGTTGCAAATGGCCAATTATATTGGAAGGATCCTTCAGGAATCTTGCTCTTATGTCTAACATATTCAGAAGTGGAGGAAATCATGGATGAATTCCATGAAGGCATCTGCGGAGGTCACTACAGTTGGCGGTCCACAGCTCACAAGATATTTAAAGCAAGTTTCTTCTGGCCGCAATTGTTTGGAGATGTGCATGCTCGAGTCAGGGCATGTGAGAAATGTCAAAGGTTTGCAGAAAAACAGAAAAATTCTCCTTTACCCATGATCCCAGTACATATAGAAGAGCCTTTTCAACAATGGGGTATTGACTTCATCGGGGAAATTCACCCAGCATCAAGTGGTTAACACAGGTGGATTCTCACTGCCACTGACTACTTCACCAAATGGGTAGAGGCGATACCAGCGAGAAATGCCACTGATGCAGTTGTGATTAAGTTCATGGAAGAGAATATCATATCCCGATTTGGCTGCCCAATTAAGGTCGTGACAGATAATGCTCAAGCTTTCAAATATGCTAAATTTATTAATTTCTGTCAGTAGTACAATATCACCCTAGGGAACTCTACAGCCTATTATCCCCAGGGAAATGGGTTGGCAGAGTCCTCAAATAAAACTTTGGTAAGAGCATTAAATAAGGCTATAAACGAAAATCAGAAAAACTGGGATTCCCAACTAAAATTCGCACTCTAGGAAAATCGAATCACTAGTAAAAGGTCAACAGGTAAATCACCCTATGAACTGGTTTATGGCCGAGCGGCAGTTTTTCCAATTCAGCTCGCCCCTCCTGTGGCTAGATTCCTCTAGGATAGCCAAGAATATCCTAACGATCTCATTAGAAGAACGAACCAGTTGGTTGAGTTGGAAGAGACTCGGAACCAGGTGAATAACATGTTAGCAAAATATCAGGAAAAAATGAAGGGCTTGTTTGATCAACATGCGAAAGATAAGGAAATTCAGTCTGGGGACCTGGTGCTGAGATGGGACATAAAAAGGGAAGATAAAGGTAAGCATGGAGAGTTAGACCCCTTGTGGTTCGAGCCATTCAAGTTTTTCGAAGTGAGAGGTAACAACGCCTTCGTATTGGAAAATATGGAAGGTGAATTGATCAAAGTGCTCGTAAATGGGCAGTTCTTAAAACCATACTTTCAATATTGAAAAAGGTCTCAGAGGCCTACTATATATAATATATATACTTTTCATTTTCACATTTACTTTTTCGGTTTGTTTCATCATAGGAGTGCTTGAAAATTTTGAAGGGGCTCTGAATTTCAAAGAATACTATGTAAAGGGGTCTGCAAAGTTCTCAACACACCCGAGGACGAATGTGCCATCCCCAGGTGGAGCCAATGTTGTTTAGCTAGTCCTCATACTAAATAAAAAGAGCAACCGAAGCAAAAAATGGAAAAGTTCATGAGGATAGTAGGGTGAGCGAGTTAAAATGTGATTTTTTACAGAACTTCCTTAAGGCACAGGCGCGAATGGGAGACTTGAAGCACTACGTGGTTAAATAAGAGGGCCGCGTTCCATATGGAAAAAAATCAAAAGGAAAGAACCATGCACATGGCTATTCCTGGGGTACCAAGGGAAAGAGTAAGGACATGAAGACTCACCCCCCAGAGTGGGTGATGTCACACGGTGGCGGACCACTCACAAACATTCCGCGGGGTAGTGGAATATAATGGGAGGCCCTCATGAACCCCACTGGAAACATAAGTGGGCCCGTAGAGATGGACATCTGGAATCATGTAAATAAAAGGTAATGTAATTTTAGGGAAGCTGGTACAAGACCAGTACAGGCATTAACCCGATGCGTGGCTTGCACTTACTTGGTTCTCGGTAGCCAACAACCTATCACCACGCATCCTAGTGTCGACGTCAGCCCTATAGTTGTCATCCTAGCCTCATGTTCCACAAAACTTAGTTTGTTTTGATCTTGTTTTACGCCCAGACTTAGTAAAATACTTGTTTTTTACGAATTTGTTGTGCAGCGAAGCTTGAACTCCAGTACCAAATCATTTTCAATCCCCGCGTTTCTTTCCCCTCGGGCTTTCTCACTGTTCGCATGTATTTAGTCATTCCTCTGCCTCACCATTTCCTTCTGTTTTATTTTTCAAAATGGTCATGGGGAAAGAAAAGTCTAGAAAGTCGGAGCCTGAAACCCCACAAGCTCGCGAGGTCAGGGTTGTTCCTGGACCTGAACCCCTTATTGACACCCACACGCGAATTCATGACCCGTTCTACCCCTTCAGCGTATCCTGTGTTAGAACAGAATTGTTTGAAAGTCATTTGAAGGGCTAAGACAGGTTCAGAGTTGTCGAGTCAGGTCTATACTACCAGATTGCTATGACCACATTCCCAGTTCCCAACTTTATTAGTTGGCTCAGTGAAGCTTATGATGAGCGCAGGGAGTTATTCTTATCTGCTCAGGGTAATACGATTTTCCGTATATCCCCTGAGCTAATAAAGAAAGCCCTTTGTTTCCCTCACAGTCAAAGTTATGTCGAGTTCACTGAGTTGTCCCTCTCCTGTAAGTTCTCAAAGTTTCCCTGGAAGAAACAAAGCAAATTCCTCAGCTTTCTTTCAGACTCTCGTCTCACAACTCTCCCACCCTTGGATGTCATTCCCTTGTCCACTTTCAGAGACAATGTTCAGTCGATCCTTTCTTTCATTTCAGGGTTATTAGGTCTAAATGAGGTCAAGCGAGTGTCAAAAGAATGTATAGCTCTTCTGTGGCTAATGACTCAAAAGGGTACGCTTTTGGATATCCCCACCTTCCTAACTTCTGCTATTCAAACTTAGTTTCAAGAGCTGCCTTCTACTGGGTCTTTCCGATTTTGTTCCTTAGTATTTTATCTATTCCTATTTGAACATGCTGACAAGTTTGAGAGTCTAGGCCTCAAGAAACTTTCGAGGAAAAACGCCCAACCAAGAACTGTCTTTGAGTGGAACATTTCAGTTCGTCAACATCATAACGGGAGGGAGTATACGAAGTTCTTAAATGAATTCATGTCCATAGCCTATACCATAATACATGACAACCCTCCACCCAAAACATTTCCTAAGTAGAAGGATTGGCTGCAGTTTGATGAGGAAGAGAGCACAGGGGACTGGCACCTGTATGATGATTACACTGAAATCAGGGTCTATGGCACGGAGGTGCTCCCTTACCGTTTGCCGGTGTTACCAGCTATGTGAATTTTTTCCCTTGAGTTCATCTATCAAACCCTGAAGACCAACTAGATCCACTTCGTGCCTGCAAAGAAAGGATATATTATCAAGCTCCCAACTTCTGTTGGTCCCTTCACCATAAATTCAAGGCACACCCTCTCCATAGTGGAAATGTTTCTCCAAGGGATCGACCTGCTATAAGGAAAAGTTTGGCCTTATGACCCGAAAGGGATCTTTTCCAATAGGAAAAGGAAAATAAAGTCGACTGCTTATGTACATGAGACTAGGCCCTTCATTGAGTGGAGAGCTAACCTTGATACATGGCCTTTGGATTCACAAATGGAGGCCGAGTCTTCAGTCGCAGAAGGGAGGGGTGACACTGCTTTCGTAGAGATAGAAAGGAAGGGACAAGAAAATGAGGCAGGCGCTTCAGTAGGTCAAGTGGGCATGAGCATAGATGAGGGATCCCATCCCTCTAAGAAACAAAGAACCGAAGGACCAGAGACTGTATGGGAAGAGCCACCATGGGAAGAGTTTATCCGATATGGGTTACCTGACAGAAACAAGGATGGTTTCATGGTTACTTTTGACGGTGCCTCTTCGTCAAAACCTTCAGGGCTGTTGCAGGAAATTTTAGTTAACAGAATAGAGGTAAGGGAAGAAATAGGCACCAGAAACATAACTACACGAGAAAGGCTGAGGATTGAATTGGCTGGATTTGTGGACAAATACCAAACCCAACTTACCACTGAGTTAGATATGGACAAAGAGCTGCTCATAATTGCAATTACAGAAGCGGTGTTGCAGCCTTCAGCTGATGGGACTAGTTACCGAGCCCTGGAGATCATTATGAACCTTTCCAATATCCCTCTAACAGACAAGCTGGGCTTGCACTAGTGTGACAGAGATATGTTGCAAGAGGAGGTGGTTAAACTCACACTCTCTCTGAGGAAACTCGAAGACAGTTATACCTCAATATTGGAAAATTAGAAGAGAGAGAGAGCCAGTGCAAGAGCGATCAAAAACAGGTTAGAGACCCTTAGGAAGAAAATAAAGGATAAAGGGGCTGATAAAGATGCATTTCGGCAGAAAATAATCACTAATCTGGAAGCAGAAAACTCAGAACTAAATAGGAGGCTAAATATACCCCGCGGAGAGCATGTAAAAATGGATGAATTGGTCCAAGTAGAGAAGGAGAAATACCTCTCTCGCTAATTCACTGGATAACGAACAAGAAGGAAAGACCCAAATGACAAAGGAGATTGTAGGCCTAAAGAAGGGATTGTATAATTTACAGGGAAAATGGGACTAGCATGTATGCGTGGCTCCGACTTCTTACATTCTTGGAACTACCCCAGAGCAGTTGACCAAGGCCTTGTCCAATTTAAAATTTTTGGAGAGCGAAGCACGAACTGCTCACCAGAGATTACAAGAGATGGAAGTTGCATTAGGGAAAAATCAGAAGGTAGTAGCAGCCTTGCAGATTGAAGTCGATAAATTGAAAAGAGAGAAACAGGTACAAGATAAGACAATCAAAGATTTGACTGCTCGGATGAAGGGAAAAGTGACACTTCTAGAAGAAAGGCACCTAATATGGGCGTACATAATATCAAAGGTCAGAAAGCATTAGAAATACCTCACTTTAATGGATGACAAGAAAATCACGGTCCGCTTATTCAGAATAAAGTTGCAAGAAGGGCGTGAGGAAGCAGAGGCAAAGGTGACAATGGCTAACAAGTACATCAAGTAACTGAATGAGTTGGACCCCGAGGAGTTACTCACCCAGGGGATCACAGACCGTTTCAGAGGAGTGATGGAAGTCAAGAGAGTGATAAAAAAGGATATTGCACACACGAATGCACTGAGTTGTTTAGAGCAGGTTTCAAAGGGAGTTGAAAAGTTCGATCAAGAGTGGGATAAACTAGTGGAGGCAGGCCTCCCATCATGCTGGGATCTTGAAACGGCCACATTTTCAGGGCTAACCATCTATGAACGGAAGTTTATAGACATCATGAATTAGGCTTATTTACCTTTGGAAAAAATTACCTGTCTAAAGGCAGAAACAATAATAGCCTCTCTGAGTAAGGAGTTCTCCCTTCTCTTCCAAATCAAACAGTTTTAGCCATCTGAGTAGATTACATGGAGCTTACAGATATCCAGGATTTATTCGAAACCTTTGTCACCATGCCGCCCCCAGGGGAGAGTGCATGGCATAAATGCAATGAATATGCCAACACTCCAGTATCAGTATCCTCTCACCAGTTGCTGCCTCCTCTCAGTCGCAAAAATGGTTCTTCCTCAACATCAGCACATCCTAATCAGCCACCATCCAGCACCCCTCTCCGCTCCAAAAAATTAAACTCATGTTCTGGCCCAGGTGGCCTATTTACTTTTTACTTTCTTTTCTATGTATTGTAAAATCGGGCGTGTTAGTCATCCCTAATTTTGACTTTATCCAAAGATGACTAAATGTAACAAACCTAGATTTCTAGAACAAAATTGCAAAAAACATGATGAGTTCTAGAAATCTCATTGCCTTCATCATTTCGAGTCCTTTAGCCAACTAAAGTCTTCATCTATTTTCCTAAAGAGATCATCTTGTTTTTCCTTAAATAATGCTTCTCCCTAGCTACTGTTCCCTCCAAAACTGTTTCCTAAATAGTTTGCTTTTTCATCATTTCATTCACTCACTTTTCCCATATTTATCCTTCTCATTCTACCCTCATTCTCCTAAATACCTTCAAAAAATCCCTTTTAAAATCATAAAAAAAAATCCTTTTTATGATTTAATTTGGCCCTTTTAAACTATCGGGACTTGAAAAAATCCGCAAAAAACACATAAAAACCTTTGAAAAAGCCTTTTTGCACTCCTCTCAGGCTTTAGCCCCTTTTGGCTTGGCCCCCGACTCTTTATCCATGATACGATCAAACCCCGTGACTAGGTGCGAGCGCTTATCGCATCGCAAACGGTGTATCACAACTTCACCTCTCCCTTGAACCTTTTCTCCGCCAATTGGATCTGGACCGTCGATCTCACCAGATCGGACGGTTGTCAGCACCCCTCCACTTCCCCGACTTCTTGTCAACCGCCTCCCCCCAGAATCCATCTCCACCGTCGATCGAGGTTTTTATTGGACGGTCGAGCGCTAATCGCATCGGCCCTTCCATATCGCATCAGCGTTCCTTTTTGCGTCACGTCGCTGCCTCTCCTCCCCTCCGATGCAATTAACCCCTACTATCTTGGCCCCTGGTCGCATGCCCCTCCACGTGACCATGTCCCAGCCCTAGTTTCTTAAGCCCCCATCGCATCGGCGTTTTCATTCACAACATGCCCATTTGTTTGTATTTTGACCGCTCCGATAACATTACCCCACTGAGATCTGCACCGTAGATCCATAAGATCTAACGGATCTCGTTTGCCCCGATAACCCAACTCTTTTGGGCCTACCATCCACCACATACAATGCCCGCCCTATCGAATGCTGCCATCTGTCTTCCACTTTCACTCCTGTCATGCAACTCTTTCATCGCGCCCGATCCGGTCCATCGGATCTTGACCCTTTCATCTAACAGCTGTGGCGGCGTATCGCATAATTTTTGCACCCGGAGTTTAACACTCCAAAGTAATGCAATACTGGCAGTATCGAAAAATCCACGTGGCGAGCGATCAATGGAATCGCATTCCCTCCGGGAAAAACCACTTACAGCCCGAGGGTCGCGCGATAACCACTCGTGGTATTTCGAAAACCATTTTTTGTCCATTTCGCGCCAGAATCCATTTTTGAACCGGGTTTTCGCCTGTTTTCCTCCATAAAGCTCCTATTTCTACATAAACACCGCTTCTGCACTGCTCGTCCAGCCTCCTAAGCAGTTTATCCAACTCTCGCAAGTTTTATTAAATATTTTTGTCCTGAGCAGGTTTAATGATAGTTTTTAGGGTGAAACCCTTCCCACTATCTGTGAGGAGACAAGGTCGAAGATCATCATCCGGGGCAGACTGTTAAAATGAAGAAGAGAATTTTCCAAGGCATAAATCCGAGTATCTTCATTAAAAATTGCATGAAGTTTTGTTATCTAAATCAAACCCCTGTGCATTAGGGTCCTCTGTCCACAACAACAAAAGGAAAAGCACAGTGGAAGAAACAAAGGCTAAAGACCGAGAACCAAAGAAAGGGGATTAAAAAACTAGTCCAAGTCAACAGGAAGAGTGTAAAGCAACGAAGACAAAGAAGATTGAAGATGAAGGATTGTGCGCAAAGACCCAAAGATTAGAAAATTTAAATCACGCAGTCTCAAGGTTAAATGCAGTTTAAAAGGTGAATACAGTCAGCAAAAGGATAATTATAGGCCCAAGCAACATAGGATTAAAAGGTAAAAAGGAATTAGATGAAGTGTTAAGGGACAAAAAAGAAGATTAATTTAAAAAGGCAGATCAAGGTTAAAAGGCCTTAAATACAATTTTATGATTAAATCAAGAATACTTAGGCTCAAAGATAGGCCTCGAATACATCAACAGGAGGCAGTTATTTCTCCAAAAGATCTAATAGCCACCTATAGCCTACCTTTTATCGCAAAAGTCAAAATTGACAGTTATTACACTAAAAAAGGTATTTTAAACTATCAGACAGTTATTGTAAAAGACAGAAAACAACCTCAAAGTCAATCTTTTCAGCTATTTTCTCCTCAGGAAGTAAAGACAGATTTAATACACAGAGAATTAGCTGAGAAACATTCCTACCTTATGCCTTGCGTGGTTTCTAAGGATAGGAGTGCATTTATTGTGTCATTTATGACATTCTGAACCCTAAATGTTTCCACCTCCTCATCTGCAGCATAAATACTGCATTTGAACTCATTGTAAAGGGGGGCATTTTGATAACTCTTCGAAGTAATACATAGTTTTGTTGAGATTGAAGAGAAATTGATGTACTGGAACCTATGGATGTTTTGACCTGTTTGTGGATGAAGGAAGCTCTGGCATTGGATCCCTGAGCTTGGTTGTTGGTGAAGTATTCTAAATTGTCAATGTTTTCTCCTATTTTCCATTCTGTTTTCATCGCTACTTACTTACAGTAGAGTAAAAGTTTTAGGCTAAGAAATGTCTCCTGGAAGCACCTTAGACCTGTTTACTCTTCACTGTATTTATGTTTTCATCTACTGAATGTTTGATTGAGTAAGTTTAACTGCTTTTTCAACCTTAAAGCCTGTTTATTTCAGAAGTAATTCAATACAGTTGGCCTCAAGATGATTTATGGTTTTCATTGCTTCTTGTTGACACTTTAAAAACTATTTCTGAAGTCTCCTTTCAAAGTACCATTGTCCAAAGTTTGCCAAAGAGGTATGTTTTGATCATACCCTTTGTGCCTTCTCAAATAATTGTTTTGAAAACCTTTATAATTGCATTCCTAGATGTTTAGGAGTTCCCTCTCCTATGAATGCAATTATTTGTGAATCTTAAATGTTTTCTTATCCTTGAGAGTGAAATATTTGATGAAATAGAGCATTCCTCGACTCTTAGATTTCATTTTGAAAGTTTGTCTTGAAATTATTATTTGCTGAAGTATAGTTTCTAGAATTAATGGTTAGCCCTGTCTATAAATTATTTCTTAATGTTCAAATGATGTTTTAAGTCCCTTTGTTGAAGAGTACATATAATTAAGGATTCTTAACTGCCCTTAGTTCTACTTTTCATTCTAAAACCTTGATGTTCATTTCATTTCACCTGGAAAACTTTGTAGATACAACATCCAAGTTAGATTTGCCCTTTGATACCCCTAATTCATTTACAAACTTGTTACAAACCTCTACTTGACTCCATTGCCCAATGACTTAGAGATTTCCCTTTTCTATCTATGTTCCCTAGATCATCATATCCCCCAAAACAATTAAACAAATTCAAGCTTAATAACTAGCCTAAAATCAACCCTTTACAAGCAAACAAGTCATATCTTTGCAAACATATTGAGAGCTCCCTCTCTAAGACTAGGAGGGCTAGATCCTAGAGCTCTAAAGACTGGTTTACATGTTGCCTTGTCATTTGGTTTACCAATCGACCAAATCACAGGACCACAACATTCTGGCGATCACGGTGGGACCTCTGAGTACATAGTCACATAACTACTGTTGGGCCGTTAATATGCCATTATTATTATCACTTGTGAACGCTTATTCCACCCATTTCTACCATTCTTCATCACATTATTTATTATAATTTATTATTTAAATCCATTTTATGATGATTTATGCTTCTATGAATGAATGTTATTTATTCTCCTTTATTTCTAATAAATTGATGATTATGAATTATTTTATCAATGATAGTTTTAATAAGTTGGTTATAACATTATCCACCATTTTTAGCCTCCAAGGTAATTTCCAGATTGAAGATTTGATCATTAAAAGTGCCAACTCAGAAATGCGCTAGAATAAGGAGTGACAGTTTTGCGGTTGAGATTCTGAGCAAATGAAGACGAATCTGGAAAATCCGGAACATGGGTTTTGTTCAGAACGGACCCAATTAACTTTATCAAAAAACGGTTCGCCCAAATTCGGCTTGTACTGAGAGAAACGCAGGGTTCTTTGAGCATGATTTTCTCAGATTTGTTGTTGCGACCGTCCTCCAAATCTCAGCTGCAAATCCAAATTCGTCTTGCTCTTGTTGAGAGATGGATGGAAATATATATTCTTGTTGATCAATTGGTTGGAAACAATCCAATTTTGTAATAGAATCATGTTGTAATTATCTCTATTGTAACCACTCTCTGCTCTCTTTGTATTTAAATCAGAACAGAGATCAGAGAGGGGGGATGACTTCAGGGATGGATTCGAATGATGGAATTGAGGATGAATTAGAGATTCAGAATTGAGGATGGCAGAGAGAATGGATAATGGTTAGAGATTCAGAATTGAGGATGGCAGAGAGAATGGATAATGGCTGAGAGATGGAGCGATTTCTTGTTGTAATCCACTATAACTCTGCTTTGATATTTTAATATAAATCTGGTTGCCATTCATTCTTTTCATTCTGAAGTAGCCCAGCAGCATCCGCTGGCGGCTAAGGGCCCAGCCTCTGGTGGATTGTGCTGCTGCTGTATATTATCTTCTTGGTTTATGTGTGGTTTTGCTTATTAGCGTTATTTGGTAATCTGATGTGTTGTTTAGTTTACATTACATGCTCTGTTATGCTTAATTTATTAAGGTTTCTAAAGACAGAACTATTGTATTGACTCTGCATCGTATCACTATTCTTTTAAGTGTTGATATAATACTGCTAGTCTTTACAGAATACTGTTGTTGTTTAATTACAGAGCCGCTGTGCTGTGCACTGGTTCATTAACATTACGGAATTCATCTTGGGAGTTATGTTCTTTGCGATTGTTGGATCTATAAACAATGCTGTTCTACTTTGAAACGCAGTCGTACTCTTTCTAACTGAGATTGATAATTGGATCAGATTACTATTAAGGTGTGCCGTGTGTTAAGTCATTGTGTATTTATATTTGACTTTCCAGCGTTGTTTCATATCCTATCATTAATCAATGCTGTTCTATTTCCTTGTGCTGTTCGATTTATTCTTAGAGTAAAGATTGTTATTAATTTGGCTTTGCTGTTGTTCATTTCCATTAATTAGAGTTTGCTGTTCAGATTCCTTTAATTACAGTTTGCTGCCCATTTACTTTGTTGTTCCATTCCTTATCTGCTGTTCCATTTCCTGTTATTCGCATTATCTTTGCCTTGGTGTGCAGAACGATCTGAAACTGTAGTGGGCATTGGCATTTGCTGTCTAGTCCCCAGATTGATGATCTATTCCTTGATTACTTTTGGTTACATCAGTTTCCAAAGGGATGGGCTATTGTTGTCGAACCCTTGACTGATACATTGCTTATTTTTCCGAATGAATGATTTAGGCTTCAAGGTATTTTGTTGTTGATTTCTGAATGAATGAATGATTGTCTTGTTCCGGTTTGATTTCAATTGCATCAATATCCAGAGGAATGAGTTATTTCTACTGTATCCTCGATTGATGGTTGTTTGAGTGAATGATTTAGTTTAGAACATTTCAGTTTCTTGCTGTTCCAATTAGATTTTTTTTCCAGCTTTCATTTACTTTTGCATTTTAAGCACTATACTGCAAAACATTACTCTTGAGTAAATAGCCGCCTCAGACTGAGTACACTCTTGAAATAAAAAGTCGTCCCTGGGTTGATAATTAATGTGAAGGTAATTAGGAGTTAAAAAGACCCTTTTTATCGCTCCACATTTTGGCGCCGTTGCCGGGGAGAGTGTAGCCATTTTTAAAGAGTAGTGTGCATCTAATGAGTGCATGTTAGGAAAGAATTGGGTATTAAAAACGGAAGGTAAGAACCTGCGTACGGAGCATGTAAAAACCCTGCTCCCCCGCCCGCTTTCCAACAGAATTGTTAAAGAACCTAGGGTAGAAATAGATGTTTGAATTTTTGTGTGAATGATTAGGAAAAAGATAGAAATTTTTAAAAAAATGGATCACATGATCTCATGCAAGTGGTGATGTAAGCACCACCCATTTCACTAACCGATTGACAGGAACATTTGAAGAAGGAGCCTCGAAGAAACACATGAAAAACATCTTATATTACGGTAAGAAATGGCTCACGTTTCTACTTTTGAATTTCCTATCAAAGATCTAGGAGGAGTGACACAAATGCACATAATTCCCCCATCTTTACCAAATTTTCATGGTTTAGCAAATGAAGATCCAGATACATTCTTATTTGAGTTCGAAATACTTTGTAGAGGATATGATTATTGTACCAATGATCAAAGATTGAAAGTGTTTCCTCTTACTCTAAAAGGAGCAGCTCTCCGATGGTTCATGAGCCTAGGTGGGAATTGCATCCAATCATGGGAGGACACGAAGAACATATTCTTGAAGAAGTACCAAGACTATTGCAAATCCAATGAAGATATTTTCGGTATGATACAAGGGGAAGATGAAAGTTTGGAGGACTATGTAGATCGATTTCATTATAACCTTCAAAAATCAAAGCATAAGCATTTGAAAAAAGAGATCTTAAAAACACTCCTTCTTAAAGGAATCAAAGATGAATTTTTAGAACTCTTAAATCTGATAGGAAAAAGTGATGTTTTTCAGTTATCATATGATGATGTTTGTGAGTTGTGCATAAGGTATTCAAGGGGAATCTCCAAGGCTGGTAAGAATTCTAGAGATGTTTGTTCTTTCTTTTCCAAATCTGCTACAAGAATAGGAGACATAAGAGCTGAAATCAATGATTTATTTGAAAATTTTAAAGTTGATTTTATTAGCTCTCTAAGCTCAAAATTGGATGTTTTGCAGGTTCATAAAAATGAAGAATTTGATGAAGTGTTTTGCACTCATGACCAAGAGGAGCATCCCATAGACACTCACTCTTCCTTATCTAGGATGGAAGTAGCATATCAAAGAGATAAGGAAGCTACAACAAGGTCAACAGGTATGGTTCAAAACACTTCTTCTCCATTCTCTTACTTGCATAATCCATTATGGAATACTAATGTGTTAGGGCAGCCATGTCAATCTCAATATAACCACCAACAATTTTGTCTACAAGCTTGGCATGGTTCACCTTATGATTGCATGACTACTCTCCCTCATCTTGTAGCACAAGCACATTCTCCATATTCTCCACCAGCTCTTTCACAACATCCTGCTTGCATATCAAATTTATCCACTCAACCCAACCAACCACATCATCACAATGCTCCATTCCTTACACATTTTCCTGCTCAACTAATTCCACACCCTCACCATAATAAACCAGTACAACATACTTACAATGTTGAACTGCCAAATTTACCCACCCTTCCCAACCATTCTATCTCACATATGTTATTAGAGAAAACTTACAATGAGATTCAGACTGTTTCAATTGCAAAAATTGTAGAAGCTATGGAAGAAAATGAGGTTTCTTTTACTATGCATCAACAAGCTATTTTAAAAGCTCAAGAACTTCATGATATGATGGCTATGAGAAATCAAGAATGTAAAGGATATATTGAATATTGGTTTCACTCCATCATTTGTTTGCAACATCACTCTATGCCTCAACAATTTTTGATACCATTTTTTCAAGGGAAGTTGGCTTCTCATACCCTGATTTTCATTAATATGCATTTTTCAAATTTGGGTATGTGTATACGTGAAGCCTTATTTCGAAAGTGGCTCCACTGGAAGTACTCATATACGTAGTCATATTCATTTTTTCAAATTAAAATAGGTTAGTGTAGAAAATAAAATAAATAAGGGAATAAATAAATGCATTTTGTTTTTTTATGTAAAACTAGTTGTTTTTTTGTTGCAACATGCTATGCAAATCAACATTGGTGATAATTTTTTAATTCATTTGTGTTTGTAGATGAATTATAATGGAAATAATAGTTCTACAAACACTCATATTCACTTTTATCACCAATTTGAAAAAATGCTTCAATATCATATTTTTTTGGCTTCTGGGCTTGATGGAATTTCTGCAAAAACAGTCGGGACAGTCATGTTTTGAGGGACCAAAAGGGAATATTTTTAAAACCTGTTTCTATCCTAGGTAGCCCTTGATGTCTACTTTCTAACCCAATTTGAATCACTCAATTTGGTTTTGAAACGAAAACGTTAGAGCCAAAACATTGACCAGATGTCTAGCGGGCAGCTCAGGAACAGAGTTGGGACAGTCAGTTTTTGGAGGCCTAAATGAATGAATTTTTAAAACTTGTTTCTATGGTAGATTCCCCTATGAATCTAGTTTACAATGCAATTGGAATCACTCATTTTCTATATCGTATGGGGAATTTATGATCAAAATACTGACTGTCTATCGTAAATCAGCACCCTTAAAACTATGTCTTTCCTGCTGTTCCTTACAGTATTTGACCTATCAATTCTTCTTGTCTTCAAAACCTGTTTCTATTGGAGATAAATAAATAAATCTATTTTCATTTTCAATTTGAATCATTTGAATCCGACATCAAACGAAAAATTTATGCTTGAAATATCAACGGTTGGTCTAAGCTGGGTAATCGGAAATGACTCTGTTATGCAGGCTGTTCCAACTAAAATTGACATATCACATCATTGAAATTTTAAAACCTGTTTCTATTGCAAATAAACCTTTGAATTAGCTCTCATCTGGCTTTGGAATCACTCAATTTGGATGAAAAACAAAGAAGTTGTGATTAAAACACTGCTGGTTAGTATGGTCGACCACTGCTCTCCCGCAGGTGACAAATAAATTTTACTTTGTTATTTTCTCTGTGGATTTGTTATACAGAGTAACTACTTGTTAATTTTTTTTCATAATTCTTGGATTAAGGGAGCCCGTACACCTCTCTTTCTCCATGATTTAATGTTTTATTGCAGGTAGATACTCGTTTTTTGCAGGTCCTAAGATAAAAAGAAGGTCAATTTATGGACGAGTGATTTTGAAAGAAATTTTAAATGAAACAAAGGAATTTCATCCAACTCATTACCCAACGGATTCATAATAGCAGAAATGAAGAATTGATTTCCATTTGAAGATTCATGTCATGTCTTTGCTGCCAAAACATTTTTCGAATAGATCATTTTTTTTTACATAATATCATAGCTGTTGTAACTTAATTTATTTATTTACATACTGTCTTTTGTTGTTTCTTTTCTGATTTCTCTTATATTTTGTGTTTCAGGTATTGCTTCATTCAAACTATAACCCATCCTCAGCATCAATGCAGTGAACAACTAATTCATTCCTTGCATGCTTACATTTTATGCTTGTGCATTTTGTTGTTCCTTTTCTGAAGGGACATCATTTGTGTGCATTTTTGTCGTTCCTGCTGTTCCTTTTTCAAAGGGACATCATTTTTCGTTTTGCTATTCATTTTCCAAAGGAATAGCACTTTTTGGGTCAGCCGTTCATTTTGCTGTTCCTTTTTCACGGTTCATTTTGCTGTTCCTTTCCGAATGGAACAGCACTTCTGCATTTTCACATTTTGCTGTTCCTTTTCGAAATGGAACAGTTGTTGTTCCTTTTCGAATGGAACAGTACTTCTGCACTTTCACATTTTGCTGTTCCCTTTCGAAATGGAACAGCACTTCTGCACTTTTCATTTTTGCTGTCCATTTTCCAAAGAAACGTCATTTGCGTTTTTACACTTTTTTGTGTGTATTTTTCCTTTTTGGTGTGCATTTCCTTTGTTGTTCCCTACAAAGAACAACATTTTTTTGAGTGTTTTTGCTGTTCCTTCAAATGAGCAACACTTTGGGAGTATTTTCGAGAGCAACCCTTTCTTCCTTTTGTGGAATTATTCTTAGTTCGTCTCAACCACATTTTACTGATTCCCCTTCATGGCGTGAAGTACACTATTTTTACGAGGACAAGAATTATGGATTCTATTGAAGCGAGTTAATATCATTCACGTTATGATCTTTAACAGGACAACTCCTTGATGATAGATTCTTTTCAAAAGGGACACAATTATTTATATACTACTTTACTGCATTGTTTTCTGTTGAACATGATATTGATTGATCATCTTAATACCATGCTGGTTCCACCCTTCTGGATTATAATCTTCTCTGTCTGTAATAAATGAGATTATGGGTATATTTTCTATTGACATGTTCAACTTCTTCCACCATCCCTGCTCTTAAGGAGTACTGAGCCTCCCTCTTTTTATCATAAAATTGTGTAATAACAACAAAATTTTGTTCACAGATGGAGGATAGGGGGTCTCATTACGAGCCAGCCTACCATGTTCATAAGGTTGTAAGAAAGTGACATTCCCATTATAGCCACCACACCAGGGTTATGATCCATTGGATAGTCAAATTATCCTTGGAACATGAGGTCTCATCACGAGCCGGCCTGATCACTTTTGCTACATCCCAGTGAATGGCAGTGTGGTTATCTGGTTACCACGCCAGCACACTGATCTCTTCTGTACAACAACATTGTAACTCTCCATTTATAAATTGAGGATCCTGGCTCATATGGGTTAAAAAGCAACCTTGCCGAGGCTATGGACGCCTGCTGGCAGCAGAGGCTCTGCTTATGGTATTGAAGTTATATCTTATCGTCAATTATTACTATAATACCCTTTTCTTATTTTTTTTTCTTTTTATCAAAGAAGTTATTTCCTTAATTTTCCCCGTTTTGAACCTTTATGCATGAGAAATTTTTTTATGATCAATCGCATCATTTTCAGCTAGAATACTGTCAGTAAAGCATTTTTTTGGCATATTGCTGTCCTTTTTCTCTTTTTCATAACTTATCATCAATCCAAAGCGTCCTATCTTTTATTCATAACTATCTTTACACACTCTGCTCTCATTATAACCATAACTCTCGCTGTCCTATCATTGATATGTGTACTTTGCTTTATTTACTGCAATATTGTTCATTCCCTTGCCTTGCTCTTAGCACAACACCTCTCATACGCTTTATGGTCATGGAATTCCTTTTCCAATTGGAGGGGGAATGTATGCATTATGGGATAGCATGCGATATGATTACTACACTCTGCCATAACTTGTTGATTTGACAAAAGTTTTTCTGACTAAAAGTTTTGCATGCATCTTATCTATTTCTATTCAAAACTAACACTATGGATTCAAGAACATTGTATGCAAAATAGTGCTTTGTTTACAGGAGAACAACAAGTATGGGCAGAATTCTATTCACAGCATGACCACACTATTGCACTTAACAGAAGAGGCTCGCGCACGTGAACAATTCTTCAGACATGATGTGCTTACCTGGATTCCACCTTTTGCATCACTTTCAGCACCAACTCTGCCTACATCAGCTTCAACAACTGCCAGTCCATATATGTCATTCCACATTTTTGAAGGTAAAACTTGAGGTAAAATAGCATAATTTTCTGATTTATTACGAATTTAGGAGAATTTCAAAAACGTCCATTTTGAGCATTATTTATCATCCTTCATTTCACATCTTTACCACTTTCCCTTTTTCAGCAGCATATCATTTTCGAGTATGGGGGAGTGTTCCTTTCATTCATTTCTTTCTTATAACCATGTCATTCATATTCTTTATCATCCATTGCTATTCTTATTCGTTCTCAACACCTCCCTTATTCCATGTTGTTTTACACCAAGCATAGAATTCAACAGCTGGTAGCAACCTCCTCTATTTGTTTTCTAGCATCGCATGAGGACATGCTAATTCTTCAGAGAGGGGGAGGAATTGCTACGCATGATGGATGTTTTCTGTTTTCTTTCTCATTTAAGGCATACAATTTCAATGTAGAAATTGATTTCCATAATATTTTTAAAACTATGAACTCAATTCTTGTGATTTCCAGAAAACACAGAGGTATCATTAAAATACACAAACCCAAATCATTTCAAGTTAAATTGGTTCATAAAATTTTGGAAATCATGCACTCTCACCTACAACCATTTTGTTTATATCTCATGATCCGTGCATCAAAACGATCTGATTTTTGGATCATAAAGGCATTCATATATTATAAATTTACTTGTCAAATTTCAACAAAAGCTGGTTTGTAGTTTTTGAGAAAATGGTTAATGAAGTTTGTTGTTACTTATATCATATTTTGTTGCAACTTCATATATACATATAGTTGAATGTCAATATAAAAATTGTTATGCCTTCATCAAGATTACTAAAAGTGAATATTCATTAATTAAGGAAGAATTCATTTGTTCTATCCATTTCATGAGCCGAGATGAACATATTTTTTTTTATTGCTTGGTTAACACATGGGTTTTTGTCTTTGGGTTGCATGAGGACATGCAATATATTCAGTTTTCGTTGCATGAGGACATGCAACATATTGAGTGTGGGGGTATGTTGGGCCGTTAATATGCCATTATTATTATCACTTGTGAACGTTTATTCCACCCATTTCTACCATTCTTCATCACGTCATTTATTATAATTTATTATTTAAATCCATTTTATGATGATTTATGCTTCTATGAATGAATGCTATTTATTCTCCTTTATTTCTAATAAATTGATGATTATGAATTATTTTATCAATGATAGTTTTAATAAGTTGGTTATAACATTATTCACCATTTTTAGCCTCCAAGGTAATTTCCAAATTGAAGATTTGATCATTAAAAGTGCCAACTCAGAAATGCGCTGGAATAAGGAGTGACAGTTTTGCGGTTGAGATTCTGAGCAAATGAAGACGAATCTGGAAAATCCAGAACATGGGTTTTGTTCAGAACGGACCCAATTAACTTTAGTAAAGAACGGTTTGCCCAAATTCGGCTTGTACTGAGAGAAACGCAGGGTTCTTTGAGCACGATTTTCTCAGATTTATTGTTGCGGCCGTCCTCCAAATCTCAGCTGCAAAGCCAAATTCGTCTTGCTCTTGTTGAGAGATGGATGAAAATATATCTTCTTGTTGATCAATTGGTTGGAAACAATCCAATTTTGTAATAGAATCATGTTGTAATTATCTCTATTGTAACCACTATCTGCTCTCTTTGTATTTAAATCAGAACAGAGATCAGAGAGGGAGGATGACTTCAGGGATGGATTCGAATGATGGAATTGAGGATGAATTAGAGATTCAGAATTGAGGATGGCAGAGAGAATGGATAATGGCTGAGAGATGGAGCGATTTCTTGTTGTAATCCACTATAACTTTGCTTTGATATTTTAATATAAATCTGGTTGCCATTCATTCTTTCTTATGTTATAGCTCACAGTGACTGCTTCTGCGCTTGAAGGCCCAAATTTCGTGGATTTGTTCGTCATTGTGATATTATCTCTCTTTGGTTTATGCGTGTACCTGGATATTAGCGTTATTTTTGGTAATCCGATGTCTTACGTTGTTTAGTTTACATTACATGCTCTTTATGCTTAATTATTAAGGCTCTAAAGAGGTAACTATTGTATCGACTCGCATCGTATCACCGTTATTTTAGCAACATATGAATATCGTTATCTTTATAGCATCGTCGTTTAATTACAGAGCCGCTGTGTTGTGCACTTGTTCATTAACATTACGGAATTTATCTTAGAAATTATATTTCCTTGCGATTGTTGAATTTATGAACGTTGCTGCTCCATTCTAAAAGACAGTCGTATTATTTATAACTAAGACTGACAAGTGGATTACCAAGATCAGATTGCTATTGAGGTGTGCTGTGTGTTAAGTTATTATGTATTTATATTTGACTTTCCAACGTTGTTTCATATTCTATCATTAATCAATGTTGTTCTATTTCCGTGTGCTGTCTGATTTATTCTTAGAGTAAAGATTGCTATTAATTTGGCTTTGATGTTGTTCATTTCATTGAGACCAGAGTCTGCTGCTCATTTCTTAGTTCATAGCCACGCCCATTTACTTATATTCCATTTCTATTCATGTTCTACTTCGTTATCTTTATTTAGCCTGCCTGTGCAATGAATTTAAACTGTGAGTGTACTCTCTAAATTAAATTTCAGTCCCTGCATTTCAAATAAATCCGTCTTCTTTCCATTGAATTTGTTACATCATTTTGGAGTAATAATGCTGTCTTTCAAACTTTGATCGATACATTGTTATTTTTCCATCAGAATGATTAGGCTTCAAGGTAGCTCGTTGTTGATTTCGAAATGAATGAATATTTGTCTGTCTTGAAGCAGATTTCACTCAGACTGTCATCCAGAATGAGTTATTGCCATTGTATCCTCGATCGATGGTTGTTTCGAGTGAATGATTTAGTTTAGAACATTTCAGTTTCTTGCTGTTCCAATTAGATTTTGTTTCCAGCTTTCATTTACTTTTGCATTTTAAGCACTATACTGCAAAACATTACTCTTGAGTAAATAGCCGCCTCAGACTGAGTACACTCTTGAAATAAAAAGTCGTCCCTGGGTTGATAATTAATGTGAAGGTAATTAGGAGTTAAAAAGACCCTTTTTATCGCTCCACAACTACCTCTTAAAAACTCTTTAGACCCTCATTAAATCAAACAATAGCCAGTGAATCTGCCACCTCATCGCCATCACAACATTCTGGCGATCACGGTGGGACCTCTAAGTTCATAGTTGCCTAGCAAGCTCTTATAGACTCATTAGTCTTTCAAAAAACCATAGAAACTCAGAAAAAACCAAAAAAATTTCAGATTGGTTTTTGAATAAACCATTGGTGGTGGACCATAAAACATTTTACCTTCAGAAAAGCTAAAAATTTCCACCTAGCGACTCCACTAGCCCCAGTAGGGCTAATACTTCACTAGATCTCTAGGTTTCCTTAGGATTGTGTTAACCAGCCTTGAGGAAGTTTAGAATCCTAGTTATCTTGTTATAAAAATCATTTTTGAGAGGAGAACTTTTGAAAACAGTCCTAAAAACTTTTTCCTCTCTAAATTTTGAAAAAAATGAAATCTGGCTTCACATAGGATCAACACTAGATCCCATCCAGATCCTAAACCCCCAACCATATTTGACAATCCAGAGAGGATTTTTTGGCATACTTCTAGACCTGGAAAACCAACTACTAATAGGACCATCCCAAGAACAAGATCTATCCCTGAAAACCTCACAGTCTTGAAAGATTTTCACTTTGACTTACCTCACACAAAGAACCTCTTTAGAAATAAGTCTCAGAGTGATTTGAACCAAGCTGATTTTGAAACTACAGATTTGCAACAGAGCTTCAGCAGAGAGGCCTCACCTTCTACTCCACCTGATTCACGGCTTCTCCATCATTTCAGCTCCTTCCACAACAAATCTGTTCATCATCAGTTTGCTATCCCAAGTCTTTCTTCCACTCCTATCCACACATCCACTGTTCAAAACACTCCATTTCAGCCCACTTTCCCTCTTGTTAATCCACCTCTTATAAATACCCATTATTTCCAATCATGGCAGCATGGTATGCTCCACTAGTGTTACCACAACCTGTGGCTCCTTTACCAAATGATTACCAGTCCAAAATTCCCCATTTCACTGCAAATGAACCTACTACTACTCAACAACATGTAGATAAAATGAATGATGCCTTTGATTACATGGAAATAGAAGAAGAGACCATTAAGATGAGAATTTTTGCTCAAATTTTAGGAGGATAAGTCAAGAAATGGTTTAAAAACTTAGCTCCTCACAGCATAAATGATCTCCCTTCTCTATATCAAACATTCATAAAAAAATGGGAAATCAGGAAAAACCCTCTCCAAATCCTTTCAGATTATACTAACCTCAAAAGAAATACTGGGGAAAGTGTCCATGATTACTGCACTAGATTCAATAGTGTGTATAATGCACTTTCTCCATACATGAAACCTCCACTAGGCTTAGCCTTGGCTAAATTCCCAGAAGGCTTTGACCCGGAAATGGCCTATCAGCTAAGAGAATGAGACCCTTCAACTTTAGAAGATATGCAGAGGGGAGCCATGAGTGTGGAGGAAAATCTGAATGAGAAAAGAGCTAGGTTGAGAACAGAGAAAAGAGTTACATACAAATATGATACAATGGCTTCAACCTCATCATCAGATGCTAAAATTTATAATTTAGTGAAGGTAATGGAGAGAATGTTGGAAAAGATAAATCTGAATGATAGAGTGCCTCCTAGAGAAAACCAAAACAGAAATAGAAACCAAAATCTTAGAAGAGACCCTAATCAAGATAGGTAGAGAGACAATGACCAGCAGACTAGGCCTCCCTTTCAACAAAACTATGTTGACCAAGAAGAAGAAAGGGAAGTTGAAAGGTTGGAAGAAAATCATGTAAACTTGATAGGATCTGACAGTGAGACAGATGTCTTTCTCACTGAAGAAGAACAAGGATTCTTCTCTTCAGAACAAAGTGAATATAATAATGAGGATTTTGAAGATTACAGATTAGGGTTTTAAAATGCTATCATGGAGGTACACAAACAATACAATCTCAGAAGAAAAGGTAGCCCAGACAATTCCAGTGACAAAAACACTAGTACTTCTGTTAAGAAAACATCAGAAAATCAGCCTAAGAAAACAACAAGTAACGCCAACATGTTAGCCAAGAAAAATGGTCAAAATGAAGACAAAAACGTTCAGCAAAGTGTTGAACAAAGATGCCCTAGTACTTCCGCTAGTGGCCCTAACAAATCTATCCCAAATAACAGTCCAAATAAAAATCAGCAAATCAGAATTGCTGAAAGAGTTGTAAATGACAAAATAGATGTAAATATGTCAAAAAAAATAGTTCCTTTCAGCCTTGAAGGGGAAATTTTCAAAATTAAAACCACCATACCCTTAGCTGAACTAGTAACTCTGGATGTATATAAAAAACAAGTTTTGAAAGCTTTGAATATGGGTAGTGACACTAATACTTTAAACTTGGCAGATGATAAACCAGAATTATTGTTTGGTCCTGAAGTTGAAGGAAAATACCAAGAAGCTAATGTCCCTCCCTTCTATGTCAGCTTGCATATACATGAGAAAATCTTGCACAATGCCATGCTAGACGTAGGTGCTTCTCACAATCTTATGCCCAAAGCAGTAATGGAAAGCCTAGGCTTAGAAATTACTAAACCATACAAATACCTGTATTCTTTCGATTCCAGCAGGGTCAAATTCTTAGGCTTAATTAAAGACTTGTGTGTTAACTTGTCACAAATTCCTGCTAAGAGTCTAGTAATGGACATAGTGGTAGCTGAAATTCCCCATAAGTATGGCATGCTTTTATCTAGATCATGGGGAGCCAAAATTCAGGGGAGCCTTCAAATGGACATGTATTATGCCACCATCCCATTGTTTAACCAAACTAGAAGACTGTACATGGAATCCCACATGAAATACATGGTAAGCAACATAGATAGACCAAACAATTCCCCTATCTACTCCAGCCATTCAGATTTGGATTCCTTTATCTTATATAATGAAGATGAAATCAACCAAGAATAAAGGGAAAACAAGGGAAAATTTAGTCTACCAGAACAATCAAATCAACCATCAATTCAAGAAAATAACGGTCTAGATTTCAGCAGCCTTGAACAACAGAAAGAAAATAAAAAAGAAATTGAAATACCTTGGAAAATAAACTTTGATTGCTCTTGTAGTAAACTAAGTGCAGGGGCCGGTGTATGGGTACAAAACACAAACAAAGGATTCTCCTACAAACTGGACTTTCCATGCTCAAACAATATTGCTGAATATGAAGCCCTCCTTATTGGCCTGCACTTACTCAAAAATTTAGGAGCCAAAAGAATATCAGTCCAGGGGGATTCTGAGCTAATTATCAGGCAGATTAAAGGGGAGTATTCAACCAAAAACCCAAAACTTAGAGAATATAAGAACGCTACCCTTGACCTCCTAAAAACCTTTGAAAAATATGAACTCATTTTCATCCCAAGAGCTCAAAATCATCTAGAAAATGAACTTGCCTTTGCTGCTAGTAATTGTCAAATACCAGAGACCAATGAACAATTTGATGTAAAGGTAAAAAACATACCTACAATACCAGATAATGAAGATTATTGGCAAGTATTTGAAGGAGACAAACACATAGATGATTTTCTGCAATCAAAGAATGAATTTTCCATGCCAACACCTGTTTTAAGCCACAAGGAAGATTGTTTTAATGAGAAACTAAACCCTGAAACAACGCTGTCCTTTTTTGCTGATATAGACCAATTTCAACATCCTTTTGGAGCAGAAATAGTTGACAGTACGGACCAGAAAGACTTGGAGGTTTTACATTGTAAAAATGACACAATTCCAAGAGGTCTTCTACCATTAGAAAAACTTTTTGATTTCAACGATGTAGTCAAAGAACTGAGAATGGAGCCTATAGAAATAGACATAGAAGAACATAATATAGGCAGCCCAGCAGAACCAAAAATGATCAAGCTGTCCAACACTCTCCCAGCCCATATTAAACAACAATACATAGACCTGTTCAAAGAATTTAAAGATGTATTTTCTTGGGGATACAAATATTTAAAATCATATGATACTAGCATCATTCAACACAAAATTCCTCTTAAAGAAAATCAGAAACCTTTCAAACAAAATCTTAGGAGGATAAACCCTGTTTTATTTCCCTTAGGGTAGAAAGAGATTAAGAATATGTATGAGGCTGGGATCATAGTTCCCATCAGGTACTCAGAATGGGTTTCCAACTTAGTATCTGTTAGGAAAAATACTGGAGAAATCAGGCTCTGCATTTATTTTAGGAATCTAAATAGATCCTCCCTTAAGGACAACTATCCCTTGCCAAAAATGGATAAATTTTTTAAGGAGATTCATCCCCAACCTTGCTGAGCTATTGACAAATATTACAAACATGCTAAAGAAAGAGGTAGGTGTTAAATGGACCATACAGGCTAAACAATCCTTTGAAATGGTAAAACAAGCTTTAACTCAAACACCCGTTCTTATTAGTCCTAATTTCACCAAAGATTTTTATATCTTTTCCTTTGCATCCGAACACACAATAGCTACAATATTGCTGTAAAAGAATGATATGGGGCATGAACAACCAATATCATTTTTTAGTAGGGCTTTGAGAGATGCTCCACTCAAGTATAACATCATGGAGAAACAAGCCTTAGCCTTGGTAAAAGCATTAAAAGAATTTAGAGTCTATATTCTGCATTCTCACATCATTGCTTTTGTTCCACAGACATTTGTAAAGGATATTATAAGTCAAGACCCTGATGGTAAAAGGGGAAAATGGATTGCTATTATTCTAGAATATGATTTAGAAATCAGGCCTACCAAACTGATCAAATGACAGGGATTAGAAAAACTCATGGCTGAATCAAACTTCCAAGCACTAGATATGAATATGGTCGATGTCTTAGAAGAAATAGAGGAATGCACAACTCCATACATTGAAGAAACATTTGTGAATTCACCTTGGTATGATGATATCATATATGTGCTGCTTTACCTGAATGCCCCTCCTTCTTTGTCCAAAAATAAAGCTATATTTTTGAAACAGAAGGCTTTAAATTACTGCATATTAGATGGGGTTTTATTTTGGAAAAATGTTGTTGGAATATTGCTTAAATTCCTGCTTGACGTTGATGCAGGAACAATCGTGCATGAACTACATGAAGGAGAATGTGGAGGACATCTGTACTGGAAGACCACAGCAAATAAAATCCTCAGATATGGTTACTATTGGCCCACCCTTTTCCCAGATACTCAGAAACTTGTCATGTCTTTCCAAAGTGTCAAATTTTTGATGGCAAAAGAAAACTCTTACTCTTACCCTTACATCCCATCAGTGTTGAGGCTCCCTTTCAGCAATGGGGCTTGGACTTCATTGGGGAAATTCACCCATCTTCATTAGCCCAACATAAGTGGATTCTCACTGCCACTGATTACTTCACCAAGTGGATAAAAGCCATACCCTCTAGGAAATCTACTGACTCTGTCATTATCAGGTTCCTTGAAACCAACATACTATCCAGATTTGGTTGTCCAAGAAAAATTATCATAGACAATGCTGCTGCCTTCAAATCCAAGAAAATGGTTGACTTCTACTATAAATATCATATTACATTAGGTCATTCTACTGCCTACTATCCCCAAGGAAACAGATTAGTTGAATCCTCCAACAAAAGCCTTGTCAATATTATCAAAAAACTGTTGGAGCAGAATCAGAAATCATGGCACAGTAAGCTTGTTCATGCTTTATGGGCTGATATATTAACCACCAAAAATTCAATAAATATGTCCCCCTATCAGCTGGTTTATGGCATGGATGCAGTCTTCCCAATCTCACTAGGAGTTCCAGTCATGAAGCTCCTCCAAGAAGTACAATCTGAGGAAAATGATATGCAGAGAAGGATAAATCATTTGCAGCAGACTAGAGAGGAAGTGTATAGCAGAACACAAACAGTCCAAGAAAGTATCAAGAAATTATTTAACAAGAGGACTAAAGAAAATGATTTCCAAGTTGGAAATGTTGTTCTAAAATGGGATTCCAGAAGGGAAGAGAAAGGAAAGCATGGAAAATTTGAAAATCTGTGGAAAGGTCCCTATATTATTCATTCTATCAGGGTTCATAATGTTTTTTCTTTGCAAGAGATAAATGGAGAAGCTTTATTTGGAGGTTCTGTCAATGGCAGGATGCTCAAGCACTATTTCTGCCAAGAGTCCTAAAAATCAGAGCTTTATTTTCCACTGTATATAACGTTGTTTTTAAATTTGAAAAAAGGGAAAAACACAAAAACAACAGAAAAAGAAAAGAGGGCAGATTCAAAAAGGGTACAGCCCCATACCCAAAAAAAGAATTTTCTGAAAGTGAGCAAATCTAAATGCCACTACTGATTTGAAAATGACATATTGATCAGTCATCTAGCCTAATCATGGCTGAACATACTTTAAGTTTATGTTGATAAGTTAATAGAAGTAGAGATTTATAAAGGATTTTTAAGACTTGGCTTATCAGTAGAATAGATTAGGATAGGAAGGAATGGTTCTAATAAGCTCAAAATTTGAACCAAGAAAAGAAAAGATAGCTCTAAATAGATCAAAATCAGAGCTGAAAAAAGACTAGAAGGATATTTGTAAATTTCAGATCTTAAGCCTTCATCATTTTGTTTTATTTTTTTCTGCAAATAAATTCTATGTGCAGCTTGTACATACAGCCATAGACATCATAGAAAATTAGACAGTCTAATCCTGATTTGACTGTGTTTAAATTTTCTGTTTTTTAGAATATAGAGAATGCAGATTTGTCAAACAGTTCAATCCTGACAGATAGTAGCTTAGGTAGAAAAATAAAGAGTTAAACCATTTAATCTGGACTCTTGGAAGAGATAAGAATAGGATTAGATAGTTTATTTCTATTTTCAAAAATAAAATGTTAAAGAGTTTGCTAGTTCAAATGCACTCAAAAGGAAGGAAGAAAAAAAAAATGCTAGGACAAAGTAAGATTGAGTAGGTAGAGATGCTGTTTGAAGGAATTTCATGTTGCAGATTGATAAAGTTTCCCTTTTCAGAGAAATATCAGCAAGAAAAGAAGAAATATGCCCAATGGATGAGGCACTGGTCTACTGAAACTCAAATATTTCTGAGGTTGTGGACACCTAAAAGGACAGCTGTCCTCCCCAAATGGAGCCACTGTTAGTCATCCCTAATTTTGACTTTATCCAAAGATGACTAAATGTAACAAACCTAGATTTCTAGAACAAAATTGCAAAAAACATGATGAGTTCTAGAAATCTCACTGCCTTCATCATTTCGAGTCCTTTAGCCCACTAAAGTCTTCATCTATTTTCCTAAAGAGATCATCTTGTTGTTCCTTAAACAGTGCTGCTCCCTAGTTGTTGTTCCCTCCAAAACTGTTTCCTAAACAGTCCCCTTTTCATCATTTCATTCACTCAATTTTCCCTTATTTATCCTTCTCATTCTACCCTCATTCTCCTAGATGCTTTCAGAAAATCCCTTTTAAACTCATTAAAAAAAATCCTTTTTATGATTTAATTTGGCCCTTTTAAACTACCGGGACTTGAAAAAATCCGCAAAAAACACATAAAAACCTTTAAAAAATCCTTTTTTATGCTCCTCTCAGGCTTTAGCCCCTGTTGGCTTGGCCCCCGACTCTTTCTCCATGATACGATCAAGCCCCATGACCAGGTGCGAGCGCTTATCACATTGCAAACAGTGTATCGCAACTTCACTTCTCCCTTGAACCTTTTCTCTGCCGATTGGATCTGGACCGTCGATCTCACGAGATCGGACGGTTTTCGGCACCCCTCCACTTCCCCGACTTCTCGTCCACCACCTCCCCCCGGAATCCATCTCCACCATCGATCAGGGTTTTTATCAGATAGCTAAGCACTAATCGCATCGGCCCTTCCATATCGCATCGACGTTCCTTTTTGTGTCACATCGCTGCCTCTCCTCCCCGCCGATGCGATTAACCCCTCCTCCCTTGGCCCCTGGTCACATGCCCCTCCACGTGACCATGCCCAAGCCCCAGTTTCTTAAGCCCCCATCGCATCGAAGTTTTCATTCACAACATGCCATTTTCTTTGTATTTTGGCCGCTCCGATAACATTACCTCACTGAGATCTGCAACGTATATCCATAAGATCTAACGGCTCTCGTTCGCCCCGATAACCCAACTCTTCTGGGCCTACCATCCACCACATACAATGCCCGTCCTATCGAATGCTGCCACCTGTCTTCCACTTTCACTCCTGTCATGCAAATATTTCATTGTGTCTGATCCGCTCCATTAGATCTTGACCCTTTCATCTAACGGCTGTGGCAGCGTATCACATAATTTTTACGCCCAGAGTTTAACACTCCAAAGTAATGCAATACCAGAAGTATCGAAAAAGCCACATGGCAAGCGATCAATGGAATCGCATTCCCTCTGGGAAAAACCACTTATCGCCCGAGGGTCGCACGATAACCACCCATGGTATTTTGAAAACCATTTTTTGTCCATTTCGTGCTAGAATCCATTTTTGAACCGGGTTTTCGCCTGTTTTCCTCCATAAAGCTCCTATGTCTGCATAAACACCGCTTCTACATTGCTCCTCCATCCTCCTAGGCAGTTTATCCAACTCTGGTAGGTTTTATTAAATATTTTTGTCCTATGCAGGTTTAATGACAATTTTTAGGGTGAAACCCTTCCCACTGTCTGTGAAGAGACAAGGTCGAAGATCATCATCCGGGGCAGACTGTTAAAATGAATAAGAGAAATTTCCAAGGCATAAATCTGGGTCTCTTCATTAAAAATTGCATGAAGATTTTTTATCTAAATCAAACCCCCGTGCATTAGGGTCCTCTATCCACAACAGTGAAAGGAAAAGAACAATGGAAGAAACAAAGGCTAAAGACCGAGAAAAGCTAGTCCAAGTCAACAGGAAGAGTGTAAAGCAATGAAGACAGAGAAGATTGAAGATGAAGGATTGCGCGCAAAGACCCAAAGATTAGAAAATTTAAATCACGTAGTCTCAAGGTTAAATGCAGTTTAAAAGGTGAATACAGTCAGCAAAAGGATAATTACAGGCCCAAGCAACAAAAGTATTAAAAGGTAAAAATAAATCAGATGAAGTGTTAAGGGACAGCAAAGAAGATTAATCTAAAAAGGCAGATCAAGGTTAAAAGGCCTTAAATACAGTTTTATGATTAAATCAAGAAGACTTGGGCTCAAAGATAGGCCTTGAATACATCAATGAGAGGCAGTTATTTCTCCAAAAGATCTAATAGCCACCTATAGCCCACCTTTTATCTCAAAAGTCAAAATTGACAGTTATTACACTAAAAAAGATATTTTAAACTGTTCGACAGTTATTGTAAAAGACAGAAAACAACCTCAAATTCAATCTTTTCAGCTATTTTCTCCTCAGGAAGTAAAGACAGATTTAATACACAGAGAAGTAGCTGAGAAACATTCCTACCCCATGCCTTGCGTGGTTTCTAAGGATAGGAGTGCATTTACTGTGTCATTTATGACATTCTGAACCCTAAATGTTTCCACCTCCTCATCTGCAGCATAAATACTGCATTTGAACTCATTGTAAAAGGGGGCATTTTGATAACTCTTCAAAGTAATACATATTTCTGTTGAGATTGAAGAGAAATTGATGTACTGGAACCTGTGGATGTTTTGACCTGTTTTTGGATGAAGGAAGCTCTGGCATTGGATCCCTGAGCTTGGTTGTTGGTGAAGTATTCTAAATTGTCAATGTTTTCTCCTGTTTTACATTCTGTTTTCATCACTGCTTACTTATAGTAGAGTAAAAATTTTAGGCTAAGAAATGTCTCCTGGAAGCACCTTAGACCTTTTTACTCTTCACTGTATTTATGTTTTCATCTGCTGAATGTTTGATTGAGTAAGTTTAACTGCTTTTTCAACCTTAAAGCCTGTTTATTTCAAAAGTAATTTAATACAGTTGGCCTCAAGATGATTTATAGTTTTCCCTGCTTCTTGTTGACACTTTAAAAACTATTTCTGAAGTCTCCTTTCAAAGTACCATTTTCCAAAGTTTGCCAAAGAGGTCTGTTTTGATCATACCCTTTGTACCTGCTCAAATAATTGTTTTGAAAGCCTTTATAATTGCAGTCCTAGATTTTTAGGAGTTCCCTCTTCTATGAATGCAATTATTTGTGAATCTTAAATGTTTTCTTATCCTTGAGAGTGAAATCTTTGATGAAATAGAGCATTCCTCGACTCTTAGATTTCATTTTGAAAGTTTGTCTTGAAATTATTATTTGCTGAAGTATAGTTTCTAGAATTCATGGTTAGCCCTGTCTATAAATTAGTTCTTCATGTTCAAATGATGCTTTAAGTCCCTTTGTTGAAGAGTACATATAATTAAGGATTCTTAATTGCCCTTAGTTCTACTTTTCATTCTAAAACCTTGATGTTCATTTCATTTCACCTGAAAAACTTTGTAGATCCAACAACAAAGTTAGATTTGCCCTTTGATACCCCTAATTCATTTACAAACATGTTACAAAACTCTACTTGAATCCATTTCCCAATGACTTAGAGTGTAATATTCCTTTTCGGGGATATGTCTTAAACACAACTAACTCTAACCAAAGATGGACTAGGAGGGCATTTACCAGATATCTCACCTCTGAAAAGAGGATGAGATCTGGAGGCTATATGGCCCTTTCCAGACTCTGTCTAAGAGTGTGGGGAAAAACACAACACGTGGTACAAAAATATAAATGCAAAGGGAAGAAATAACAGATTACAGACATACAATAGCATGTATATCAAGCATGCACATATACTTAAGAAATAAGAGAACGCTGAGCCATTTTATTAATCTGATAAATATAGAGAAATACAATAGGTGATTAAGCGATAGCACCTAAAATTGCACAAGGAAAGTTAAGATCTATTCTCAGAAGGTTGCATGGAATGACTGTGTTACAGATCTGCGTTCCAGTTGTTGAAAATGGCTGTCCCGAGATTCCTCCTTACGGATCTGTGCTTTCCTCCAATTGATCGTGCTGCCACTATCTGGGATCTGCAATAATGCAGTCACCCGCTGATCTAGAAATTCCCCCAATAGATGCGCTACAATTCCTGCGCTCAATCTCCTGTCCACGCTCCTCCCAAAATACAACAGGAGCTTCCCAAATACGGACTGCGTCCTCCTGCGCAGTCAATAAACGCACTGTTCCTCCACAGGTGCTGCGCAGTTAATAGACGCGCTGCTCCTCCACAAATACATCGAATTGATCCTCCTACAAAGATATTGACAAGTCTACCTCACCCAAGTAGGCACTCGAAGTCCCCTGGGGCTGAGGGCAAGATCTCCGAACAGAGACACTCAATGCGCTAAACAGCGCTGCAGAAAGGCTAAACAACCAGTGTGCTCAATATTCGCAATGACCAGATTCAAAATGTATAAATTCTCCATTATGTCAGAATGAGGAAACTCTCTTCTTTATATAGCGTTGGCCGCTCCCGAAACCTACGACCGCCTCCACCCACGATGCCATGGTATTATCCCTTGGTTGCGTGCGCCTCCACCCACGATACCATGGTAATACCCCTTTGCTGCGTGCCCAATTAGGCCCCCTTAATTACAACATGCATCTACTAGGAAGTCCCTCCCCCATTATTTTAGAGTGAGTTGTGTTTCCTTTACTCACTTTTATTCATAATCTAACAACTTAATGCAAAATTGACCAAAATTGAATATTACAATTAGCCATTGCTAATTGGGAATATTATATCATATGCTGCACCGGTTGACTTGGTCAAACCTCTTTGCAAATGTCTCTTTTCACACATGGAGGTGTGAAATCTAGTTCTATGGCTAATCCCTTTTTATACTAGAGGGATTTCATTTATGTTTTTATTATTATGGGGCCTCCTTCCCCAATTATTCATCTCCTAAATGAATTTAGATAAAAATTAATGTTCCAACTTATTGAAGAAAAATTTGGAACATTACAGTCCTCCCTCCAAAATGTTGCTTGTCCCCAAGCAACTGCAAGGATAGAGCTGGAAAGTCTCCACTCAAGGCATGGAGTCTGAAATATGGTGAGGAAAATCTCCCTCATGTGGATCCTCCATCCCCAAGCAATCATCCAAAAAAAATGAGCCACCTCCCAACAAGGTAACTCTTGAAAATATCCTTCCACCTCAAGCTCCGGTAATGAAGGTGAGCTGAAAATATGATCATGGTAAGCATCATAGCCTACCTCATGTGGTCCTTCTCTATACTTATGATAAGTGTAGAGTGTGTGCTGATCCTGGGCTGCAAAATTATTACCCTCAAATGGTAAAGTGAAGAACAATCCTTCAAAGAAGGCTCCTCCAACAATGAAGAACAAGCTGGCCCAAAACAATCCATCCATGAAGAATATGACATGGTCATCCTGGAAAATCCTAATGAGAAGTTTTCTTAATGTTTTACATGATGATACATGATGCAAACAATTTCTCACAAGGATACAGTGCAGTCCCATCCACTGCAACTTCAGAAAATTACATGGAAAGTAATGTACATGATTCATCACATATACTAAAGGATAGTAAATGGCTGAATGTAAAAACAATACATGATCAAGAACTTGCCCATGGATGTACAATGGATGAATATCAATAGTATGGCCCACCTCAAAAGAGAACAAACATTTGGCTGTGGTGGCCATATCTCCTGTCATGCTCCCATTAGAACATGTAGTGCAGAAATTGTGAGAATTCTTCCCACTCAAGGACACATCCAACTCATGTGTCTCCTTCATAATAAAGCATCCCATAAAAATCTGATCTATATCAGAAAATGAAGACAAGATCAGCAGCAAAATGAAGAAAATTATGAAGGTTACAAGTGATGCAAGAAGGTACCAATAGCTTTCCCAGTAGTGACAACGCAGTTTTACATGTTGCTGCTGGATAAAAGTGCATGGAAAAATGTTTCTTTTTACATGGTTAATCATGCATTTCTTTATATGATACATGCTATAGTGCATAAACTGAACATACAAGTGATGATAAAACATTTTCCCATGGCCACAAAAGATATGGCTGCCTCCATCATGTATATTGGCCCAATATAACTCATGGAGCAATGTGACAAGCTTGCCCTCTTGTGAAGCAATGCACTACATAAGAATGGTAAGAGTGTGCAACTCAATGAATGTATATAAAAACTTCTCACCATATGCTGGAAGTAAGATGATACATGGGTCCATACATTAGTCCTCCATAGTGTTTTGGCATGCTATTAATAAGAATGAACCATGTGCTGCAAGAAGATAATCTTCCTTATGCTTGAAAACCCAAGTTGAGAAGAATATGCCATAGATGTCTCTATCACCATTACCTCCTCTTTGTTCATCAAGTGCAACAAATATGAAGTGATATTGGGACCTATGGGTTATGGATCCACCATATTCCCGCTGGGCACCCTTCATCCATAAGTCTCTACCCCAAAGTGGCAGCGCTGTGAGCTTATACAAATAAGCCCCTATCAATACCAAACTCTGTTCTTTGACATGCTCCTTGTAAAATATTCCTCTAATAATGCTGCAAAAAATATGGAATACTCCCCAATATGGAAGAGCTCCCAAATCATTAAATATCAAAGAGATAATGCCATCTCCTCTTCCTGCAACATCATGCAAAGTGTGAGAGCAAATATGCTCTTGCTCTCCCAGAAACAAGCAAAGCAACAAGAAATTTTGCTGCCTCCCCATACCTCCATCATACCAATCATGTGATGAAGACATGATGAATAATATGAGTATCATATCGACACCATGCATCCATACTCTATGCTGCTCAATGATGTAAGTATCCATTATCTTACTCTTAGGAAGAGTGTTTTCCAAGTGATGGCCAAACTCTTTCAAGAGTAACCAGCGCAGCCAAGCCTCCTGCTGCCCATTATCATAGATCTGCAAGTAGCCTCCTAGCTCCTTGCTCATCAACCAAATCCACTCAATCACTTGTGGATGCCTCCTTATTCTCCTCATCTTGGTACTCCTCCCATGAGGGCTACCATCCTCCCAAATCAAATTCCTGTCTTTGAACTTCATGGGATTTTGAAATGTAAGCTTCTCAAGGATCAATGAGACCCTATCAAGAATCAAATAGGTGCTAGGAAAAAACCTCCCATCATGATGTGTATGGCTCAAGGAATGTCCAACACAGGCATGAGAGATGTTATCCATCTTAAGATCTCATCCATCTTCTATCTGCTCTTGTGAGAAAGGAAGAAAATCTTTGCACTCCATGGTGTGTTGAAGTGCACCTCTGATGAGATATCTCCTCGAGACCTCCCTTTTATCAATAGTCTTCCAAAACCAATGAGGTCTTGGATATGAAAGTAGAAGTTCCTCTTTGAGCTGAGAGGAGCTCATTGAGAAAGTGTCATCTTGAAGGGAGAAAGGGTTTCTTACTCCAAGATGTCTACCATCAATATTCAAGGCTTCAAACCCCAACCTCCAATATGATGTACAATCCAACAATGGCTCATGAGAATGATGGTTTGATTCCTTCTTAAGTGTTTCCATGTTGCACAACGTAGTGCAACCAAGCTGCTCTATAGTAGCAATGAGGTTTGACCCTTGGTCATGCAAAAGTAAATATCCACATTGATCAAAATAATTTTCTGCAATAATGGAATGTGGAAATATTTTCATACCCTGATGTGCATTTGGAACTTCTTGCAGGGCTACAAGAGTCCCTTCCTTAACAGTGTTGGCTGCCCCAACTGTAGATGCATGTGACTGCTCCTCCATGAGTGTGACAGCGTTATCACAAGCCTCCTCAAGAGGTGATGTGACCTTTTATTTCTTTTCTCTTTCTTCATCAAAGGTTTGGATCAACCTTTGAGTGAAATCTGCAAAATTCTTCACCCTTGCATGGCTCAAGTGGTTGCACCACCAATCACAGGCTTCACCCTCCAAGTGCAGCGCTGAGATTTCAACAACTTCTTCCTAGCTACAGGATGTAGTAGGAAAAATGCCTCCAACTTTCTCACCCAAGTTTTTTCATTAGATGACCCATCAAAGGTAGACAACAGAAATCTATTGCCTTTGATTTCTTTTCTGCTACATGGTCTCTTCTCTTCCTTCAACTGGATGAAATGAGGAAAATCTAGAGTCTCCCTGAAGGCTCTAGGTTGAGATCTATACTCAACAAGGTAATCACTGAGGATCTGATGATCCAAGTATCTTCCATCCTCAATATTTTCTTCTTGATGAGAATAGGAAGTTCATGGTACTTCCTCTTCTTTTTCTTCAATCTTCTTGACCTCCTCAAAGGTGGATGCATCTCCTTTGGATCTGAAAATAGATGAGAATAAACTCATCTTTTTAAACGTTATGATCTTCTTGGGCTTAGACTCACTGGGTGTATCCACATGCTCCCCATGATCCTGTGTGCCCTCATCCTCCAAGTGCGTGGTAGCCATTTTGATGGATTCCCCTTCCGTTATTCGGTCAAGATGGAAAGAGGTATCCAACCTTTCCACCCGATCTTGACCCGTGAAATTAGTGGATCCATCATATGTGGGAAAAAGTGTCCTCCTAGTGGTACGCTGCAACTCTGAACTCTGTGTGCTAGACCCCCCACTGTTCCTTCCTCCTTCATCCTGCCTGAGCTGACAATAATCTCTGAAGGGCAAAGCTGCTCTGATTTTTTCCCCCATGGACTGTCATTCGTGGAAATAATCTCCATCATGATAATGTCGATGTCCTCTGTGATGGTCGCGGGGTTTGTTGTCCCGCTTGATCTGAACAAAGTCTTTGAATAAAAGGGCATCCCTGAACTCCTGCCCATACACCTGGTACTTAGCAAAATAATCACCTATGCGGCTAGCCTCTGGCTCCTGTTGTGCTTCTGTCTCAGTGTTTGTGTCCAGGAAAGTGGGCATAGTGGAATGGATGGGGGCATGTGAAGCTTCGTGCGGAGTGGAAACTCGCTCTTGCAAATGGTGATATGTGCCCGACCCCTCACTAACCTGGCAACCCCTTGAGGTTTCACGCTATCTAGCATCCACAACAATGAATCTCTGACCCATCACCTCTATCTGCCTCGCCAGATCCTGCACTGATTTGAGGAGTGCTTCCCCAAACTGTTTTGCATCGCTATCATCCGCCATTGGCTCTCCCTGCTCTGCTTCTACCACAGGCTCCTCCTGTTCTGCGTCCACCACACGAACGCAATCTCCATCTCCATAGGTGTTCTCCAACCTACGCTTAATATCTCTGTACTTCCTACCTCTGTGGCAGATATAAGGTTTTTCTTCCGATGACATAGACAACTAGCTCCACAGGTTGAGCCAAATCTATGCTCTGATACCACTGTAATATTCCTTTTCAGGGATATCTCTAAAACACAGCTAACTCTAACCAGAGATGGATTGGGAGGGAATTTACCAAATATCTCACCTCTGAAAAGAGGATGATATCTAGCGGCTATCTGGCCCTTTCCAAACTCTGTCTAAGAGTGTGGGGAAAAACACAACAAGTGGTATAGAAATCTAAATGCAAAGGGAAGAAATAACAGATTGCAGACATACAATAACGTGTATATCAAGCATGCACAGATACTTAAGAAATAAGAGAATGCTGAGCCATTTTATTAATCTGATAAATATAGAGGAATACAATAGGTGATCAAGCGATAACACCTAAACTTGCACAAGGCAAGTTAAGATCTATTCTCAGAAGGCTGCATGGAATGACTGTGTTATAGATATGCATTCCAGTTGCTGAAAATGGTTGTCCCGAGTTTCCTCCTTACGGATATGTACTTTCCTCCAATTGATCATGCTGCCACTATCTGGGATCTGCAATAATACGGTCACCCACTGATCCAAAAATTCCCCCAATATATGCGCTGCTATTCCTGCGCTCAATCTCCTGTCCACGCTCCTCCCAGAATACAACCGGAGCTTCCCAAATACGCACTGGGTCCTTCTGCACAGTCAATAAACGTGTTGCTCCTCCACAAATACAGCAGATCGATCCTCCTACAAAGATACTAACGAGTCTACCTCATCCGAGCAGGCACTCGAAGTCCCCTGGGGCTGAGGGCGAGATCTCCAAACAGAGACACTCAATGCGCTAAATAGCACTGCAGACATGTTAAACAACCAGCGTGCTCAATAGTTGCAATGACCAGATTCAAAATGTATAAATTCTCCGTTATGTCAGAATGAGGAAACTCTCTTCTTTATATAGCGTTGGCCGCTCCTGAAACCTACAGCTGCCTCCACCCACGATACCACGGTATTATCCCTTGGCTGCGTGCGCCTCCACCCAAGATACCATGGTAATACCCCTTTGCTGCGTGCCCAATTCGGCCCCCTTAATTACAACGTGCATCTAATAGTAAGTCCCCCCCCCCTTATTTTAGAGTGAGTTGTGTTTCCTTTACTCACTTTCTAACTACTTAAAGAAAAATTGACCAAAATTGAATATTCCAATTAGCCATTGCTAATTGGGAATATTACATCATACCCTGCGCTGGTTGACTTTGTCAAACCTCTTTGCAAATGTCTCTTTTCACACATGGGGGTGTGAAATCTAGTTCTATGGCTGATCCCTTTTCATACTAGAGGGATTTCATTTATGTTTTTATTATTATGGGGCCTCCTTCCCCAATTATTCATCTCCTAAATGAATTTAGAAAAAAATTAATGTTCCAATTTATTGAATAAAAATTTGGAACATTACATAGAGATTTCCCTTTTCTATATATGCTCCCTAGATCATCATATCCCCCAAAACAATCAAACAAACTCAAGCTTAATAACTAGCCTAAAATCAACCCTTTACAAGCAAACAAGTCATATCTTTGCAAACATATTGAGAGATCCCTCTCTGAGACTAGGAGGGCTAGATCCTAGAGCTCTAAAGACTGGTTTACATGTTGCCTTGTCATTCTGTTTACCAATCAGCCAAATCACAGGACACCAAGAGGGCGAAATATATGTTACACCCTATGCACTTTTATTTTTCATTTACTGTTATGTTTTTAGTTGGCGCCTTCATTAGGCCATGATGTAGGTGATGAGAGGCCATTTTCCTCATCATCGTTTTTGGTTTTTGATTGATACCCAAAACATTAAAATATCTTCAGGGGAATATTTTGTCTAGAAAATATCTTCTCGCAAAAGCCCAGCTGGAAAGCTATAAAAGATGTAATCAGAAACTAAGAAAGGGTTCTAGATTTTTCAGAGAAGAACTTACGAATTGTGAATTTTCTCTTTTGTAAAGTTTTAAGATCCTCTCATAGTGTATGCCAGAAGACCCCATTGGGGAAAGGAATGAAGATTTTTTTTTCTGTAATGGATTCAAAATGAGATGAGTAACAATATCTATTTTCTCAACAGTGTTTAAATATAAGTGTTCACTGTGTTTTCATCATTTTCCTATTATCGCATCTTTCAGAATGTGAGTGTTCTAATTGGCTAGATGTGAATTTATCTTGAATGATACTCATATCTGCTTATCTGTAACATTTTAAATATGGCTCGAGGCATGATTTTTGTTCCAAGTTTTATTTACATGCCATAGTTCTTCTTGTATTAGTGAGGGGTGGATTCTTATGTTAGTATAAGCCCACCTTTGCTCTGATATTTCCTTCATGTTCTTTCACAGTTTGTCATACTCATTTACTCTGGTAACTGTTTACTGGTTTTGTGTTCGACCCACCTCACAACAGATAGCTTTCATGTCTACCTCTGATTCATGCCTATAGACCCTTATGCTGAACAACTAGATGTCATTTTGGTCAATACTCTATCTCTGATGTCTTGGTACCATATCAAAAAACTTCAATCATCGTTACATAACAAGAGGTCCCATTCTATCTTCTTGTAAAAACTCTTTTCAATCCTCTTGGCTTAAGATGTCCTAGGCACTGGTCTTTAACAACTCAAGGCTATCTCTAGGAGTTACAATACATTCCACCTTTTAAGAGACCAAGAAAACTTGTTAGCCCTTTTCCTGTTAGCCTCTTTGAAAGGGACCAATTATTAGCTCATTTTCCATGCCTATTAAGCTATTAAGTAGGAAAGAGGCGTTGCAATATTACCAAGGAGATATGATCACCTTATTAGGAAGGGGTTGTGTGATAGATTTACCGAGTTAGCTTTACTGATAAAGAGGAAAAGTAACCTTACCAGGATGAGTATTGAGAAAGAGGCATGGTGAACTTAGTCGAGCTTAACCGAGAAAGAGGTAATCTCTTGGGAGTGGGAAATAGGTATGGTACCCTAGCTTAGAAAGGGGTATTGTACAGAGGTGTGTTGACGTAACATATAAATAGGCATGGTGTAGCTGAGATATAAGTAACCTCACTAGGAAAGGGCTGAGAAAGTAAACATCAATTTAACCAATAAGGAGGAAACCTTTTATCTATAAGCAGTGCATGGTAACCTTACCAATAAGTTTATGGTATAGCTGGTAGCCTTACTGGGCAAGAGGTGTGGTGAACTAGCTTAGAAAGGGGTATGTGAACCTTCCTTACCAAGTGGGTGGGCGCTTATTGAGATATAAGTACGAAAAATTTTCTAAGAGAGTGTATTGAGAAATAGGTTACCTAAAAAATAGATAGACCTGTAGAAATTATATACAAGATGCATGTATATATCCAGATTATCCTGATCTAACAATATTTATCTTCTTGCTAAATACATAATCCTTCCACTGTTAATATTTTGCGGAAATTAAACATTCAATTGCAAACACATGAAGCAATAAAAACAATCACACATAACACAGTTGTTTAACAGGAAAGCCTGAAGCTGAAAACCCCAACTATCATATATTATGTATCATGGAGATCATGTAACAATCTCATACAAAGCTTAGTACATCAAGCTCTCAGTACAATCAATCGTCACACACTAATAAGAAGAAATCTACAAATCCATGCACCGATTTCTGCCACCGCTTAGCCTACCTCCACCGCACAATCCCCGGCGAAAATAATAGTTTCTTTGAATGAATCTAATTGCTCCTTCGATCATAATCCGCTGGCAACTCCACGGTGTGATGCAATCAATGCATCACTATAGTCACAATAGATAGTCCATATTTCCCTTTAACCTAGCTCTCCACTGGGTCTCCACCGGAACTGACATGCACTGTAGTTAACTGTTGTATTGTTCAGTTGATTAATGAGTTATTATTTGTGAATTAATTAACTAATTAATTCACTCCACTCTCACTAGTGTATCATTCAGTTAGACTAGACACAACTAGCTCAACTGAGTTAAACTGAATAACAACTCCATGAACTACTCTTCCAACTCTGTCATAACTTTGCCACTTCAGTTCTAACTGAGTCCTCCATGCATGAACCACCTTTCAACCCTAGGAATTGTGTAATTCCTTCATCCCACTGTTTTGACAAATCTATACATTGAAATTAAGTGCTCCAAGAGAATAAGTTGATGTTTATTGTCGGATTATTATTAAGGGCTAATAATAATCGACACTTCTATTTTTAGATCGACGATATATATACAGACTCCACCCAATATTCTAAAAATATAATTTCATCTTTTTTTCCAACTTGACCAACCATCCAAAAATAGCATCCTGCAACTTATGAAATATGATCACCATGTCTAAAAATAAACTTGCGCCAAAAATAGCCTGCGGGCCCACTTAGTGAAGGTGACTCTTTTCACTACGTTCATCATCTTGTTGAATCTCAAGACTCCCTCTCAATAATATAGGGATTATCCTTCACCCCGACCCTGCCTCTATGGTATTCGAATTTGCTCCTGGTGAGCGCCTTTGTCAGAATATCTGCATCTTGATCTTTCGTAGGAATTTACTGAAGCAACATGATATTCCGTTGCACACAATCTCTGATATGATGATACCAGATATCAATATGTTTAGATCTATCATGAAACACAGGATTGACCGAGAGTTTAATGCAACTCTGATTATCACAATGTATCACTGTAGGATCTAAATGTGAACTGAAAAAACCGACCAGGATCTTCCTCATCCAGATAGCCTCACATGTAGCTTGACTTGCTGCCATGTATTCTGCTTTCGCTGAACTGAGTGCCACAAATCTTTGTTTCCTGCTGTACCAAGAAACTGTCATAGACCCGATACTGAAAATCCCTCTTGATGTGCTCTTTCTGTCTATTCGGCTGCCTGCCCAATCTGCATCCGTGAAGCCATGCAACTTCACCTCATCCATCTATCTACACCATAAACCATACTTAGTTGTGCCCCTGAGATACCTCAGGACATTCTTTCCTACCTTCCAAAAGAGCTTCGTAGGCTTAACCATCACTTGTGAAATCTGGTTCACCGCATAGCATATGTCTGGTCTTGTATTAACTAAATACATGAGAAAACCCAACAACTGTCAATAAACAGTGGCATCCACTACCTATGCCGATGTAGCATCCTCTTTCCTCCAATTTCCTGGAAGAGGAGTTTCAATAGGCTTGTAGCCTTGCATGTGAAACTTCTCCAGTATCTCCCGGGCATACTTGCCTTGAGACACAAACAGTTCACCTTTCTACAGCCATATTTCCAATCCAAGGAAATAATCAAGGAGGCCCAAATCCTTCATCTCAAACTCCTTTGAAAGATCTTCCTTGCATGAGTGTATCAACTGTTCATCACCCATTAGTATTAAATCATCAACATAAAGAAAAATGATTAAAATCTTACCCTCCACCACAATTTGGTACAGTTTTGCATCCTCCTCACTCTTGGTGAAGCCAAGTCCAGTGAATTAGCTGTCGATCTGAGTGTACCAAGCACATGGTGCTTGCTTCAGCCCATACAATGCTCTTTTGAGCCTTCACACATGCGAATCGCTGTTGAAGATCTCAAATCCTTCAGGCTACTCAATTTACAACTTTTCGTCAATGATCCCATTAAGGAACGCAATCTTCACATCCATCTGATGAATGTGCCAACCCATCTGCATTGAGAGAGCAAGGATGGTCCTTATGGAAGAATACCGTGTGACAGGTGCAAATGTTTCTTTATAATCAATCCTCTCGATCTGTGAGAAGCCCCAGGCAACAAATCTTGCCTTATACTTCTCGACGCTCCCATCAACAACTTGCTTTACCTTGTAGATCAATCTTGATCCCACAATTGATTTTCCCACCGACCTTGGAACAATCTCCCAAGCACTGTTTCTGACAATGGAGTCATACTTCTCCACCATGGCATCTACCCATGTGGGTTCCTGCACTGCTTCTTCAAAAGAAGATGGTTATCATGATACACTTGCTCATCAGAGCCATGTATCCAGTAAATTGGTCATGTGTCTGTCTCTGTGTCTGCTGTGATGTAGGGACTCCTACATTCTGTGCTGCATCAAGCTTTAGTCTCTCAGCTTCTGTGGTACACTTTTTGCCTTGTCTGATGTTTGGTTTTGCATGAGTGGACTCCTCCACTCCATGAATCTCTTCTAGTGGTTGATCCACATCTAGAGGCTCATATTTGGGAACAAGAAGTTCCTCCTCTGCATGCAAGTGTAGCTCCCTCTCAAGCAACAAATTCATGGCTTTCACCTCATTAAATGTTATATTGCGTCGCACCACAGTCATCCGACTATCTAGCGAATATACACGATAAATATGGGGTGTTTCTGTGTACGCCAAAAATATCCCAACTTTTGTAGTCGGCTCCAGCTTCTTCTTAGCATCCTTTGTCACATGAATGTAAACAGATGAGCCAAAAATATTCAAATGAGAAATATCAGGCTTCTTACCAGTAAAAGCTTCTTCAGGTGTACTCATGCCAAGTACTCTATGAGGACAACGGTTTTTCACATAAACCGCAGTGTTTCATGCTTCCGCCCACAAGTGCATCGGTAGGCCCTGGTCATGCATCATCACTCTTGCAACACCCATGATCGTTCTATTCTTCCTCTCCGCAACCCCATTCTGTTGTGGGCTATGGGGCACTATGAGTTCTCTTATAATTCCTTCTTTGCTACAGAAGAATTTCAATTCGCTCGAGATATATTCACCACCATTATCGCTCCGTAGAGCTTTCACTTGATTCCTCGACTCATTCTCCACCAATGCTTTAAACTCACATAAATTTGAGAAAGTTTTGCTCTTCTTCTGCATGAAGAAGATCCAACATCTATGAGAAAGGTCCACACACGTCTGTGTGAATTATCTCAAGGATCATCGAAGAACGTTTCTCCTTCTCATGAAAGGTGGTCTTCACAAAATTACCCATAGTAAATCCCTTGCACTAATCTGACTGCGCAAGAGTACCCTTGGGAATTCCAGTAGAAATCTGCTACAAAATCTTCAAAGTGCCATGGTGAAGATGGCCCAATCTCCTGTGTTATAATTCGCCCTCATCCCAGCTCACCACTTCTTATGCTTTTCCCACCATTGTAGCACAACCATCTACCTCCAGATTGTAGATATTTTTAACTCGAATCCCTATCCTCTTGGTTTGACCCATTGTTTTATGTCGGAGGAAGGCTTTTCCCTCACTAAAAACAACATCATAACCTTCGTCTTCCAAAATTGTGACCGAGACCAAGTTCTTCTTCAGACCTGGAACATGCATAACATCTTTAAAAAAGAATGGATTACCGGACTCCCTCTCAAAGGTAATGGTACCAATGCCGGTCGCACTATATCGACCATCGTCGCCCATCTTTATATGCATTTGAAGGTCCTTCTCCTCAAAGTCACTAAACAACTCCTTGTCTCCCGTCATATGGAAAGATGCACCACTTCCTAGAGGCAACCTTGAGTTGTGAAAGACCAATGCCTAGGACATCTTATACAACAAGGAGCATATGATATAATATGGGAAGTTATCAGAAAAAGGCACTCATGCTATCTCTTGTAAACCAGGAAGGTTAATTTGAATGGGACCAAAACTTTGAGGAACTTGACAGAGGGAAATCAATACTGCAGAAGCAAGGTGTGAAACTCTAACACAAATGTATCAGACAATTCAAAGGCAGCTTACTGTAAAAAGGGCTGGGTTCTAAAATACCTCACAGAGGTGAATAATCAGAAGGTGTTAACTGCGTATGAATGATTTAGATAATATTAACTGTCATTGGGATGATATCCAGAAACAAATATCAACATGTAATGGGATTAGAAAATTAATAATCCATACATGACAATAGCATTTTAAAAATAACATCCCATAGAAGCTAATATAGCGGAAGTATGGTTGAAGTGGAAAATGAAACAGTATATCATGCCTGAGCCATATTTAAAGCGTTTGACAGGTTCTAGCATGAGTATCAATTAGGATAAATTCATACCAAAAACCAGTGAGCCACTCGCATTCCATAACATGATACAAGCGATATGGATGAAAACGAGATGAACAATTAAACTATCACATATAAGGGAGAGTTACAGACTATGAAGCACAAAGGCTAGAATCCTCATTCCAGGTGGAACTCCTCATCACTAAAACCTGACGAGCTCTTTGCATTCATATAAAAGTTCAACAAAATGCTTACAAAATTCTCTCACAACATATTTTCCTAAAAATATGGAACCTCATACAATCTGTTCTTGGGGATTTTTATAGGAGAAAAACGAGTCACATGAGTGGATGATGAACATTAAATTGATTCATTAAGACAGCATGGAGGAAGCATCCACGCCCCTACTGCTTAATGGCACTGTATTGCTGTATTTACTTTATAGTATGGCCGATGGGTCTTTGTCAGGTCGATATCTAACCTCTGATGTTTCTTTGGAGTCCTTTCTGGCTGTAAAGCTCTTTGTTCTGCCTTCCGGAATTGGTGAACTGGATAGAAAGTCCGTGGGCCTCCATACTCCATTACTTCTGGTTTTGATAGTCTTTAAGAAGCTTATGTCAGTGTAATTAACTGTTTCTGGGCTCGAGGAGGCATGGAGGCTTTAATGGGAAGATGTACTGTCTGGAGAAAGACATTCCGCTGATATTAAACACAAATATGGTCGTTTCGTGTGCTCTTTAGTCTTCCAACTGTGCCTTCTTCTTTTGGACGTGGGGTTAAGCGTTGATTATCCAATAACAGGCTTAAACCCCTTTAATCCTCACTGCTGATACACTATGCCGCTACTGTAGTGGCACCTCGGTATTCTGAAACACAGTGACTGTGATCACAGCCGCAGAGTGAAATTTCCACTTTGTAAACCCTGCAATCCATGAAATAAACCAATTATAAAACCAGGGTGATGGCGGAAGAATTCTTTGGAGGCCGGCGGAATGGTGGCGTAATGGTGAAGAAATAATGTTTAGTGTAAAGCCCAGAGTTTTAAGGTTCAGGCGATTTACAAAGAAATGGATCGAATAAATGGAGTCGGGCTTATGATGGTGGGACCCAGCTAGGACAGAGGGCGATTAGCTATGAGCCATTGGATCTCAGGAGGAGATCAACGGTGGTGATTAAGCGATGAAGTTAGAGAAGGTTTCGATGAAAGGAAAACGAGTAGAGCACGATTAGATTCCAGCCGTCGGATCTGAGGGGATGGGTGGCTAAGATCGAATAGGAGGATCACAATCGGGGGCACGGGGGTGACACATTTAAGAACTTCTGATTGGTGATGGGGTGATTTCAACGCCAACCGTTGGATTGCAAAGGGGATCGACGACGGAGATTAAATCAGCAGGGGGAGAGATGGAGGTCTAGAAGCGAAGCGGGAGAAATGAGGGCCGTTGGATCTGAGGGAATGAACGGCAGGGATGTAATCGAGGATCAACAATCAGCGTAACACAAAATGACGCTTTACGAAATCTCCAATTGGAAATGGGGTTGCGATGCGATTAGCGCCCGACCGTCGGATTGCTTTAAGATCAACAATGGAGACTATTTCGAAGGCCGATAGATCAAACACTATCGCATCGGAAGCTTGTGGTTTAACAAAGAAACATGCTCGTATAAATGTTCCGATTGAGATTAGCACCACATGCCTTAAGCACTCAGTTCTGGGTGCGGGGCATATGGGGAAGTGGTTAAGGGGCTGGCCTAAAAGGGGCTTAGCCTATCATAAAGTGGAAAGTGGGTTTTTGGCCTGTTTTAATGCATTTTGAGGTCAAAGGAGGCATTCGGTAAAGGGAATAAGGGGGTTTAAGCCAAACAAAGGTAATTTGAAAGGCTTAAAAGGGGATGTGGGATGATTTAAAGGGTAAGTGGGGAAATTAAAAGGGGAGACAAGGGGATGAAAACAGAGGTTTAAAAGGGATGAAATAAAGGGAAAAAAGACTTTTTTAGGCATTCTTATTCACAATAGAGAGGCTTTAAAACTGGAAATAGTAGTGAGGATTTCTTAAAGGACCAAGGTACAGGAGGCTTCAAGGATGATGTGTTTTCAGGGGAAATGCATTACTTTAAGGCTCAAAAAGAATTTTAGCCCCCTGTTTTCTTGTCAAAAAATTAATAGGGGGCTAACATGATCAACATTGGCTCCACATGGGGACGACACGTTCATTCCTGGGCGTGTTGAGAATTTCGCAGACCACATGCTAATCTTCTGTGTGGACACCACTCTTCAACACTTTTTATTTTTCACTTCATGATTCATCGGGACACACACATCATTCGAACAAAGATGAAAACAAAAAACTAATGTATAGTATGGTACATCAGGCTCTCTTAGCCTTAATCAGAACTGGAAGTAAGGTTTGAGGAACTGACGGTTTACAAGGGCATCGAGAAATTCTCCATGTAAATTTTCCAACCTGAAAGTGTTGTTGCCCCCTTGTTCCACGATTTTAAAAGGGCCGAACCAGAGTGAATCGAATTTACCATGTTTCCCCTTTTCAGCTCTTCGAATATCACATATGAGCACTACATCCCCAACCTGCAACTTCCTGTCCTTGGCATGCTGATCAAAAAGATCCTTCATCTTCTCTTGATATTCATTTAGCCTCTGACTTACCTGGTTCTGTGTTTCTTCTAACTCCACCAGCTGATTTATTCTCCTGGTCACATCATCGAGTTCTTCTTGACTTTCTTGCATGAATCGGGCTACTGGTAAGGCTAACTGTACAGGGAATACTGTTGCCCTCCCATATAATAATTGATATGGGGACTTCTCGATTGCTCTCTTGCTGGTAATTCTGTTGGCCCACAGAGCGAATTTCAACTGGGAATCCCAATTTTTCTGATTTTTATTGATAGCCTTCTTCAGTGCTCTCACCAGGGTTTTATTTGAAGACTCTGCCAGGCCATTTCCTTGTGGGTAATAAGCTGTAGAGTGGCCTAGTGCAATGTTATACTGCTGGTAGAAGTTGACAAACTTTGCAGATTTAAAGGCCTGTGCATTGTTGGTCACTATCTTGGCAGGGCAGCCAAATCTGGATATGATATTTTCTTCCATGAATTTCATCACCACAGTATCTGTTGCATTTCTCGCAGGTATAGCCTCCACCCACTTTGTGAAATAATCTGTGGCAGTCAATATCCACTTGTGTTGACCACTCGATGGAGGATGTATTTCACCGATAAAGTCGATTCCCCATTGCTGGAATGGTTCATCCACGTGAACATGGATCATGGGCAGAGGTGCCAACTTTTGTCTTTCAACAAATATTTGGCATTTCTCACAAGCTCTGACCCGGGAAAACACATCTCCAAAGAGTTTGGGCTAGTAGAAACTAGCCTTCAGGATTTTGTGAGCAGTGTCCCTCCAGTTGTAATGAACCCCACAGATTCCTTCATGAAATTCGGCCATTATATTCTCTACCTCATCCTCTGTGAGACACAGGAGTAGAATACCTGAAGGATCTCGCCAGTACAGATTACCATTGGCAACAACGAATTTCTGTGATCTCAACCTTAATGTTCTGTATTTAGTTTTGTCACAGCAAGGAGGGCAGCTGAATGTTAGAAGATATTCCACTATCTCTTTGTACCACAGGCTGATGAGGTACTTCATATGTGTCTTCTGAGTAGCTATCTCTACTCCCTGTTGCTCTTCTTTCTTCTCAGAATCCTCCTTTGCTATCATGGAAAGATTTATACCCAGAGCTTGACAGTTTGACTCGGACAAGATTTTAGCTAGCCCTTGTCCCTTTATCAATTTGGTAGGGCGAATGTCTAGCTCATATTCTTGTATTTTAGCAATCCACTTCCCCCTTTTTCCTTCACTATCCCCTTGGATAAGGATGTCTTTTACAGCAGCTATGGGTACAAATGCTGTGATGTGTGACTGTAGGACATACATACGAAATGCTTTGAGAGACTTCACCAGGGCATAAGCCTGATTTTCTAATATGTTATATTTCAATTCTGCATCACGAAGCACCTGACTGAAGAAGCCGATGGGCTGCTCATACCCTTCTTCATTTTTCTGCAATAAAACTCATGCCACTGTATGAGGTGATGCAAAGGAAAAGATCATGAAAGGTTTGGCATAATCTGGTCCAGCTAGCACAGGGGCTTCAGCAAAGGCATTTTTTATCCTGGAGAAGGCCTCTCGTGATTCCTGGGACCACTTTACCTCATTATTTTTCTTCAGCATGTCAGTTACATGTCTAACTACCTCAGCATAGTTAGGGATAAACCTCCTCAGAAAGTTAATGTGCCCTAGGAACACCTGCACCTCCTTTTTATTTCTGGGAAGAGAAATTCCATTTATAACTTCTACTCTCTTAGGATCTATTTTTACCCCATATTTGGTTACAATATGTCCCAAAAACTTACCCTCTTCTAATGCAAACAATGACTTCTATGGATTGAGAGAGAGACCATACCTTCTGCACTTCTCGAAAGTTCTACGCAAGTGTTCAATGTGCTCTGCATCATCTTTTGAGAACACAGTGATATCATCCAGATATACTACCACAAACTTATCTTGCTCCCCAACAAAGGCAATGTCCATGGCCCTTTGAAAAGTGGCCCCTGCGTTGATCAACCCAAAAGGCATCCTAGCATACATAAACGTACCCCAAGGAGTGGTAAAGGCAGTCTTCTTCTGATCTTCTAGAAGTAAAACCACCTGATTGTAACTCGAGAATCCATCCATCATTGACATCTAAGAAGCTCCTACCACTTTCTGCAGGATGTGATCCATCTTGGGCGGTGGATAATTGTCCTTTAAGGATGCTCGGTTTAAATTTTGGAAATCAACACATAGCCTTATTTCTCCATTCTTTTTCCGGACAGGGACTAGGTTTTCTACCCACTTAGAATACCTCAATGGCACAATGATTTTGGCCTTCAATAGTTTCTTGATTTCTTTCTCAATGGAGGGAAGCAGCAGGGGATTAATTTGTCTAAGCTTCTGCTTATGTGGCTTCGCATCTCCTTTCAAAGGGATTTTATGTTGCATGATGCTGATATCAAAGGTTTTCAGGTCTTGATAAGACAATGCAAACACATCTTTGTAAGATTGAAATAATTTCTGGTATAGATCTTTATATTCTTCTGGGACCTTCTTGGATAATTTCACAATTTTGGGGTCATCATCAGTACCAAGGTTAAGATCTTCTACCTGTTTTTCCTCCACAACTTTGTTCAGCTGTAGTGGGACATCATTTCTGTTAAAAAACCTTTCTAAGGGCACTAGTCCTCAGGGTATAACGTTGCCTTTTAGTTGCAGAACTTTATGGTAAGCCACCTTTTCTTCCCATTTATTTTCTAGAGTGTTTTCAATGTATTCTTATTCACAAGCATCAATCTCCATGTTTGAGAATTCCTCAACTGTTTCCAAGAATATTTTCACTTGTTCCTCATCCTCAAACACCTGCCAATGCTTAATTTTATCTGGGATTGATGGTCGATAGCGTACCTCAATTTCGTATCTTAAGAGAGGGTTTTGAGGTGGAAGGAAAGTACTGGTAGCGACTGCAAGGGAGTCTGGCATCCTATTCTGCTCCCGAGGCATGAAATGAATATTAAATTCCAAGAAAAAATTCTCCACCAGGTCCCAAACTTCATTCCTATAAGCCCTTAGCCTAGGATGTTTGGTTTGGCACTGATTCTTCACTTGTCTAACCACTAGTTTTGAATCTCCCAGAACCATTAAACTCTGTATGTTCATGCTCCTGGCTGTTTGTAACCCTAACATAAGTGCTTCATATTCAGCCACATTATTAGTGGCTTCATATTCTAGCTTGAAAGACAATGGGACCCATTGGCCTGTAAGAGAAATCAATAATACTCTATCCCCATTACCTTCTCTAGAATTTGCTCCATCAAAGTGAAGTGTCCAGATTCCTACTTCATGGCTCTCTGAGGGTTGCTCGGTGTTGATCTGGAAAAATGATGGTTCTTGAGCATAATATTGGTCTTCCTCCAGCATTAAACATGAGAAATCACCTTCTTTACTTTAGACTGGTGAATTAACCGAGTTATCAGCCTTAGTAACCATCTTGAAAAATCCGGTTTCCCTGTACAACCTCCTCTCCTGGCCACCAAAAACTAAGATAATAGCATATGTTAAGTCCAACTTGATTGACCCACCGATTTTGTCCCCCAGGACCTTGACAGCAACATGCCAAAGCGAGCTGGGATGTTAGCCACCACGATTTCCATCACCACACTTTTTGCTGGGATTTGGGCCAAATTGACCACCAAATCCTTGATCATACCCAGGCATTTAACTATTTTGGAATCAAATGAATAGAGGTCCTTGTATGGACGAGTGATTTGTAATCCTAGTTGTTCCATGACTGACAGAGGCAATAGATTATGGGAAGCTCACGAATATAACATACAGTTATGTAATAGAAGGTCATGAATCACTAGGGACACGTAGAAAGGAGGAGTAGAAGCATCTAATTCCTCAACGAGGGGGCCAAATACAACCATAGGTATTTCTTCTTGAAGGTTCAGACTATCTGGAATATGTGCTGCTTCTGTAGGGAGCATGAAAGAGGTGACCTAGGACTGATATGCAGGCTGCTTCAACAATTCAGTCAAGGGAACTGAGATTTTGATAGATTCTCAAGCTCCTTTTGTAGACTAAAGGCAGGAGAGGAATTTTCTATTGCGAACTCCTTTGACTCTTTATTTTTGGCCAAGAGTTTGGCTTCTTTTGACACAGACTTGGTATTAGGGGAAATGACTAATTTTGAAGAGGGAGGAATTTGATCATTAGACTGTAAAGGTTCGCTTAGAGGCCTCTTACCTTTGTCTATGACCTTTTGCACTGTCAAATCCCTCTGAGAAAGTGCTTCCTTCTGGGGTGTCTCTTCTTCCTGATCTTGAGTATGAGTCATCTTCCTAGAAGATCTGAGATCATATCTTCTATTGAACTATTCTTGCATGAAATCAACAAACTGCTTACAATAGTCATCAATCTCTGGGTCTTTTGTGCCTCTAGCCTTCTCTTCTTCTTGTAATGAGATCTCGGTTCCATCACTTCCTTGCAAGGGGCATTCTACTTCATCACTATTCGAAAAAGCAAGATATGTATCCTCTTGCTCATAGGCAGCATCTTCAGTAGGACCATCTAACTGACCTTCCAAGTACAGCGGGTGTGGTACCTGATCTTGTTGCTCTTTCCGTTCCCTTTGCAATATTTGCAGAGGTGGTTTCCTATACTGAGGATTGTAACCCCTATTTGGAGTATTCTAGAAATTCTTGGAGGATGAATTCTTGGCCTCCAATTCAAGTTTGACCAGCTTACTAGAAAGGTTCTTAATCATTTTGTTCATTTCTTCAATTTTATCATTAGCTGAGTCTCTGTCTTGGCTAGAGGTAGGTACTTCTTCTTTACCTTTTCTTCTAGTATCTTGTTTAGATTTTCCCTTTGATTTACCAGTGGAGGAAAAATTTGCCTCCAGCTCTAGTGCATCTATTTGAGCATCATCCAGGGTGGCAGGCTTTCTTTCTCTCAGAGAGAAACCGAATTATGAGTCAAAAGATGCCACGAAGACAACCTTATCAGCAGTTTGATGAGGTTTCATATCAGCAGGAAGGCTCAAATACAACTTATTAAATCTCTTGATAAATTTTGACACCCCTTCATTATGTCTTTTCTTGAGTGTGTTAAACTCAATAAGACAATGTCCATGATCTTTCTTCTCTCCCCATTTTCTGAGAAAATTATCTTCCATTCCTTCCCAAGTAGTGATGGAACGGTCTCCTAATGTCTTAAACCATTTTCTAGCTTCGCCATCAAGAGATTGCACAAATAGTCTTAGGACTACATCTAGGTGTTCCACATTAAAGTTCTCTGCAAAAGAGCAGAAGACCTCAAGATGTTTTTGAGCTTCAATCTCATTTTCCCCATTGAATCAGGGTAAGATCTTCAGATAGTCCTATGGCATATCATTCAACACTTGAGGCAATGCTAGGGGGGCATATTTATTCAACAAGAAGCCGGGAACATTGGCCATTGGAGGAGGTGGAGGTAGTGCAAGAGTTTGATGCGTAAAAGGAGGAGGAGGAGGTGGAAGTGAAGTATGAATGACAATAGGAATGTATTGGATAGCAACTTGAGGTGTTGATGGGAACAATGGGTTTAATAGTATATACTTCGGTGACTTCCTTAACCTCTTCGACCTCAGGAGTAGGGTGAAAGTCGTCTTTAATTCGGACACCTCCCCGGGGTGGACTATCTGAGTAGTAGTCGGTATCTCCCACAGTGGAGTCGAGACCTTGCACTTGGGAAACTTGAGAGGAGGAGGAAAAAAAGTACTCTAAAGAAAATTCAGGGATCTCAGTATGGACTAATTGCCTTTCCCTCCAACTCCTTCTATGTAGGATCTTATTTGGGTCAGACACAAAGGGTGTCTTTGGCTAAGACGTATCTGACCTCAAGTGTGGCTTACGAGGAGCCATGACTGCAAGTAAATTTTTCTGATGAATGAATGTGGAGTCACCAAGGTGAGGGATCTACAACTCTCAACTGTCCATGCTCACCTATTTGAAGAGTGAATAAGGTTTTATCGAGGCCCAGGGATTTAACTTTTCTGAACTTCGCTTCCCCGACAACGACACCAAAAAGATGTTGTCAATCCTAGAGACAACCTTGAGTTGTGAAAGACCAGTGCCTAGGAAATCTTATACAACAAGGAGCATATGATATAATATGGGAATTTATCAAAAAAAGGCTTTCATGCTATCTCTGGTAAACAGGAAGGTTAATTTTAATGGGACCAAAAATTTCAGGAAATTGACACAGGGAAAAGCAATACTGCAGAGGCAAGGAGTGAAACTCTAATAAAAATGTATCAGACAATTCAAAGACAACTTACTGTAAAGAGGCCTGGGTTCTAAAATACCTCACAGAGGTGAATAATCAAAAGGTGTTTACTGCGTATTAAAGATTGAGATAATACTAACTGTCATTGGGATGATATCCAGAAACAAATATCAACATGTAATGGGCTTACAAAATTAAAAATCCATACATGACAATAGCATTTTAAAAATAACATCCCATAGAATCTAATATAGCAGAAGTATGGTTGAAGTGGAAAATGAAACAGTATATCATGCCTGAGCCATATTTAAAGCGCTTGATAGGTTCTAGCATGAGTATCAATTATGATAAATTCATACCAAAAACCAGTGAGCCACTCGCATTCCAGAACATGATATAAGCGATATGGATGAAAACGAGATGAACAATTAAACTATCACATATAAGGGAGAGTTACAGACTGTGAAGCATAAAAGGCCAGAATCCTCATTACAGATGGAACTCCTCATCACTGAAACCCGACGGGCTCTTTGCATTCATATAAAAGTTCAACAAAATGCATACAAAATTCTCTCACAGCATATTTTCCTGAAAATCTGGAACCCTATACAATATGTTCTTGGGGATTTTTGTAGGAGAAAAACGAGTAACAAGAGTGGATGATGAACATTAAATTGATTCATTAATACAGCATGGAGGAAGCTTCCACGCCCCTACTGCTTACTGGCACTGCATTGCTGTATTTACTTTATAGTATGGCTAAGGGGTCTTTGTTAGGTCGATATCTGACCTTTGATGTTTCTTTGGAGTCCTCTCTAGCTGTAAAGCTCTCTGTTCTGCCTTCTGGAATTGGTGAACTAGATAGAAAGTCTGTGGGCCTCCATACTCCATTACTGCTGGTTCTGATAGTCTTTAAGAAGCTTCTGTTAGTGTAATTAACTGTTTCTGGGCTCGAGGAGGCCTGGAGGCTTTAATGGGAAGATGTACTGTCTGGAGAAAGACGTCCCGCTGATATTAAACATAGATATGGTCATTTCGTGTGCTCTTTATTCTTCCAACTACACTTTCTTCTTTTGGACACAGGGTTAAGTGTTAATTATCCAATAACAGGCTTAAACCCCTTTAATCCTCGCTCCTGATACACTATGCCGCTACTGTAGTGGCACCTCGGTATTCTGAAACACAGTGACTGTGATCATGGCAGTAGAGTGAAATTTCCACTTTGTAAACCCTGCAATCAATGAAATAAACCAATTATAAAATTAGGGGGATGGCGAAAGAATGCTTTGGAGGTCGGCGGAATGGTGGCATAATGGTGAAGAAATAATGTTTAGTGTAAAGCCCAGAGTTTTAAGGTTTGAGCGATTTACAAAGAAATGGATCGAATAAATGGAGTCGGGCTTATGATGGTGGGACCCAGCTAGGGTGGAGGGAGATTAGCTATGAGTCGTTGGATCTTAGGAGGAGATCAACGGTGGTGATTAAGCGATGAAGTTAGAGGAGGTTCCGATAAAAGGAAAACGAGTAGAGCGCGATTAGATTCCAGCCGTCGGATCTGAAGGGATGGGCGGCTAAGATCGAATCGGAGGATCGCAATCGGGGGCACGGGGGTGACACATTTAATAACTTCCGATTGGTGATGGGGTGATTTCAACGCCAACCGTTGGATCGCGAAGGGGATCGACGGTGGAGATTAAATCGGCGGGGGGAGAGACGGGGGTCTAGAAGCAGAGCGGGAGAAATGAGGGCCGTCGGATCTAAGGGAACGAACGACATGGATTTAATCAGGGATCGGCAATCGGCGTAACACAAAATGGCGCTTTATGAAATCTCTGATTTGCGATGGGGTTGTGATGCGATTAGCGCCTGACCGTCGAATTTCTTTAAGATCAACAGTGGAGACTATTTCGAAGGCAGATAGATCAAACACTATCGCATCAGAAGCTTGTGGTTTAACAAAGAAACGCGCTCGTATAGATGTTTCGATTGCGATTAGCGCCACAGGCCTTAAGCACTCGGTTCTGGGCGCGGGGCATATGGGGAAGTGGTTAAGGGGCTGGCCTAAAAGGGGCTTAGCCTGTCATAAAGTGGAAAGTGGGTTTTTGGCCTATTTTAATGCATTTTGAGGCCAAAGGAGGCATTCGGTAAAGGGAATAAGGGGTTTTAAGCCAAACAAAGGTAATTTTAAAGGCTTAAAAGGGGATGTGGGATGATTTAAAGGGTAAGTGGGAAAATTAGAAGGGGAGACAAGGGGATGAAAATAGAGGTTTAAAAGGGATGAAATAAAGGGAAAAAAGACTTTTTTGGGCATTCTTCTTCACAACAAAGAGGCTTTAAAACTGGAAACAGTAGTGAGGATTTCTCAAAGGACCAAGGCACAGGAGGCTTCACGGATAATGTGTTTTCAGGGGAAATGCATTCCTTGAAGGCTCAAAAAACATTTTAGCCCCCTGTTTGCTTGTCAAAAAATTAATAGGGGGCTAACATGATCAACAGATCCAAAAATAGTTATAAAAATTACCCCATACCTAGCCAAGCTGGTCACTAGAGACCCCAAAATTAGCCCATCTTGAAACAAGCAAGAAATAAAAACCTTAAATTCATTATATTAGTTAAGTGACTTTACGATAGTCACTTTTCTATGCTTAGTCGCTTCACAGCTTGAAGCATAAATCATCAGCCAAGCTTCCAGCTTCTTAATTCCAACAAGCTATGCTACACTTTGAGCTTCAAGCCAAAATAACCAAATAACCAACCACGCTACGCTTCGATCTTCCTTCATTCCTCACTGCAGGAATATAGTCTCGAGGGTCACATAATTGATCCAGATTTATGTAGGAACGCAACAGAATACACATATAACCATAAATACAAAGATGTAGTAGAAATAACACTTCATTTCATTAATATCAAAGAACTGAAATTTTCTTACAAACAGAATGGAAATAAACTAGTTAGGGCACTAGCAACTTATCTCTAAGAAGATATGTGGTGGCTATAGGCATATGAACTATGTTACAATGAGGCTCGAGGGCCTATTTATTATTTGGAAACAATGGAAAACCCTAAACATCCAAAACCCTAACCCTAGGAGATGAAGCGCCAAAACTATGGGCCCCGTTTGGGTAAATTGGTGTTTCAACTTCCCGAGGATGTAACTTCGGCATACGATCTCTGTTTGACGCGCACTATACCTCATTAGAAATATCTATCCAAAGAATACAACTTTTGATGTGAGAAACTCTATATCTCGATCCCATGTTGCTCCCGGTTTTCCCAAAAAACATTGTTTAGAGCCTCAAAATGGCTTCGGAAGTTCAGGACCCGAAAAACTGCTAAAAATAGTAATTTGTGCTGAAACTGAAAAACTGAAATAGATAATGGTGGGGCCCCAAGTGGAATAGGCGGGTGGCCACCAATATCCACCTGGATCATTCCTCCCCCCTTAGGAAGAAATGGTCCCCATCGCGTTGAGTTCCTCCATGAGATGAGGAAACTTTTGCTGAACTTGTTTCCTGGTGAACCTTTTTCCTTGGTGCAAGAGTTGGCCAGCTTTGAAAACCCGATAAGGTTGGATATTCTGTTGGCGAGTGTTCCTGATTTTCATGTCCATAATACAATTTGTGGTGGCATGTTCCATGCAGTCTAGGTTTAACTCTATTGGTGTGAGCTATTTTGCAATGTCAGAGGTGTCCAATAGAGGTGGGAAGTAGGGACGAAGGTGGTCCAGATTGAATACTGGGTGTAGACCAAGGAATGGTGGAATATTAAGCTCGAAGGCATTGTTACCTACAACCTTAGTGATGGTGTATGGCCCATATCAGAGCGGGTGAAGCTTGCGGTGGGGTCCAGTGAGGTGATCCTTCTGCAAATGTAGCCACACTTTTTCGCCCGCCTGGAAGTTGTGTGGCACCCAATGTTGATCATATCGTTGCTTGTACTTAGCATTGTATTTTTCAAATATGTCATGAACCTATTTGTAGATGTTCTGAATGCGCTCGATGAAGTTGTTTGCTTTGTTAGCTTCAGACTAGACATGAGTCGAATCGACCTGAGTAGCCGCAAATGGCATGGCTACGAAAATGGGACATAGTGGCTGGAATCCCACACCTACCTGAAAGGGGTTGTGTCCAATTGAGCTGTAGAGAGCCTGGTTATAACTATGTTGTACATAGGGAGGCTCTCATCCCATGTTCGTGGATTCTTTGAATTGTACATGCGTAGAATGTGTACAATCATCCTATTGACGACCTCTATTTGGTCATCAGTTTGGGGATGGAAAGTTGTGGACTTGGTGAGCTTGGTGTCCAACATTGACCAGAGGTTGGACCAAAATGTGCTGAGGAACCTATTGTCCCGATCTGATATGATAGACTATGGGATCCCAAATTGCACCCATACTCATTCAAAGAAGATTTTAGCATTAGCTTCTGCTGTGATGTTCTTCTTGCCATCTTCGAGAATCTGTCGACGACCATGAAAAAATAGTCATTTCCATTCTTAGTAGAAGGAAGGCTCGACATGTAATCCATGGAGATGGATTACCAAGGTCGACTAGGGGTAAGTAGCCCAGTATAGAGGCCTTGCTTCTTGATGGTCGGTTTGGAAATCGTGCAAGAAATGCAAGATCAGATGTACTTCCCGACATCCTGTCGAAGGTTCAGCCAATAGAAATACTTCTGCAGTACTGCCACTATTTTCTCGACCTTGAAATACCCAGTGAATCGAATGTAGTGTGCTTCCCATATCATCTTGGCACGCTCGCTTTAAGGAACACAAAGGTGTCCTAGGTGACATAACAGTGCATCTTGGAGGTGAAAATTTGGAGCTTGCATCCCCCCCAAGAGTGCCTTGTATGTGTGGTCGAATCCTAGATCGCTCTTGTAGAGAAGCGGTCAATCAGAAGTCTCATGCCCACAAGTGAGAATGGTGATTAACACCACGATCGGTGGTCGGATGAGGCAGTCTGCAACATTATTGGTGCTACCCTTCTTGTACTTGATGTTCAAATGAAACTGTTGTAGTTATGTGGACCAATTTTGATGGTGATCATTCTGCAACTTCCCTTATGTCTGTATGAACTGCAAGGGTTGGTGATGTGTGCAGATGATTGTTTCCTTCCCCATAATGTAATGCTTCCATTGTCTACAAGCCTGGACAATGGGATACATTTCTTTCTCATAAGTGGGATACTTGCGAACTGTGTTGGACAATTTCGCACTGTGATATGCCACTTGGATGCCCCTATTGAGTAAGAACTGCCCCAATAGCATAATCAAATGCATCTGTCTCGATCTCAAATGGTTGTTGCAAGTCTGGTAATATGAGCACTGCGGCAGAACAGAGGCGATGTTTCAATTATATGAACGCCTTTTGTTGTGATTTCGACCAAAATAATTTTTCTTTCCCTCCTCCCTTGGTGATTTGACTCAAGGACCAAGTGATATGAGAGAATCCCAACATGAACCTATGGTAGAAATTAGCTAGACCCAAAAAGCTGTGAAGCTCTGTTAGAGTGGTTGGGGCTAGCCAATCCCGAATGACTTGGATCTTGGTTGGATCCACATGCACCCCCCTTTCATCAATAATGTATCCCAGATATTGAACCTGGGTCATGCCAAAAGTGCACTTCTCCAAATTGGAACACAACTTGTGTTGCCACGGTGTTTGGAGGACTTGTCGGAAGTGGTGGAGGTGCTCTTCCCAAGTCTAGATGAAGATCATAATGTCATCCAAGTACACCACTACAAATTAGTTGGTGAATGGCCGCAAGATGTCTTCCATCAACCTCATGAAGGTTTCGGGAGCATTCTTCAACACAAAAGACATGACCAGCCATTCGAAAACGCCCTCCTTGGATTTGAAGGCAGTCTTCCACACATTGAAGGGTTCGATTGGTACCTGGTGATACCCATAGTTTAATTTGATCTTGCTGAAATATTTCGCCCCTTTGAGTTGGTCCATAAGGTCATCAATCCATGGGATTGGATACCTATTCTGGATAGTGATCTTGTTCAGCGTTTGATAGTCAATACAGAGTCTCCAAGTCCCATCCTTCTTCTGTACCAACACGATCAAGCTCCCACAAGGTAATGAAACTGGCCGTATGTGACCTTTCCGTAGCAGCTCCAGAATCTACCTCTTGATTTCATCATTCTCCAGAACAGAGCATCGATATATTGGTCCATTGGGTAGTGGCACACCTAGGGTCAGATCAATGGGGTGCTTGAAATGACAGTGCAGAGGAACCCCTGTGGGTGAGGTGAAGATGTCCCCATACTCCTCGACAACATTGTCCATTTGTTGTTGTCGTGCAGAGGAGCCCTATCTGAAGGTTGTGGCCACAGTCTTCTTCTTGCCCTGGGGGCAGATCATCACAAAAAAAAATTTCCTGGTTTGGGAAATGAGCTTACTGCATTGTTTTGCAGTAACCAAAGAGATAGCGGTCGGCGATGGTACCTCTGGTATCCTGTATAAATTATTTCCCAAAGAAACAATAACAGCGTGAGGTCGAGACTCATACACAACATGTCACTTCCACAAGTATGGTTGGCCTAATAATACATCAGAAAAATCAAGACGAGAAATGTTACATTATACCTCATCCGTGAAGGGCTTGATGCTATAGGGAAGGTGACACTGATGGTTGATGCGGAGATCCCGTCCTTGGTGAAGCCATCCGATGGTGTATGGTTGTGTGTGTGATGTGGTCGGCAAGCCCAACCGCTTCATGACGTCTTCTGAAATTAGGTTCTTTTGGCTCCCATTGTCGACAATGAACTATAACGGGGACCCCTTTACCCACATCTAGTAGTGGAAGAGATGCTCCTCCTCCTTTGGATCTTCTGGTTCCTCCTTCTGGATCTTCATAGTGGCAACAGTGGCATTGGGATCCACATCAATAATATTTTTCCCTTTTTCATTCCCCTTCTCAGGTTCTGATTCAAAGTTGGAGCATGCATCTAACTCAGAAGCCCTCATCTCGTCCTCCAACGACTGCTTGGCCTGACACTCACTTATGTTGTGAGTGGAGCTCTTATGTAACTCACACCACTTTCCTGTGTCCTTCTTTGGCTTCATGATGTTGTTATTTACTTGTGGCTTTGGAAGGTTGTCTTGGGCCACCATGCCTTGGCTTTGTCCTTTGTTCTATAGTTTGGGGGCACCTTTCCCTTGCTTTTGATTTGCAGATCCAAAGTCTTGCATCTTCTGTTTGAATTTATGCTCAATCTTGGCAGCATACCGGTATGACATACCAAGTGAAGAGATGTCGAGGAACTCCATTTCCTCCTAAATGTATCTGTGAAGACAACTTCGATACTTTAGCACCAATTTTTTCTCTGAATTTTTGATACCCAACTTTTTGTGTAGGGTATGGAATAGATTCGTCATCTCATGCACATCCTGATCCCTTTGTTACTGCTGCGTGGTCCATTGTATGTACTTGTCCTCATAGCTCCCCATCAGATAGTATTGTTCCTTGATGGCGTCTCAGAAAGAATTCCAAGTGGGTACGATTGAGAACAGAGAGGGTTTTGTCTCATCCTTTTTCTCACAGTATGTTTCCAACCATTCCTTGACATGGGGGGTAGCTTTGAGGAGTGCAAAAATAATATTCTCCCAGTCGGAAAAGTCATGAACCGAGAAATATGTTTCTAATAGATTCAACCATCTATCTATGGCATCTGCATCTATTTGACCCTCAAATATTGGAATGTCAAAGTTTACTTGTACCTTAAAGGGATTCATGCCTCCAGAGTGGCTGCTGGATGCAGATGCATCGTCGGTGGGTAGTCATTGAAGGATCTGGGAAAATTTATCCATCATCGCGTTCCTTTATTTTTCAAGGGCCTCCTTGAGAAATATTTTGATACGATCTCCTACTCCCTCATCTTTCTTTTCGTCCCCCATGGGCGGTCATCGGGGTTTGCGAAGATGATCTTGCAAAGGTTCCACCAGATCGAGCCGTAACTCCTTATACCTTGACTTTGTTGAGGACATGCAAAGAAGGATCGAGAAAAAGTAGATTGCTCTGATACCATTGATCCAAATTTATGCAAGAACACAACATAATACACATATAACCAAAAATACAAATATGTAGTGGAAATAACACTTCATTTCATTAATATCAAAGAACTGAAATTTTCTTACAAACAGAATGGAAATAAACTAGCTAGGGCACTAGCAGCTTATCTCTAAGAAGAGATGTGGCAGCTAAAGACCTCTAAACTATGTTACAATGAGGCTCGAGGGCCTATTTATTATTTGGAAACAATGGAAAACCCTAAACATCCAAAACCCTAACCCTAGGAGATGATGCACCAAACTATGGGCCCCATTTGGGTAAATTGGTGTTTCAACTTCTGAGGGACGTAACTTTGGCATAAGATCTTCGTTTGACGTGCACCATAGCTCATTAGAAATATCTATCTGAATATTACAACTTTTGATGTGAGCAACATTGATCCATGGACCCATGTTGCTCCTGGTTTTCCCAAAAAACGTCGTTTAAGGCCTCAAAATGGCTCCGGAAGTTCAGGACCTGAAAAACTGCTAAAAATAGTAAGTTGTGCTGAAACTGAAAAGAATGAAGGAGACAATGGTGGGGCCCCAAGTGGAATAGGTGAGTGGCCAGCAATATCCACCTGGATCAATAACCCAAGTAACCAAACATGTGTGTTATGAGCACTAACCACGACACCTGAGGCAGAGCAAAAAGTACCCAAACAAGCAAGGGCACCATCAACGGAATCCTTTTCGGATCTAACCAAGAGAATATAATCATTAACAAAGTGGTTGTTAACAATCTCTGAGCCATCCGAGAGAAGAATACCATGTATCTTACCCATAATATGGGCAACCTCCATCAAGTAACCCAGAGCATCCATAGTAAAGTCATAAAATACAGGGTTAGCGGGACTACTGAATAGATCAATGCAAAAGGATCCAAGGAGAAAGGGCCCTATTTACAGAGATGGAGGCCAAATCATTGGTCAAGAGAGTTTTCACAACCTAAGTGAAATCATGGAAAGGGCTAGAAAGAAAAGCAACCCGTTCTCACCCTGTCAAGGATGTTAACTCACCAGTGGATGTTGGACATTCTGTTAGGTTAATTCATGGTGTGTACAGTCATACAAATTTGTTCCAACTTCATAAATTTATTTTTCTTGCATGGTCTAAACGAGCTTAGGATTCTTATCTATGTAAATTATAAGATATAAATTACATGTTAATTTAATTTGCACTTATCAGGTCTACTTGGTAACCATCCCATTTTTTATGAAGGCCTTGAGATATGGGAAATTCACTACTAATCCTACTCCTAGGTGGGGCCAGGTTATTTCATGGGGCGAGGTTATTTCATGTCAATATTCCATCCCATAGGCCAGTCGCTAGAAAAGCTAAAGCTGTAGTTTATAGATTATTTTGTCTTCATTATTAGTGGCTTTATGAGGGGTGATGATACTGGAGAAATAATGATTGGATAAATGAACTTCCTTAGTAACTATCCCATTTTTTATGTCTTAATTGTGTGCATCTAATGGATCTAATGGAAATGAGATTTGATCCAATGGAGATGATCATTTTATTGATGGACTATATTTAGATTTATTTTACACTGACTTTTTACATTAGATTTATTTTACACTAACCTTTTTACATTCATGTACAAGTAGAACTAGAACTAGGCTATGATTTAAAGCAAGAGCATAGATGAATTAGAACTAAAACTAGGTTCTGATTTAAAGCAAGAGCAAGATCATTTATGTTGCTTGATTCTACCACTCCCAAATTCTATTATAAATTTATAAGTTTCTCATATCAAATGAATGCTTAAGGTAATGGAAATATTTGTAAATTTACACCTATTTGTGCATGTAATACAAACTCTCCATGAAAATAGTGGTGGAGATATTTATTGTTCAAAAAGTTAGAGAAACGTTTGGAAATAGGAAGTACATGGGTGAAGTAGTTGGATTTGATCAAGAAGATGGTAGGCCTTGATTAGGTTGATGAAAAGCTATAAAATTTATGAATGTGTATTTCTATATGTGTATGTGTCTGTGTTTTTTGGTATTTCTATATATATATATGTGTGTGTGTGTGTGTGTGTTTTCCCTTCTATTTCATATTGAAATATATTTTTATTATCAATATTCTTTCTAGTTGTTTATTAATTTTATGCGTAAAAGAATTTATATGATAAATGTTTTATTATTATTATTATTATGTCATTCATTGAAATTGAATTTGAGTGGGTAGGATTCCATTTTTTCCTCTGAACCGCCCAACATAGCCCAATTGACAATTTATATGATAAAGTTATTTTCATATTATATTAACTTTTTGTTTAAGGTTAAAACCATTTAAAAAAAGAATGAGGAAAATGTATTCCCCAATTGAAAATTTATAGGGTAAGTTTATTTTCATATTATATTAAATTTTTATTTAAGGTAAAAACTATTTAATAAGAAAACTAGAAAAATGTAAATTTATATGGAAAATAAAAGAAATTTTTTTTTTTTTCCTCGAGAAAAAAGCACAATTTTATTACTGCAGGTGAGTATAAAATTACAATGAGAAAAACAACATAGTTGTGTGTTCTGAAATACAAACCCAGTAGTTTGTTTTACAATGACAGATACATAGTGAGAACCTGTGCATGGTCTAAAAGCTGATAAATAACAAAAAACAAATACAAGTTGTTTGTCCTATGAAGAGCAGGCAGATCCTAATAAGCACAAACACTGCGCTGCTAATAGACTTTCCCTCAAAGAAGCTCTGCCAATAGAGAAATGTTTAAACAGTTCTGTTATGGTACAGAAACACATTCAGTCCTTCAATAAAAAACGAGCTAGCGGTTTCACCCTTCTGTATGTAACCAAGAATTGTTAAGTAGCCAGGGAACCCGTTTACGCCAAAGACACTGTGTCCAGCCCACAGTAGAAACCCTTTCAATGTGAAATCCATCACATAAACGCACTCTTCAAGCGCAAAAGAACAGAGAATGCGCTTTTTCAAGTGCTCAACCATAAAAATCAAAGAAAGATTTTGAAACCAGATGAGACTTCGACCCACTGCAAACTGTCAGTCTGTCCATTGAAAACTGTCCATCACCCTGAAGAAACCAGAAAAGAAAACAGTTGTATTTCAAGGTCCTCATCGGCATATAGATGAGATGGTAAGCACACCCCAAAGTAAACAGCCAAAGGCAATATGTTGACCCGCCATCCAAAGAAAACCACAGCCTCTCAGCCTATTAAAGATGGATATGAGAGATCATATATAAAACCAATTAGGTGTACACGGACCCCCTGGAAACTACTATCAGCAGGGAGCCTCCCATAAGATCAAACTATGAAAGTAGCCCACAGACTCCAGTAATGAAGAATCATCACACCTTTTGAAAGGGATCGCAAGTCATTTTGTTGACCAACCAACAGATGAAGAAATGCCCACCCTTCCTCAGAAAAAAACTGTAAAGTCAGCACACTGAGATGATGAAAACAGTAGGCAAAGACAGGCCAGAGCATAATCCAGTAGCCACTAATCGAATAAAGATGGGTGGAAATATTTAGAGATAACACCATCCAAATGTTCTCTGACCCTCCAGATGCCTTCATCCAACAAAAGCCCCCTCTTAGAAGCTTGATCAGCCTTCTCGTTATTTTCACGATAGATATGCTGACATGAGAAAGAGGCAAAGGAATGGAGGATCACCCCAATAGAACGGAACAAATTTTGTAAAAGATGAACTCTGCAGATCTGTATACCTTTTATCCAATTTATCACGTTCAAGGAGTCCCCAAAAACATTTAATTTCCTGCAACCTTTCTCCATAGCGAACAGTAGAAGGATCTTGAGGCTCAGCAGTTCAGCAAAATTATTTGACCCTTCCCCCAGCCCAACAGAGATCTCGTACCAGTATGAATCTGAGAGAAACAGCAGAGCACCTCCCCCACAGAAATTTTGCTGCATAGCTCCATCAAAAAATCCCCAAGGGCTCCTCCTATCAATCTCCAACATGAGGACCTCCCTCTGATTGGCAGCACGAATATGAATAGGGAAAGCAGAGTGCAAACCAACAGTCATGGCACCGACAATCTCAGGAGTACTAACAGAACCATCAAAAAGAAGCTGGTTACGAGCCAACCAACAACCCCATATAACGAGAAGAGGCAGAGCTTTTAAGTTCAGCTTAGCAGTAGATACCCACCACGAATCCCAGGCATGAGAGACAGAAATTCCCTCCCATCTGCACCGGAAACCCAATAACCTAGAACACTCCAACCAAATTCCTTTAATGAAAGGACAGCTGAGGAATAGATGGTTAACTGATTCAACATCATATTTGCATAAGCAGCACCAGCCAGGACCCTGAAATCATCTGAATTGCAACACATCCCAAGTAGGGACTTTATTTTCAAGGACACACCACATAAAAAGGCGAGTCTTAGGAGGACAGTTCAATTTCCAAAGATTCTTCCACCACCACCACACCTCACCCAAAACAACCCCCTCACTAAGCTTTTGGTAGCCAGCTCGGGGGGAATAGATCCTCGAAGGATCAAAATCCCAAGCAATCTTATCATCCCTATCTGAGAGCACAAGATGAGCCTGTTTTAGAGCATGAATATATATCGCCAGAGCCCTCTCATCAAAAACCTCCAGCCCAAGGGAAGAGGCTTGTAACCAAGACTGAATGCCCAACCTTCTCCGAACCAAATCAGCAAGATGGGAGAGAAAAGTAATCCCCTGCTGCCTTAAGGCCTCAACCGTGTGCCTAGGAAGGAGGTGCTGAAGAGAACTACCCATCCAAGGATCCTCACCAACCCACAGCTTCCTGCCATTACCCACATCCCAAGCCAGACTAGATTCCAAAATGTGAAAAGATTTAACAAGAGCCTTCCAAATCACCGATCCCCCAGCAAAATTTTTCCCAGGAGACCTTATCCAATCCACAATGGAAAAAGGAGCAATATATTTGTGAGATATCACCTAAGTCCAAAGGCTGTCACCATTGATGAGCCTCCAACCACCCTTAGCAGCAAGAGCCTGAGAAAAAAGGAAGATATTTTTCAGACCCCAACCACCCAACGCTTTTGTAACAACAATTTTCTCCCACCGAACCCAAGGGGTCACCAAAGAATCATGTTTTCCACTCCACAGGAATCTGAAGCAAATCCTCCTGGCAGCCTCCAAAATACCCTTGGGAATCCAAGACAAAGACAACCAATACACCGGAATAGCCTCCAAAACCGACTTAACTAGAGTCAACCGCCCAGCTCTAGACAACCATTTGTGAGACCAAAATTTTAAACATTTTTCCAGCTTTTCCAGCAACCAGTTCCAGTCAGTTTTCCTATAATCATTGGGTTTTAAATGGAAACCCAAGTAATTCAGGCCAACATCCAAACCAACAGCATTATAGGGGAAGATCCGCGAGAACTCACGTCTCTCCTCATCCCTCAATGAATGAGTAGAGATAGAAGACTTCCCAGCATTCACTTCCATACCCGTAGCTTTGCCAAACAAATCCAAAATCTCACCAATCGTAATAGCATCACGTACCAACCCAGAACAGAAAATTAAAACATCGTCAACAAAAATAAGGTGAGTGATGAAAAGGTTTGGAGCAACCTGAATGCCCTTCAAAGAACCCTGTCTCTTTGCCACATGAAGAGCTCTACTCAAACCTTCAGCAACCAGTAAAAATAAAAGGGGAGAAAGGGGGCAACCCTGGCGCAGCCCTCTTTCAGCATGAAAAAAAGGAGATGCAGCCCCATTGAGCAGAACAGAAAAGGAGACAGTTGTAATACAGCTCATAATCCATCGTATGAAGCCGATACCAAACCCAAGGTGAGTAAGGAGCATACGAATATATAACCAACTTACCCGATCATATGCTTTGGATAGGTCTATTTTCAGTACAGTCCCTTTGAGGTTCTTGGTCTTCATGCTGTGGAGAGCCTCTTGAGCAATCCCGATTGCTTCATGAATTTGACGACCTTCCAGGAAACCAAATTGTTCACGGGAGATATGAGTAGACAAAATGCCTTTGAGTCTTCTCACAACCACCTTGGCTATCACTTTATAGATACAGTTGCACAAAGATATAGGACGGAAGTCAGCCAGAGAAAGAGGGTTATCCACCTTCGGAATAAGAGCTATGAAAGTGGAATTGAAGCAAGCAGGAATCCGCCCAGAAATCCTGGTGTCCTCCACAACTTTCAGCAAATCAGTCCCTAAAATGTCATAAAGAGCCAAGAAAAATTCAATTGACCACCCATCTGGCCCAGGACTTTTGTCTTTTTGGAAGCTTTGAAGAACCTCCTTTAATTCTTTTTCAGAGACCTCCGCCATCAAAGATCTGTTATCAACCTCCTCCACAAACCTTAGAAAATACTGAGCAGCTCTTATCACTTCCGCAAGTGAAGCATGAGCTAGGGCCTTAAAAAGGTCCTTGAAGTGATCAATCCCCAATCTAGCTTTGGCCTCAAAAGAAGTATGCTCAATGCCCTGACCATCTCTTAATTTCCAAATAGTATTAGCTACCTTCCGGCCGCGAGCATATGAATGAAAATAATTTGTATTCTCATCCCCACTAGCCAGCCAAGTGGCCCTACTCTTCAGCCTCCAAGATTCCTCCTTATCCATAAGAAGGGAGTTCCTTCTTTTTTCAAGTGAGACAAGAGTGTCTTTATCAACTTGGGATTGATAGCCACCCCCAATGCCCTCATAAATCAATCGAAGATCCTCTTCCACCTGTTTCAACTCCACATCCTCCCTCTGTCTCTTAGCATCCGACCAAACTTTCACAGCAACCTTAATGCGTTTTAAATTTTCAGCAAATTGGAAAGCAGCAGAAAGAGGACTATCCACCCTAAAAGGAATCCAGCAATCAAGAACTAAATCTTTGAAGGAATCATCCCTGAGCCAAATTTTGATGAACTTTAAAGGGCTAGGGGGCTGCCTAGGCCCGATCTTTAACTCAAGAAAGATAAGAAAATGATCAGAAGCACCCCCACTGCCAATCCACTGCCTAATCATAAAAGGGCTGTCCACAATCTGCTCAGCCACCAGAAAACGATCTAGTCTCTTTGTTATTCTGTCTTCAGCACATCTATTATTCCTCCAAGTAGGTTTCAGCTTGATGGGCTCAATGTCCAGCAAGTGATTCTCCTCCAATTTTTGAGTGAAAAAACCAGTCAAAGAATCGATTTGTGCATGAGGTCCCCATACCTCTGACTGGCCCAAAGAAAAATTCATATCCCCACCTAAAATTACCGAGTCTCTCTTGATTAAAGAGTTATTCAAGAGGGAATCCCAAAAAGGGATTCGGTCCTGATAAGGGCCATAAATATTAAAAATATTGAAAGCTTCACCAAGCTCCAATGACAGGAAATTTATTCCCAGGACCGACTCCATACCCCAGAAATTTTGTGATTTGATTGTTTTTTCATTCCACCCGATAGCCAAACCACCTGACCTTCCTCTAGCATCCAAAGACTCAAAAGTCCAACCAGGCAGCCAACCTTCCAGTCTAGCTTTGACCACCAACCCAGCACCTAAAGTCTCTTGTAGCAGGATGATATCAGGACATTCCAGGAAGATAATTCTCCGGAAAGCAGCTTTCTTTTGGGGACCTGCCAAGCCCCTGCAATTAAATGACATTATCTTCATTAAAAACCCGGCTTCAGGGAATGGCTTGCTCTAAGCGCCCTGTCAATCGAAATCTGCCTCCCATCATGAACATCCAACATAGCTCGATCCTGTGCTTTTGCCAAAAAAGAGATCCTACCCCTGCCCCGAGTAGAAGGGGATTTTCCCTTCCCAAACCCACCAGCACCTTTTTTGGCACTAGATCTCAGGTTATATCCAGTGACCAAAGGGGCTGTAGTAACCACCGAGTCCAACAGCTTGTCACCTGGGTCAAAAAATGATACAGAAGCCTTCTCTTGGAGAGCAGGCAGCAAAACAGGCTGAGAAGAGATATTAGGAACAGCACAAGAGACCATTCCACCAACATCCTTCCTACCTGAGAATGAAATCGAAACAGAAGACTAAAACAAATTTAAAGAGAAATTTAAGGCAGGAGAGAAAGGAAAAGAGCCCAAAAGTGAACGGTTCAAAACAGAGAATACTTCATTCAACAAAACATCTTCCTTCAGATGAAAATATGCTCCAACATGTCGGCTATGAACCTCCACAACATCGAGTGCTCCACACCCAGCATCCTGAAAGAGAGCCTCCTGCCCAGTAGAAGGGCCAGAAAACACACTCGGCCCCTGAAGATCTATAGCAGACGGCATTCAAGAACCAAAGTCATCAGAAAAATACTGTTCTGCATTTGAAAGGTCTGAACAAAGAGCTGATTGTGAGTTGTGAGGACGGAAGCCAACCACCTTCTTCTGAGGTGCCTCCACATGAGGATCAGACCCCCGGCTTTTGGCAAATCGAAAAGTAGAACTACATTCATATGTTGGATGTCCGTAAACATGGCACCGTCGATAGCGAAAAGGAACCTTTTTATAGTCAAGGATCTGCTTAATATCATAGTGTCCCCAATGGAGATTCATAAATTATGCAAGGACCTCTCTAATGTTAATCATCACAAGAATCCTTGCTACCCGCCTGAGATTCGTCTTAATGAAGGAAAGGTCTGCCTCTAAGAAGACCCCAATAGTATTACCTATACCACATAGGTGCTCCTCTGTCCAATAGTGAAGAGGCAAACCAGGTAAATGGACCCACAGTGGGACCGAATCCACCCTTTCCCTGCTGGCATCAAAGAGCGGATGCCAAGGTTTAAAGAGCAAGGGAGAGTTATCAATAGACCAACACCGTTGAGTCACCCACTAGAGATGTTCAGAGCGCAAGAAATGAAAAGCAAACCACCCCTTTGAAAGGGAAACCACCTCAGGCACATAACCAAAACTGGATTTCCAATGTGCATCAGCCTAGGAGACTATAGTTTTCAGGGAAAAATGCCTCCCCACAGCCCTACCGACCAGTGTTCTGCCAGCCATAACTGAAACATGTTCCCATCCTATGTCTTCACCCAAGACATAGTTATACTTAGCATTTTTAATCTTGATCCATTTATTTTTTCTACGCCTCTGCTTCAACACTTCAGTCTCTTTACTAGTATTTGGACTCGTCCCTTTAGTTGTTTCAGAAACAAAAATGCCGCTCTGTTCTGCCCAACTTATGGGTCTAGGGGAAGCTCTCACACTCACCTTCTCACCAAAACCATTCACACTTCTGAACACAGGCACAGAGGGATCCAGGTCGATGCCAAAAACAGAGGAAGAGGCTCCCGATAAGTCACCCAGGTCCACGTTCAAATGCTAGATGGGTTCTTTCCCCATGATCAAAGGAAGGATGTGTTCATTCCCCTTCAGATCTTGAAACGTATGCAGGTCTGAGCTGTTATCAACAGGCATATAGCCTCCCGCCCTTCCATCTAACCCTGCATTGAAAATCAAGGGCGACAGCCTCCCATCCGAGAGAATCGGGGGCTCCACCGCTCCTTGTGAATAAACACCTGACAGCCCTCCGGACCTGGAGCAGACAGGGTCAGAAGTAACGCAGCTCCCCTACACAGAGTCAGACAAAAACCTGAGCTGTTTGTCGGATACTGAGGCGCGCCTATCGCCATTCGAAAAAACCAGTCTCCCGCCCAGAAGCATCGTTCACTCATCTCCTAGCTTCCTCCTAATCTTACTACTTGAAAATAAATAAAAGAAATTATACAATATTTTATGTTAAATTATGAAATATATCATGATAATTTTGTTGAATTAAACTATTAAAAAATTTGTAATGTGCACATGTAAGAAAAATTTTTAACCCCTATTTTATTATAAAGATCATAAAAAATTATTTTATTTTCAACAATAAAAATATCTAAAAATATATATTAATTATCTCCACCTTTTCCCTTTTTATCTATATAAATTTGTCCTTTTTATAAATCTACTAAACTTTAACTTTAACCCTGATCTTTAACTTTTCTCTTCTCTAACTTTAACTTTTATCAGTTGTATAATTCTTTCAAACCTTTCATTCCGAAAAATTAAAAGAATTAAAATAAAATGTTAATAAAATTAGAAACTTTAAATATATGAGAAAAAATTCCCCATATAGTTTAGCTTTTCATTCAAATTGGATAATTCATTTTTTTATTTAAATTAATTATACATGTAAAAAAAATGTTATCTTTGTTCATAGTGTTGATAAATATCATTATTATAAAGTTTACATAAATAATAGTTTGATAATTCATTTCAATATGCTTATTTTATTTTATTATTTAATGATTTGATACTTATTTGGTTTTTGAGTATTAGTTATTTTATTTTATTTTTGCTATATATGTAATTTTTTAAATTATTATTATTATTTTGAAGTTTCTACATGCATGAATTCAATATTTATGAGAACCTTAATATCATTTATCTCAACCACCCAACCCAAATACAATTCACAATTTTATGAAAAAAAACCATTTAAAAAAATATTAATTTGAATACTAACAGATAAACAAATTATATCAATAATTATTTTGGAAATAAGGCACCAAGACTTATAATAAAAAAAAATAAAACTAAAAAAAATAATCATAACTATATGATGAAATATAAAAATATTGAAATCTTAAAAACATCCTTATTCATTTTATAAGTACAACAAATTTAGGAATATAAAAATATTTTCCTGAGAAAAACGTAAATGGTTGATAGTTGTCGTTCCTTCCCAGATAAGCACAAACAAATGCCCAGTTAATTAGAAGTATATCATGATGGCATTGTTCAAATCCAATAATTCTGCAAAAATAATCTATGTGTGTTATTTCAGGCCTACTAAATACCATGAATAACCTTCTTTCAAATATATATAGTCTATCTGGACAATACATGAATGATTCACTATCGTATTCGCCATGCGTTTACTTCAAATATAAAACATATTGAAAGAAAACCCTGCATTACAGGGTCTGCCCTTGCCCTTGTCCATATTACTACTGTATTTAAGCCCCCATAAGTTCCCAAGAGTTTCGAGGATTTACCAATTCTTTGCCTTCTTTGCAATGAGTAGGAATGTACAAAATCATATACTTTATCAGAAAAGTTTTGTACCTTCAATTGACGACAATCCAACTCCCGCGTCAACACTAATAAATAAAGATCGCCTGAAATCTCCGAACTTGCCACAAAGTTCAGCCATTTTTTCCTCTTCACAAACTCAAGACAAGGCCACAGTAAAATCCCAATTAAAGTTGCATTGATATTGGCAGCCATCAATTTAAAAGAAGCAACTGCTACCACCCAATAACAACAAAGGTATTAGAAAAAGGAGAATAAATCCAACAGTTCTAAGAGGAAATTTATAGGGGCGAGCAAGTCCTGGCTTCTTGATTCTTAATCATTTAAAGGCAGCAAACTCTGCAAACATACCAAAGCAATAGAGATAATTCTCAGCTGCTACAATTTCTTGAATTTTAAATGATGATTGTACAAGTACTCTTGAATAAAAAAATATAACTAGAGCCTCTAGAACACTCCATATTAATGGAAAAATGAGAAACCCGAAAAGTGTTAGAAGAGGACCTCCAGCCCTCACAAAATCTTCTACACCAAAACATCCACCTGAAACTTCATAGAATATCATAAACATAAGAGCCACAACGGGCATCTTCTGATTAAGACACTCAATCTTCTAAACCTTGGGTGTAGCCCCACATGAGCTAGTATCTTCTGAACCTAAAACTTCACCCATTTTATAAAACCCCATTTTAAACTTTTAAACCCCATTTTAAACCTGAAGGAGAAACCTTAACTCTCTTTTTTCTGCTTCCTTCAGTTCCTTGGTTATCTGATTTTCAGGCTTGAGTATTGAAACCATGAATGACTCACCTATTTCCTCTTCGGGTAAACCCATCTAAATTTTTTTGAATATTTCCTACTTCCAAAAAAAGTCATGCAAAACCCTCTCCCAGTTTATCAACAATCGACTCATAAAATTACATTGAAAATAAGAATGAAAATGGGTGAAATGAAACTGATGGAGGGATTAATTCAGTAGAGAGTAAATATAATAAAATACTTTGAATGATATGGGCACGATATCCTACGTGTTAGCCCCCCATAAATTTCTTGACATGCAAGCAGGGGGCTAAGTTGTTTATTGAGCCTTCAAGGAATTCATTTCCCCCTGAAAACACATCATCCTTGAAGCCTCTTCATGCTCCATGCCCGTTGATTATTCTCCTCTGCTGTTCTCAGGTCAATAAGCCTCATTGATGATGACAAATTATGCTTCTGAAGGTTTTCTTTTGCCCCTTGTACCCCTGCAGGATTTTCCATTTCATCCCTTTCCTCAAGTTTTCTAGGCCTCCTCTCCACCCCAAAATCCCTCCCCTAATCCTTCTAAACCATCCCAAATCTCTTTCAAACCATACCCACACCCTTGTTTGGTCTCAAAAACCTCTCATCCCCTTTACCGTTACACTTTCTGGCCTGAAATTGCACTAACAAAGGTTAAAAAACCCACATGTTGACATATATGGGTCTTAGCCCCCTTCAGGCCAGCCCCCTTAACGTTTCCCTCCACGTGACCCAGTGTCGAGACCAGGCGCCAAGGCGCAAGGCGATTATTGCAAATGTATATCGGGAGCGGTTAAAACTGTCGATCTGTACAGATCGGACGGTCATCGCGGTCCCACATCGTCCACCATTCTACCCGTTCGCCACCCCGATTGCAGATCCGCCATCCATTTAACCGTTGATCTGACAGCTCACAGTACACCTGTCCCGGTGGTCCCCGTCTGTGCTCTATTCGGAAACCACCGGTTTCCATCGCACCACTTTGGAAGGGTGGGCGGTTTTCCCCATTTCACAGCGATTCCACTCATCAAATGACGCGTGGCTCCGTGCACTATTCATAAACCGCCCTCCATCACGCATTATCGTTCGTCCAAAGATCCAGCGTGATATCGTTATACACCATCCGATCTGGGGCGGGTCATCCGATGGTCAGCGCGCCATGAAGTTGCATGAAAGTTAATCTGAGGCAATCGTACCCCTAGCCCACTTTCCGCTGCCCTTCGACACGTCCTCCACCGTTGATCTCCTCCTGAGATTGGACGGTCCAGATTTAACCACACGCCCCGCCGTTGACCCCGTACCGCCATGTCATATTTCCATGCATTTCCATCGTATATTCACCTGTCCCTTCATATATATTTCATTCCAAGGTCGATATTTAAGGTTTTTCATTTGATTTTCCATCTGCACCACCTTCCAACTATTTTTCCCACTGTTTCCACCACTCTGCAAGTTTTCCATAGCATTTCTCGCCATTCCTCCACGGTTGCATCACCATCCCACAGGCCATCAAAGCGTCCCCAGCATTGTTTTCTTAACAGGTTTTTGTGTTTTGTAGGGTTATCGAGTGATGAAAGCCACCATGTTTACACAGTATTTATTACAGCGGCCAAAAAATGCAGAAAGGACCGTGTGCAGAGTTCGAAGTAACGAAGCAAAGCCTAGGAAGGCGATTGATATGATCGCCATTTAAAGAGTAGGGTTAAACTCCGCGAAACCTTCCCAGAGCCATCAAGGCACCAGGTTGAAGATATCATGGAGCACACAGAGGGTACAGCACGCAAAAATTTATGTATAACAGGGTTTTCACATCAGCAGAATGTTTTCCCCATAAAGGACAGAGTGCCCATGCAGCTTTTATTCTATACCGTGTTCCTAGAGAATTTCCCCTCTACAGCAGTCCTATGCTATCAACAACATTTGTAGCATAGTATGGCAGATCTTAGCATCATGATTCTACGTTTTTTGTTTAATTCATCAGAAGTACTACAGAGTACTGCAGCCAAAGTACATCAGAGACATACCGGAGTAAATGGAAGCCTAGAGAAGACCACTCTTTCACCCAAAGAGTGCCAGAGATAAATGCACAGGGTTTAAACATAATGGGCTTCAGCCCTCTTTCTTTTCTGAGTTTAATGCTTCATTTAGTGTTTCACCTACCTTCTCTGCTCCACTGGAGCTATAAATTCATGAAGAAACTCATTGTAAAGGTTGTTGATCAGTTATCAGAGAATTGCAAGCTATTTCTTCTGAGACATAGTCTCTATATAAAGTTGTAAGATAGGTTGAGGAAGATGTTTTCTGACTGAGTATCCAGCTATTGGCAATGTTGTACTTGACTGGTGTTGCTTTTTAATATGACAAGCACATTTCTTTGGATCCTGATCTAAAGCAGCGGTGATTTTTTTTAATCTCTGTATTTGTGTTTAACTTGCATTCCATTTCATTTCATTTCTATTGGCTTGCATCAGAAATCTGGCATAGGATTTAGCCTTGTTAGGTACCCTATGTTTCTGCTCTCCTTGCCTTTGATGTTTTCTACTAAATGTGTTATCTAAGAGTTTACTTCAGTTAATTTAACCAGTGTAGTGGATGTTATTTCCTGCTAGCTGATGTATGAATTAAATGAATCTATTCTTAGATGTTCTTGTTAGGATTTAGCTGGAAGATTTGGGAACAATGGGGATTAGAGTTAGCCCTGTCCACTAGGATCCTTGTGCAACCAGCTGGCCTTTTTAAGATCCCTCAAGCTGGAGGTCGAAGCATTGAGAGTTCAAAGTCTCTCTCTGATCTTAGGTCTTTAACTTTGTGTTCTAAATCTTTATTGCTTCCTCCTCTCTTACCATTCCATACCACACCATCATCTTTAATATCCAATGTTTTAGATGACTAGCCCAACTGAAAGCCTGCACATTGAATAGCAAGTAAACCCTTTCCTGAATCCATTGCCCAATGGTTTTGAATGCTCCCTGGAATACTTCACCTCTGCCTAAATCATCTTTGCTCATCCTTGTCTTACATCGAACCCTTCTTTCCTGATGACCAACAACCAAAAAAAAAATCAAACAAACAAACCTTGTGCCTATAAATAGCCTAATATCTTAAACTTTTGAGCTTCAAAGACATAAAACCTTTGCTTACATAGAGAGATCCCTCTCTGGACCCAGGAGGGCTAGATCCTGAGGTCTGAAAGTGGTTTTATGTTGTCTCATCTTTTGGTCTTGCCTATCTGGCCAAAACATGGGAACCCCAACATAATGGCGACTTTGCTGGGGAAAATCTGAGTACCTTCCATATTACTACATCATAAGAGCATAAAAAACCTACAATCTCTGGTTAGGTTGGCAGTTAAACACTCCTATTCACAGATCAACCTCTATACCATTGTTGTGTTTTCTCCCACACTCTTAGACAGAGTCTGGAAAGGGCCAGGTAGCCTCCAGATCTCACACTCTTTCAGAGGTGACATATCTGGTAAATTCCCTCCCAGTCAATCTCTGGTTAGAGTTTGTTGTGTTTGAGGTTATTCCTGAAAGGGGACATCTCATAAGCACTGTGGTGGACAGTGTACCCTCCAGAAGCATCCTAAAACTTCCACCTGGCGACTCCATAATTCCTAAACGATTAAAAGACTCCACTGGTGATCAGTAGACCTGCTGATTATCTTGGTTCACATAAGACTCCACTAGGAGACCAGCCTCCAATACAACATCAACCACAATAGAAGTAACAAGTAGGGTTAAGCTGCTTGGCTAGAAAACAACATTCTGGCTTCAAGAACCATTCATACAAGAGCTTATCCTAACCCAAAACCCCCTAAAATAGTTGACAACCCTGAGAGCATCCTCAAGAGATCTCCTGTACTTGAAATACCAACTATTTCCAGCCACATCCATAGAGCTGACTCTACACCAGAAGACTTTACAGCTCTATCAGACCCATTTTTTGACCTAGGCACTCAAACCAGTTTACCAAGAACTAGGTCATTCAGTGTCCTAGACCAGCCAGACCTTGAGCTTCCTGTTTCACCACCTCAAAGTGGTAAACACCTTTGGGATAGACAGACCCCTCCATCTACACCTCCTGATATCCAATTCATTCAAAACTTGGGACTCATTCATCCTAGATCTGCTCATCAGTCTTCTGCTGGTCATAGCATCCCTCTCATCCATATACCAGCTGCTCAAGCCAACCCTTTACCTTATCAGAACATCATCATGGCAGCCTGGTATGCACCTCTGGTTTTACCTCAGCCTCTAGTACCCTTACCCAACGATTATCAATCAAAGATCCCACACTTCACTGCAAAATAGTCTACCACAGCTCAACACCATGTAGATAGGATGGAAGATTCTTTTGACTACATGGAAATAGATGATGAAACAGTCAAAATGAGAATATTTTCCCAGAGTTTAGGAGGTGATGTGAAGAAATGGTTCAAATTGCTACCTCCTAATAGTATTCAAGACCTCCCAACCTTATATCAGACGTTCATAAACAAGTGGGAAGTTAAGGCAAATCCTCTCCAAATCCTAGCAGAATACAAGAACCTGAAAAGAAATGTAGGAGAGAGTGTCCAGGACTACTCTACAAGGTTTAACAGCATTTATAATGCTCTTCCTCCACACATGAAACCTCCCCTAGGTATGGTTTTAGTAAAGTACCCCGAAGGCCTTAATGTTGACATGGCCTACCAGCTTAGGGAGAGGGATTACAACACATTGGAAGACATGAAAAAAGGAGCAGTGAGTGTAGAGGAAAATCTGATTGAGAAGAAAGCAAGATTGAGAGCTGAGAAAATGGTAACATATAGAGATGAAAATGTAGCTTCCACATCTGACCCCAATAATGACCGCATATCCAAGAATGTAGAGAAGCTACAACAAATGGTGGAAAAAATGGTTGTCACAGTTAGTAACCTAAGCAGAAATCAAAACCATAACCAGAACCAAAACTTTAGAAGAAACAATGCCACTCCCAACAGACAAAGAGAATCAGATCAGCAAGTTATTCCCCCATTCCAAGAGAACTTTCTTGATGAATATGAGGGAATCATAGAAGATTCTGAGAGAAACACCATAAACATGCTTGAAACAAAAGATTCAATCCATAACTGTTACACAGAATAAGATCAGCCCTCACCCTCATATTGGGATGAGGAAAGATCAGAATCTGAGGACTACAGACTTGGATTTGAAGATGCCATCATGCAGGTCAGAGAACAATATGAACTTAGAAGCAAAAAGAGCCTAGACACTGCCAAACCAAAAGCTTCTGAGTTACCATCAAGAAAATACCTGAGAAATCTTCTAAAGCAGCTGCTAAAAGTAACAAATTAGCAGTTGAAAGCTCTGGGAAGAAAAAAGAAGAAGACAACAAAAACATTGATAAACAAGGTCAACCAACAAGCAGTACCAACATTGCAGTTATTACTCCTGATAAAACAGTTTCTAACACTGTACATAGTGATAATCAGCACACTGATTCAGCCACTAAGGTGGTGACTAACAAAATAGAGTTGAACATTCCAAAGAGTCAGTCCACTTTCAATTTGGAGAGTGAGATTGGAAAAATTAAAATCTCTGTCCCACTCTCTAAGTTGGCCACTCAGGATGTATATAAAGGCCAAATTTTGAAAGCATTAAAGTTAGGAGAGAACAGTGACACTGTAAATCTAAGTGACGATCAACCTGCCCTTCTGTTTGGTCCAAAGATACAAGGAAAGTTTCAGGAAGGGGCAGTGACACCTTTCTATATCAGTCTCAATATCCATGATAAAATTCTACACAATGCAATGCATGATTCTGGAGCATCACACAACCTGATGCCTAAATTAGTGATGGAAAGATTAGGCCTAGAGATAATCCGTCCCTATAAAGACCTATATTCATTTGACTCTAGCAGAGTAAAGTTTCTTGGCCTAATCAAAGACCTGTGTGTAAGCCTTACCCAGATTCCAGCAAAATGTATGGTCATGGATGTTTTTGTGGAAGATGTGCCACCCAAGTATGGCATGTTATTATCAAGATCATGGGGAGCCAAGCTACAAGGAACAATGCAGATGGATGGGGCTTATGCCACAATCCCAATTTTTGGCCAACTTAAAAGACTGTACAAAGAGGCATAAATGAAATTTATGGTCAGTAGCCCTGAAAATCTTGAAAATTTACCTTTATACTCTGTACATACAGACCTTGACTCCTTCATCCTTTGTAATGATGAATCCTCAGAAGGGTCAGAGTCCAAAAACAGAGATACAAACAAGGAAACAGAACCCATGGATTTTAACATAATGGATACTCTAGACTCGGAGGAGAATGATATAGGAAACTCGGAACAGTGCACTGAAACAAAAACTTAGAGCGAACCTGAAAAAGAATGCAGTCAGCCGATTAGTCACCCTTCACAAGTTCATAAACCACACCAAGAACGAAACGATGATAAACCCGAGAATGAAACCTTATGGGAAATGAATTTCGATGGGTCATGCACCAAGAGAACTGTTGGAGCAGGAGTGTGGGTGCATAACACGGAGAGTGGTTACACAGAGAGCCATGCATGTAACCTGCACTTCAAGTGTACAAACAACATTGCAGAGTACGAGGCTCTTATCCTAGGCTTAAACCTGTTGAGAAAATTAGGAGCATGTACGATAACTGTGCGGGGGGACTCTAAGCTGATCATTAAACAGGGGAATGGTGAATATACAATAAAACATCCTAGACTTAGGGCATACAGGTATGACGCTATGGATCTATTGAAAACTTTTGTGGAATACGATCTGGTGTTTACCCCTAGAGGTCAGAACGAAATTGCAAATGGACTAGCCTGCATGGCTAGTTTGTATCATAAGCCTCCCAGTGACCAACAGATCATCATTCAGACCAAATTCAGACCTGAAGTGCCGGACGATGAAAAATATTGGCAGGTCTTTGAGGGCGATAAATAGATCGAAGATTTCTTGGTAGGCAGAAACGAGTTTGAATTTTCTGATTCAGACTCTAAATCTGATAGTAGCTGCCTAAGTGAAGAGTCTACAGATGAGGAAGAACCACCCTGTAACATAGAAATAAACACTTTAAACGAAAAAATTGGAAATCCAAACGAAAAAGTTGAAGCCGCAGATAGTGAAGAAGTAGAGGTGCTGCAGACCAAAGATAAGAACATACCCGAGGTTTGGCGCCTTTGGAGGACCTTTTTGACTTTGATGATGTAGCAAAAAAGCCCACTATAGAACATGCAGACTCTGATGTTGAGGAATGCAACATAGGCACTGAAGATAAGCCCAAAATTATTAAATTGGCTTAGTCCCTTCCTGCAGACATGAAAAAGAAATACATTGACCTATTCAAAGAATTCATTGATGTGTTTGCTTGGAGTTATGAGGACTTAAAGGCCTATGAAACAAACATTATACAGCATAAAATACCCTTGAAAGAAAATCAGAAGCCCTTTAGACAAAAACTCTGCAGGATAAACCCAAAACAATTGCCTGCAGTTGAAAAAGAGATTAAGAAAATGTATGAGGCAAGTATAATTGTGCCTGTGAGGTTCTCTGATTGGGTATCAAACCTAGTGGCTGTGAGAAAGAAAACAGGGGAGATCAGGCTGTTTATTGATTTCAGAAACCTTAATAGAGCCTCACTCAAAGACAATTACCCTTTGCCTAAAATGGAACACATCCTTCAGAGGGTAGTAGGCTAAAAAAGGATCTCCCTGCTAGATGGTTTTTCAAGTTACAATCAAGTCTTAGTAATCCTAGAAGACCAACTCAAAACAGTCTTTACCACTCCATGGGGCACTTTTATGTATGTAAAGATGCCTTTTGGATTGATGAACGATGGTGCAACCTTCCAAAGAGTAATGGACATAGTTTTTTCAGATGAAATAGGAAACTTCATTGTCATCTATCTAGATGACATAACAGTCTATTCCAATACTGAGGAAGAACACCTAGAACACCTGAGAAGAGTGTTTGAAAAATGTAAAAGGTTTTGTCTGTCACTGAATCCTAAAAAGACTATATTTGGGCTGCAAGAAGGTAAGCTTCTTGGCCACATCATATCTGAGAAAGGGATTAGGATAGATCCAAAAAGAGTTGAGGGAATACTACAAATCACACACCCGAGAAACATCAAGGAGTTACAGTCCTTTATTGGGAAAATCAACTTCCTCAGAAGGTTTATTCCCAACTTAGTTGAACACCTTAGGAATATGACCAACATGTTGAAGAAAGGTGTGGGAGTTAAGTGGACTTTTGAAGCTAATAAATCTTTTGAATCAGTTAAACTTGCACTCACCCAGGCTCCTGTCCTAATTAGCCCAGATTTCTCAAAAGATTTCCTGATTTTTTCATTTCCCTCCAAGCATACGATAGCTGCAGTTCTATTGCAGAAAAATCCAGAGGGAATGGAACAACCCATTTCTTTCTTCAGCAAAGCACTCAGAGATGCACCCTTGAAATACAACATAATGGAAAAACAAGCCTATTCTCTGATTAAGGCCTTGAAAGACTTTAGGGTGTACATACTACATTCCCACACCATAGCCTATGTACCCAACATAGTGGTTAAAGAAATCTTGTCCCAAGACCCAGATGGAAAGAGGGGCAAATGGATTGCTATGATCTTAGAGTACGACCTTGAGATAAAACCCACCAAACTGATCAAAGGTCAGGGCCTAGCTCAATTAATGGCTGAATCAAATCTACAAGCCCTAGACATTAACATGGTAGATGCCTTGGATGAGCAGCAGGGATTACCTGATCCCACTATTGAGGAGAAGTTTCAGAGCTCTCCTTTGTATTCTGACATTCTGTATGTGCTTACACACCTCAATGCCCCTCCTGAACTATCAAAGACCAAGGCCAGATTCTTAAAACTAAAGGCCAGAAGTTATTGTATTCTGAATGAATGTTTATACTGGAAGAATGAAAATGGCCTATTGCTTAAATGTTTTCTTGAATCTAAAGCAGAAAAGATTAAAAAAGAATTCCATGCAGGAGAGTGTGGAGGTCACCTGAACTGGAAAGCCACTGCAAACAAAATACTTAGAGCTGGCTACTATTGGCCTACACTCTTCAATGATATCCATAAGATGATAATTCCCTGCCACAAATGCCAGATTTTTGAAGGAAAAAGAAAACTCCTCCCCTTACCTCTACAACCCATCACTGTTGAAGGTCCCTTTATGCAATGGGGCCTAGATTTCATAGGATAAATTCACCCTGCTTCTTCTGCACAACACAAATGGATCCTTGTTGTGTAGATTAATCCGTCTTGCGGACAAGACCGATCTCTCTAGTACAAAAGGTAACTAGCAACAAACAGCCAATTATACTAATATCTCTCTAAGCATATAAGATTTATAAAAATACTATACGGGCGTAAGGCCTACCTTATGTCCAACGCTTGCTTGATTTCGTCGAAGTCCTTCCCGTGCACTGAAATAACGTTCCTCGTGAATCTGCAATCACAAACAAGCAAAAAAGATTAAGCGGGACTTGTATAGACATTATCATAAATCATACTTATCATAATGATCAAGGAATTTATGAAATAAACCATGAATCGACAAAGCTTAATGAGAGAAATGAGTATATTTGTATTAACTTCAAATGTAGAAAACCTTTCACAACTTGTGCCTTGATGTTGTGTAGGTCCTCCCGGGGTCCGAAGCAGTGAATCTCTTCTACTTTGACAAGCATTGCACTCTTTGAACCAAGACAAATGGAGATGAGTGATTTAACCTCGTAGTAAAGTCTTAGTTAACTAAGTCTCGAATCTCAACAAGCATTTAACTTCAAATCTCATAAGCTTGAACTCCCTTTGAGGCTACCCAAGGCCTCTTTTTTATAGTGGGAAAAGAGGAGGTTTCTTGTTCCAAATATGAAGGGATAGAATCCTCCTTCAAAGGGATAAGCTCCTTACATCAAGGGTTAGCTCCATCAAGTGAGGGATGCATGAACCTTCTCAAAGCGTATCCATTCCCCGAAGAAATTCCCATCCGCATCTTCTAGAAATTTATCAGAATTCATCTTTTATCTTTACTTTCTCGCCTTTTTTATGTTTTACAGGGGTCCGCACCCATTACACAAAGAAAGTGCGTTATGGTTCCGCATGTGAGCCTGAGATTTAGGTGCGGGACCGCAGGGAATACATAGAGAAAGTGCGATACCAATTCTTAGGTGATTTTTAGGGATTTTCTTCGATTTTGAAGCTTGATATGAGGAGTCGGTATATTGGACTTGCAAAAGGAGGAAGTATGAGTAACAATGAGCTCATACAATGCAGAGAATGTCAAGGTGACGAGTCAAGTGTAACAAATTGCCCCCCTAAAAGTGAAAAAGTCCGGAATAGATGAAGTCGTAGTCCGTCATATATGAAGAGTGCAAGATCTTTTATCATTTCAAAGATCATCTCCGTGGACACCCCAGCTACGGTACTGTAAAAACATTCAATGCAAAGTATATACATGTATATGTCATCACCGAGGTAGGCATTCCCATACTCGTATAAAAACTAACTATAAACTAATTGAAATCGTTCGATACAGGGAATGATTTTGAATACATCATAGTACAGAGATATGTAGACACAAGATGGACGCGACCATCTCGTTTATCAATAGTCTCATCGTATAGATGACAACAAAATTCCCTGCACATGATGGTGGAAACTAGATCCGGTGGTCTTGATTTTCGCATCTCGAACTCGATATCGATTCTATCCATGTGAATGAATGTGTCGAAGTCAAACATGGTAGAAACCACTTGATTACCAAAGTCAATGATATGAACTGTTAACAAGTGTGAGAGAAACCACTAGTAATGTCAATGGCTCTCAAAGTACTCAAGACGGTACCCATGAAATGTGAATGAATGAGCTGAAGTCGAACATGATCACGCGAGTCATTCGATCGAAGGTCATTGATGCAACTTTGTCGTCGAAAGCGAGAAACTTCGCCATTGAGGCATGCGTATTTCAAGGTACTAACGATTTCTCGGATCAACTTCCTAGATAGTGTGCCGATGTCGATAGAAAGCGATCCTGTCGTAGGCAAGCCCACAACACGAAATCATAGATCAAGTTTTGAAAATATATTGGCAAGGACCGACTGGGGATGGTCAAAGATGGATGATAGATATTTTGCGGATGAATGGTTTTATTTAAACTCGTTCTCTTGGACACATAACGACAACTGCAGCATGGCTTGGTGACAATTGACCCAAAGCTAATACTCAGAAACCGACCGAAAATTTTCACTGTGGTTTGATTAATCTGCTAGGCAAAGGATTTCCCAACCCGTGTGAATATAAGTGTCGTGTCCAAGAGTGGTCGACCCGAGTTTTTCGACAATTTAAAAATACAACAAACACGCCCATTTTTCTCTCTTTTCCCCCACCATTTCTAGCAAGTACCTCTTTATTTTTGACAAGCTTCGAGGAGGATAAACATTTGCTTGTTATAAGCTCGTCCTTCCGATGAGTCCAACTTAGTTTAAAATTCGAACCCTAAGAAGGAGTGGTTCGTTCCGTTGAAAATTAAACGGGTCCTTTCATCGTTAAGTTTTTAACGAGTCCAAAGTATAGGAGAAACTCGGTGTTTTTCAGCTTTAGGGAGTCGAAGAAAAACTTAAGAAAACTCCATGGGTGTTCTTTTTCGTAAATTTAGTCTCTCGAGCCCGAAAAAGGGATAAAATAATGCGGGAGAGAACTCTATTGACCATATTTAGTCAATGTATACCTTTTTTCGTAAATAGTCCATTTCGACCAGTAAAAGGGGTAAACTTATACCCGAAGGGACGACTGTTCATTTACTTTAACGAGTTTGAATAGTCAAGTACTCGACAATCTTTTCATATTTAGAGAGTCCGAAAAGGGCTTAAAGAGGACTCCAAAGTTTTCGCTTTTTTCGTAAATTTTTGGAAGAGTCCGAAAAAGTGATAAAAGTATGCTCTTTGTTGAAAAAACGATCATTTCACACAAAAAAATCATGTTTCGCACAAAAACTCAAAACATTACACATACCCTGTTTAAGATAAATAAAAAATGCTTTTCAAAAATATCCCTTTTAAAGTGAAAAATAAATAAATTAAAAATTCATTCATTCGAAAAAACTTATAAAAAGACTTTTTTCTATTTCATTTTTACCGTTCAGCTTGTAGAGTGAAAAGTAAAAAGCTTTTTGGTTAAAAAATTCCCGTGAAGATTTCGGGAAAAATTCAACCATTTGAATCGAAAATACATCACTGTGTAATCCACGACCTCCTTATCTTGTTTTTTCATCCGTTTGAAATTCATTTTTAGGCTTTAGTTTGATTTTTTAGGGCAAAAATTGGTTCAAAAATCGCGCTCGTTGTCTCAAAGCAGGCGTGAACACAAGCTAGCTATGACCTCGATTTTTTTCTCAACGGGAAAAAAATCGAGGCATCGCACCCGGCACATTCACGTGTGGAGCTAGCGCTCTGCTGTTTACAAGAACAGTGTCGGCACCGCGCGGTCATTTTTAAAACACGGTTTTCTCATTTTTTCTGCCAAAAATTTCTCAAATGAAATCATTCTAATTTCTGTCTTATTTTGTGTTGCGTGATTAACAAGATGCTTATTTGGCGAGAAAGAGAACATGAGGAAGTGGATGAAGCCGTCCTCGCTCATTTTCCCACACAAAGGGCATTAAAAGCATGTTGCTTATACAAATTCGGGCCATCTCCGGCAGTGAAAGGGCACAAGTGGAACTCTTAACATGGTTGGTAGACGATGGCATGTGGAGGACCGGTGTTTCTTCATTGGTGGCTACCAGCTCGAAATTGAGCCGGAGGATATATACTTTTTGATCGGTTTGTCCAAGAGGCGAACATGTATCCTTGTTTGGGACTAGCCGTGGCCGACCGTCGCTAGTCTTCAACTCGAATTTTGCAATGATCAGCAAATCCTCGGGACAAACAGATTGACATAAAACATATCATCCGTCCCGAACTGAAAGTTATAGCATTCATCGTTACCAACCGTGTGGGGAGCGCCGCGCTTCATGTGGCTACCGGGTTCCCAAATGCGCATTGTCATGGACGCTGTTACGCAGCACCATCTTCAATCGGTGTGAAGTCGTGTTGGCCAATATAAAGGCCAACTTACTGCGAGCAAAAACCGCGAAACTAAAAACTTTCGGATATGGTTCCATTGTCGTTTCTTTTGCTTTGGAGAGAATTCTCAGCTAGCTCCAATGCAGTATTTCGACGGATGCCGGCCGACCTCGAGAACCGAGTAATGGTTCGCTAGTCCGCGCCGATGGCCCGTCATGCTATTGAGGGCACCGAGATTGTACGATTCCCCTCGCTTCATATTTTCATTGGCCGGATCGCCAAGTTTTCATGATAGAGGATTTTCCATATGCAGATAGATTTCCGTGGAGACTAGAGAGATGTCTCTCCCTCGGGTAGGAACAGTGACGATTCGTGTAAAATATTTTTCAACGTTTGCTAAGTTCTAATTTTTTTTAGTTTTTTATCGTCTTAGAAAACTAATAACCAAAAGTTTTTTTGAATACGTACGTGGGTCCACATTCGACCGTACTCATCTCCAACCTTTCGAGAGGAGACAACCGGCTTGCGCCCGCACCAGCCCTCAAAGCAGCCAATCAGCAGAGATTTTGATCGATTTGGAGCATCATCTAGAGCGCTTGACTCTAGATATACCGGAGACCAAAGATAGATGACATCCCTCTCGAGCTGCAAAGATATGTGATTGGAGTCCCGTGACCTTTCAGAGGTTCCTATGTAGGGTGGCCCGAGCAAGATTGTTTCCCTATCGAGATCATCATCGGTGATGGGATGATCATGTAGACTCATTTTTTGTACTTTTGTATTATCATTTTTTGCCGATCATAAGGTGTTTCCAACCTATGATCGAAGACGATGTATATTTTTTGAACACACTCCTATGATATATATATCACTATTTTGACTGACTATCTCGTGTACATATGTGAATGTTGTTTGTTTTATCGCTTTTTAATTATTGCAAATGTCTATTTATCATACTAGAAGCAATTGAATCGCTAATGTATTTAAATGTCTTGGAATATGTTGATATTCAATGTAATCAAACTCACGTTCCAAGAGACGAAACTCTCAAAAATAACCGTAATAACACCGGATTTCTAATGGTATAAACCCCGTTAAGTCGTAATACAACAAGTTCGGAATCCAACCTTACAATCAAACTCCAAATTCCAAAATGATATGGACTCGTGATAATAACTCAATCACCGCACTATACTCGGCAATGTTATTTGTTGTTTGACTCAAGGCTTACCCCATGCATGGATACTAACTCGTCGCAGGGTGAATAGATAACCCAAGTCATGGAAGAAATATTCCGTGTACTACGACAAGCACCATCGACTAAAACCAATGTAGGTTTGAAGAGACGTCGACATCCGCAATATCAAGAGTAAAACTTGTATAAGCAATCATAGTGACAAAAACACACTTCTAAACTAGGCACACTTTTCTAATCTAAAACACACCAACGAGTAAAGAAATCTAAACTAATAAAAATCTCCACACCTCGTTTAAGCATAATATCGCTTTAGATAAAGTCCATTTCTCGGGTTTATCCAAAGGGACACCATCAAAATCTATCAACTCATAGGTCTCTTTTGCTAACTTTCATTTCACAATGTAAGGACCATGCCACATAGGCATCGAATTTTCCAAATCTTCCTAGCTTGTCGTTAGCTTGATCATAAAGTAAAACCAGGTCTCCTTCGAAAAATTTCGAGGGGTCACATTTCTATCATACCTGAGCTTTTATCCTTTTAACATGAGCCTCGTTTTTCTATTGCAGCATTTCGTCGATTCTCATCTAATTGGGCCAAGTGTACAAAACACGTTTCTCCTCTTCGCACGTAGCCGGAAGTAATTCTACGCTAATTTTAGTGACGGTATTTCGCATTCAATCAGTGCATATGACGCTTTTCTAAAACCGTAGACCGAGCTTGAAAAGGAGCGAAACTCGTTGGATGTTTTGACCGAGGCTCGATATGCCCAAAGCTGACTGAAAAATAACATAGAATGCCAATTCGTTTTGTGAATACCAATGATTCGTTTAATCATGGTGACTAAAACTTTATTAATGGCTTCAACCTGCACCATTTGCTTGTGGATAGTAATGAGTGGAACTATCGTGGCGTAGGCCAAGTTGTTCGTTAGTTCACCATCATGATATTCCGAAAATGACTTCCATGATCCGTAATAATAGCTTGAGGAACACCGAACCTAGCAATTATATGATTAAATATCGAATGTTGTGCCAGACCTTGCCGTCACCGAATATGTAGGCATCGCCTCGCCCATTTCGTAAAATAATCTACCGTGAGAATAATATAGGCATGCCCCCCGACCGAGTGAGGGTTACTATGATAAAATCGATACCCCATTTTGCGAAAGGACCAACGAAATAATTATAGGGTGAAGAGGAGCGGGGTGGTGCGCGCATTTTTTCGATAAAAAATTTGACAGCTGTGGCATTTCCGAACCACATAAATGCAATCTTTAAATAATGTTGGCTAGTAAATAACCTCGCACGCAATATCTTTTGGGAAGCGGTATACCTGACATATGACCGCCACATGCTCCGTAATGACAGCATTTAAAACCTTCTCGCCTTCTTCATGAATTAAAACAACGTCTACGTAATCCGCTCCTCGTCGATAAAGTGTATCACCAATGATATTATATTGTTGGGATTGGAAACGTATTTTCCGTCGCCGAGTTCGTGAAATTTCGGGCCGAAAAGATTGGGTTTGGAGATACACTATAATATCCCCATACCATGGATCAAGTGTACCGATAAGAAACAAAGATTCGTCCACAATGGACTCTTCCGCTAATCGTTTCGAAAGTACGTAGAGGGGAACACACATCGCTTCCGCAAATACCAAAGACTTCTTTGCCTTGGATTTTTTCAAATTCCAAGTCAAATTTCAGAGATAACTATCCATTTAGAATACTTGCCCCCCTAGCAATTGTCTCGGTCAAAATATACATCATAGGGTTGCAATAAGAAATTACCGTGGTTTTACGTAACAAGATGTAATGTCTAAAACGTTGGACAGCCTTGAACACCGCTAAGGCCAATTTCTCCACATGTGTGTATTTTGATTTCGATCGGATTCAAATTTCGACTAAGATAATAAATCACATGTTCATTGTGAGATTCATCTTCTCGAACTAGTACCATCCCAATAGTGGAATGAGAAGCAAGCGAGATACAAAATGTAATCTTGGTTGTAGTTGGGAGGATGCACAACCCGTGCATGGGTCAACGCGTGTTTAAGTGTATTAAAAGATCGATCAGCCGATCTCATCCCAAAAGAACGGAATGTCCTGCTTTCAAACAAACCGGGTAAAACCCTTTGCGAGCCTCGGCATAGTTCGGAATAAACCTACGTAAAAAGTTTGCTTTCCCCGCAAACTTTGGAGTTGGCGTAATGTCGAAGGAGGAGGCAATTTAACAATAGCTTCGACCTTCGAAGGATCGACACGAATGCCTCGATTTCGAGACAACAAATCCCGCGAAACGACCCGATTCTACGCAGAAAAACATTTATGCGGATTCAACCTTATCCGATAATGTCGACATCTCATAAAAAATTGTTCGTAAATGAGTGGGATGATCGGCCCTACGTAATGAATGAGCAGGTAAATCATCGAGATATGGTTGAACAATGTGCCTAATGTCATGAAATGCATAAGACATAGCCCGTTGAAAAGTTTCTCCAACAGTTTCTTTAGTCCAAAAGGTAGTTTACAATACGCAAACGTTCTCCCATGGACAAAATGAAAGTCAAGCTTTTAGGTTGATCTCAGTGAGTATGTTTATTTGATTGTAGCCCGAAAAACCATCCATAAAGGAGAATAGTTCACTACCAGCACAATCGTCGATTATTTGATCGATATAGGGAGTTGGATAATTGTCTTTTGGACACGCTCGATTAATATCCCTATAATCGATACATACTCTTATCGTTCCTTGTTTTTTAGTGACAGGAACAATATTCGATCACCCAACTATTAAGGGAATTGGATAAATGAATCCCCAGCTTCTAAGTAATTTTTTCAACTTCAGCTTTTTATAGCAAAGCAGCTTTTTCTAGGATGAATTTGACGTAATCGTTGACGAACGTGTTTAGCATCCCGGGTAAGTCTTAATCTCATGAACTACGATCGATGGATCAATTCCTGCATTTCTTCATAAGACCGAGCAAACACGTCACGGAAATTCTTGAAATAGGGCTTTATAAGTCCGAATTTCTTCATCATACAACAAGCACCTATATGAATGTTTTCAATTATTCTCTGTTTTACCGAAATGTCAATTGGAACCGTTCTAGATATACTTTTCCAAATTTAACTCTGAATCAGGATTTTTTAATGGATTCCCGCGGTTCTTTGGCATATTCGACAGAAGAAAATTGAATCGAAATCATTTTCAAAATGATCTAATTCAGGTAAGAATGAAGACCTGATGATGGAGATCTTCCCATGGTAAATCATCAACAGTACAAAAACTCACGAAATTTGCTCATCCGTATGAACAATTTCAGGAAATGTTGTTAGTATCCGAACTAGATATAGAAAGCGATTCCTCTTGGATCCCATTCATTGGATCGATTTCGCTGAAGAGGGGTTGGAAAAAGACCGTATACCAGTACGCAATTTCAAATGGACTCAAAGGCATCGCGCCATCAAATGAATCTATCTCGGATTCTCGAAGGAATAATCCAAGTATCATCAAACATAACCGTGTCCGACGAAATCATATGAATAGTTGCGTAGAAGACGATACGTTAGGGAGGAGGAAAGGAAAAAGTTCCTAGCAAAACTGTAATCTTTAACCAAACCTACTCCAACATCCTTATAAGGGATAGCCGTTTTACCAACATGCCGGATTGTTTCGTAGAGGCTGGGTCGACGATAAAATAAGTTAACCGATCTATTGTCACGATCCTTCCTTGATATGGAAATTTTATAAGTCGAAAGACCGAAGAGACAACAAAGCATTCATAGCATAAGACCAACTACGACCCTGAAGAAGGTTGTAATCTAGAGGGGCATCAACCACTTCCACATCTAGATTAACGATTTTCCCTTCAACCCCTATGGGTAAATCCCGCAAAATACCATAAGGTTGAAAAACCCTCGACCATCAAAAGCTTTTAGAATCGCTTGAGATTGGTTAAGTGTAGAGAACCAAGAGATTTCCAACACCGAAGCGACATAATACACGTTGAAGCTCCCTCATCAATCACAGACCGAAAAAATAGGTCTATTTTTTGACTAACACCGAACTGGAAAGCCATTTGGTGAGGAAGACGCGGCGTACTAGTTTCTAAATCGAAGATTATAAGGTTAGAATCCCGAACATCAACAGCCTCCTATAGTGCATAATAACAATTTACGCTGTGCTCGGACACGTATTGGCAAAGACTTCCAAAGCCGACATTGCTCGAAGGAGAAACAACCCTAAATCTTCAACAATGTTGTAATTCGAGCAGATTTCTCGCATGTGGATTGAAAGTCGATTACGAAGAACACCTTTAGCAAAGCGGTTTGATTATCAATTTCGGATTTTGTTTCGATCCGTAGCTGACCTGAAACAGGGAGGAGTTGTATTTGATGCGCTGGCATTAGAAGACTCTCCTTCTTTGCCATCAACAGGGATTCTTAGAACCGTAATCTTGCGATCGCGTCGCAATCCTTACATGAGACATCATCATAATAGGCTCTTCTAAAGTAGTCGAGGAAGAACCAATCATCTTACTATCTTGAACCGGAAAAGGATCCTTCAAGACAAGAAAGTTGTTGTGATCCTTTAACGAGTTTCATAACTTCCTCTCGATATGGACATTCTTTCATGAAGTGATCTTGTTCACAAATGAAGCAAGGATAGCGAGGTTTACGTTTCTCGTCATTGGATTCTTCTCTATCTGTTTTCTCTTTCGAATTTTTCTTGTTTTTATTCCTCCCCTATTTTTACCACCGGATTTTTGATTTTTCCGTAGATGTTTCAACGACATGAATATCGGCAAAAACTTTCTTGAGAGGATTCTCCTTTCGGGGAATCAGGTAAAGTTATAATTGGAGAAGAATTCTTTGAGGATTTCTTCCTACTTTTAGAACTAATCGTACCAATCATACCGCTCAACTGGCATGAGACCCCGAAGGAGCGAGCGACTATTTGTCCTTGTTTGGGTAGATCGGGAATTTTCTCATGAAGAGTACCGATCGCAGTATAGACGAGGTCTAGGTATCGAGCCTCGAGCAATTACTTGCTCTTCAAGTAACAACACCAGCCTTAGCTACATCTTCAGTGATCTTGGGCAATAATGATTTTACAAACCATTTCTCGCCAAAATTTGATCCGGAATATAAACCTTCACCAAACGTCGTCTACGTCGCCACTCATGAATATGATCAGAAATATACGTGGACGTAGATTGTTTTAGCGAAGTTAATAATTCTGTGCCATTGTCAGTATCTCGATGCGGGCAACCGGAAATGAGTTAAGAAAGACGTTGCTAAATCGACCGAAATTATGAAACGAGCCTCGTGGCAACTCAATGTACCATTTGGTCGCAAGACCTATGAGGGTTCTTTGAAAAGACGTAAGCGAATCGAATCATCAATAATCGAATTAGATGCACACCAAAGGTGATAAGTCATAACATGATTTCTGATGGATCCTCTCCGACTTACCTTCAAATTTCGGTATATCACTAGGCAACTTATGAGGCATTGACGGTCACGCTTTTGATAATAGAAAAATAGGATCATTTGTAAGGCGCGTCAAATCAGGTAAGTCCAAAGTTACGATGAACGGTAATTGACTCGTTAGGGTCACGAAAACCTTGAGAAGCCAAAGCAGATCCAGAGGCGGATACCCAGGATAACTAGGAATTGGATTAGCATTAGGTATCGTATAACCTCCTGGATAACCGTGATGAATCTGACCATATCGAGGTTGTTGATAAGTATAACCGTGGTATGGTTGAGTAGCTTGGATTCCGTACATAGGGACCGAATTGTGGTTGTCCTTGGTACGGTTGATAAGTAAATTGAGGTTGACTTGTAACAATCGTACTTGTACCGACGTGTCCCGCGGCATCCGAACCGTAGTCCGAATCGAAGGTCCCGATCGGGCGGTGTACGCAGACTTGAGGGATTTGCACTGGATGCGGTGATAGTCGAACTCGGGGGCTACAGACACCCGTAAATAGGTGTGACAAAGTTGAACAGACGCTATGCAGCAGCTGACGCTTGGGGCGGAGTCCGAGGTGTACTAGGCCCAGCCTTGCCGAATTGAACTAGGTGCAAGAGTTTGAATAGTCGCCGAACAAAGTTGTTGCCGAGTTGAACCCGGGAAACTATCGCGAACAGTGTTGATAAGGTAACCGCACGAAAGAGGCCGCAAAGGTCGTTGATATTGGGACGGATCCCACACCATCATTCCGGGGTATTGTCCCGTAGAAGGTTGAACATAAGGACCAAAACCCTGTTGAACATGGGGTTGATAATAAGGTAAAGTTCCGGCTCCTTGAACAGATGGTTGACCGTAAGGCCGTTGGTAACCTTGCATTGGGTACCTGCTCCTTGAGGTTGATAACCTTGAGGCACGCATCGAAGTTGGGGGTTGTTGAGGACCCCGAGGAGCATATTGAGTTTGGGGGTTGACCTTGAGGAATGTACTCGCCCTTGAGGTTGATAACCCTCGGGGGTATGTATCGTCCCCCGGGGTTTCCTCAAAATAATATGGATCCACGCTTGTCCTCGGGGAAAAAGCTACCTTGAGGTTGTGCCGCGAATGGTAACTCGACCACCTTGAGGTTTCCCCTCGTGCGGTAAATCGACTACCCCGAGGTTGCTCCCTGTGCTGTAGACCGAGCTCCCCGAGGTTGACCCCCTGAAGGAAACCGATCGCCTTGAGTTTGGAGGATTAGGAATATTACGTACATCATATAAACTTGTTCTCGCGTTCGACGTTTCAATTTTAAGTCCACCAAACCGATGATAACACGTTTTCGATGGGTTGAGGAGTCGCTCCCGAGAAAGTACCAGATACAAAGACCGATATCCCGAAGGAACGAAGGACCACCATGTAAAAAAGATTCAAAGCGTTTGAGAAAAACATGGATGACTCACCGACCATAATAGATGACGGATAATAACCTCTCGGGTGTAGGATGAAATGGAACTCGAGGTGGATAAAAATTAAGACCCGGATTTTCTAAAAAATTAGTTAAAGAAAGATACCGTGTGATTAGTTCGAATAGGGGATCGTAGAAAATAGATTCACGCTCCCTAAGATTTAACGATTGAGGGGAGTTGGGAAGAGATATGTCTTCGTTCTGGATTAGTAAGTTCTTCTATAGAAATTAGTCCGTATGGAAGATTTTCAAGCAACTATATTTCTTACCCTAGTGCGAACCTCGGATCGCTAGAAGTTGGTGAGATAAACTCCGAGGACGTTTCTAACACGTAAGATTCGGGAGCTTTCAGGCTCGGAGATTTCTGTGTTCGTCGGATAAACTCACTAGTAAGGAGAAATATTTTCGAAAGTGACTTCAACTCGAAACCGGTTCTTGAATATATTCTCGTTGTAGGAATTTGATGATCGGATGTATCACAATAGCAGAGCTTTCACTTCGTTGATCTAAGTCTACGGGCCATCGTGTGGTACCCGCAGCTCGAAGTCCTTCAAGATGACCTCGGTGTAAATTCGTGGGGTTTCCCTTGTATTCTCCGGGATTGTCTCTGGCAATTCCGCCACGATGAAAAAATTATCTAATCACACGCAAACAAAGAAAAATTTCAATGAAAACACCTAAAGTCTCTAAGAAACAAACAATTGAATCACTTGCTTAAAAAAATCTAAGAGTTCAAACCACACACAAACAAGTAACTTTCCGTACTAAAATCACTAGTTGGTGATGAAATCCAACTTAGTAGAGTTTTAACACGAAAAAGGGCGGTTGAAAGCAAATTACTCGACAACTCGCTTAATGAAACAGATCGGCACAAGTTTCTTCACATAACCATCTCGAGTGAAGAGAACCCCCAGAGAGTCCAAGTGAGTCTAGTCGATGTCCGTTCCAGTGCATAGGATCTTCCCTCCACCGTCACCTTAGGAAAGAATCCTAAAGATTATGGCCTCTAAGGTTACCAACCGAAACAAATATACCGGGGAACAGCCTACGATCCGAGCACACACGCAAGGGCAGAGTAACAAAGCTCAATCCCCTTGAAGGCTCCTTGAACAGAATCCAGAAGTTTACCGACAAGTGACACCGGCTCCTCGACAATGGTCTATCCAAGGTTTACCGTTTTTAATACGTGTATATCTTCTATCGTTCCCAATGAGGAAGGATTGATTACCCCACTGGGTTCGGATATGATCTCGTGCTTAACTCCTTTAAGAGGAGCTTCCGCGAGCATACATGCAACAACCGGAATTCTTCCTACCGCAAGATATATCTACTTGTTTGTTTTATCTATCTTGGAGAGTTAATTACTCCCCTACTCCAAGATACTAGCCTAAGCTATGTTGGTGATAAGAGCCCTAGAAATAAAAAGATTACTAGATGAATTTTATTTAAGCGTTACTTTTAAGAGTTGTTTCTTAAGTCAATGGGTGAGGAAATGAAACTTTGGATGATGTGAAGACTCGACTTCCAAAAAAAACACTAAAATGCACCTATGATGATATTCAATTCTTTTTTCTTTCAATGAACTTTTTATCTAAAGAAAGAGTTAGAGAATGCAATCCTTTAAATTCTTTCTTCAAACATGAAAACTAATTGAAAGAAACTATTTTGTCTTTTCAATAAACTATCAAAGCTCACAAGAAAACTCTTTTCTTTTCCAAACAAGAAACTACAAAACAATTTTCTTTCGAAAGGAACCTACAAACACTAAAACTACTCAAAACTACAAAAACTAATGTTGAGAACTAATCTAAATTGAGTAAAAGCTTTTTAGAGTTTTTTTATGAATGTTTCCTTTAGTTGTTCAGCAAACTAAGAATCTATTCGTTCGGATAACAAACAGATCAAAAAACACTCAAAATATGTTTTTTCAAAACACTCAAAGAATGAAATTCAAAACTTTGAAGCAAGTTTTTCGAAGATTTGCAAAGAAATCAAAAGGCTTAATTTCTCAACATAGGATGTTTCCACAATCAGGTCGGATTCAAAAGACAAAAAGAGATCAATGTAATCCGAGATACCGCAAATTGTCAAAAGTTCGAATCACTACAAAGACCACAGGGAAAAAATAATCCAATCGTACAAAATCTCCTAGAAAATCATCAAAACACTAACACCGTTGGAGTTCATACACAATGAATTCTTGATAGACACGATAACCACTCGAGCAGTGAAACCAAAGATCTAAAAATTAACCGAAAAAGAAACCTAGAAATTTTCTAAAAATTTTTACTAGGGGTCCGCATGTAGGCAGTGTGTTGACGAGTGCGGTCCCGCACTGTATTCTATAGAGAATGTACGAAGTACCCGCACTGTCAAAGTTATGTAGAGTGCGGTCCTAGCAAAAATTATAGAAAAACTCAAAACACTTCTAAATTGTAAAAAAAGCAAAAAAATCTAAAATACCCGGACGGATGTGAATCAATCAAAAACCGAGAAAAAACGTTTTTCTCAAGTCAAAAATCAAAGAGAACCAAAAACAACAAGTTCTTCCTCAAGTATGGTTGCCATTTTGTTGTGTAGATTAATCCGTCTTGCGACAAGACCGATCTCTCTAGTACAAAAGGTAACTAGCAACAAACGACCAATTATACTAATCTCTCTCTAAGCATATAAGATTTATAAAAATACTATACTGCGTAAAGGCCCTACCTTATGTCCAACGCTTGCTTGATTTTTCGTCAAGTCCTTCCCGTGCACCTGAAAGAACGTTCCTCGTGAATCTGATCACAAACAAGCAAAAAAGATTAAGCGAGCACTCAGTATAGACATTATCATAAATCATACTTATCATAATGATCAAGGAATTTATGAAATAAACCATGAATTGACAAATTAATGAGAGAAATGAGTATATTTGTATTAACTTCAAATGTAGAAAACCTTTACAACTCGTGCCTTGATGTTGTGCGAGTCCTCCCTGGAGTCCGAATCAGAATCTCTTCTACTTTGACAAGCATTGCACTCTTTGAACCAAGACAAATGGAGATGAGTGATTTAACCTCACAGAAAGTCTTAGTTAACTAAGTCCGAATCTCAACAACGATTTAACTTCAAATCTCATAAGCTTGAACTCCCTTTGAGGCTACCCAAGGGCCTCTTTTTATAGTGGAAAAAGAGGAGGTTTCTTGTTCCAAATATGAAGGGATAGAATCCTCCTTCAAAGGGATAAGCTCCTTACATCAAGGGGTTAGCTCCATCAAGTGAGGGGATGCATGAACCTTCTCAAAGCGTATCCATTCCCGAGAAAATTCCCATCCGTAATCTTCTAGAATTTATCCGGAATTCATCTTTTATCTTTACTTTCTCGCCTTTTTATGTTTTACAGGGTCCGCACCCATTACACAAAGAAAGTGCGTTATGGTTCCGTATGCAGAGTCGAGATTTAGGTGTGGGATCGCAGTGGGAATACATAGGAGAAAGTGCGATACCAATTCTTAGGGGATTTTAGGGATTTTCTTCTGATTTTGAAGCTTGATATGAGGAGCTGGTATATTGGACTTGCAAAAGGAGGAAGTATGAGTAATAATGAGCTCATACAATCAGCAGAATGTCAAGGTGACAGTTTTCAGTGTAACAATCCTAACAGCCACTGATTACTTCACTAACTGGATATAGGCCATACCTACTAGGAATGTCACAGATTCAGTCATCATTAGGTTCCTAAAAGGTCATATCCTCTCTCAGTTTGGCTGCCCAAGGAAAATAATCACTGATAATGCTGCTGCTTTTGGATCCAAGAAAATGGTTGATTTTTGTCACAGGTATCAAATAGCACTACGTCATTCAACTGCCTATTACCCTAAAGGTAATGGATTAGCTGAATCATCAAACAAGAGCCTGGTGACCATCATCAAAAAGCTGCTGGAAGAGAACAAAAAGTCATGGCATAACAAGTTAGTGCATGCCCTATGGGCTGACAGGCTTACAACAAAGAAATCCATTGGCATGTCACCATATCAGCTTGTCTATGGAACAGAAGCAGTGTTTCCCACCAACCTTGGAATACCAATGATTAAACTTGTTCAAGAGATACAAACAAAAGAAGATAGCATGGTGAGGAGAATAAACCAGACAATTCATCTCCAACAAACAAGGGAAGAGTTCTATAACAGAGCTATCAAGGTTCAGGAAAATATAAAGAAGTTATTTGACAAAGGAACTAAGGCCTATGATTTCAAAATTGGAGATAATGTTCTGAAGTGGGACTCAAGAAGAGAGGAAAAAGGAAAGCACAACAAGTTTGACAGTTTGTGGCAAGGTCCCTACATCATCCAGGCCACTGTGGGTCCAAATGCCTTTTTTCTACAGGAGTTAGATGTACAGAGCTGTTTTGGGGTCTTGTCAATGGCAGGATGCTCAAAAACTACTTCTGCTGATTTCCAATTTCCATTGTACATACCATTGCAGTGTTTGTTTTCAAGAAAAAGAGAAAATGTTCCAAAAAAAAAAAAAAAAAAACAGAGAAAAGGAGAGGTTCAGACATGTTCAAAACATGAACCTCTGAAGTGAAAAAGTTGGCTCTAATATGATCAAAACCTGAGCCAAAGAAAGCAAATATAGTTGGTTCAAACTTTCCCAAAACCTGGACCAGCAAAGAAGAAAAAGAGTCAGGTCTAACAAGCCCAAAACCAAAGCTGAAATGAAAAAAAGGAAAGTGACTCTAACAAGCTCAAACTTGAGTCACAAAGGAAAGAAGGATGCTTCAAACTTCAGATTTCAAGCCTTCAAGATTTTGTTTTCAATTTTCTGCAAAAGTTCTGTCCATGTGCAACTTTATTTATGCCTTGGATCCACAGAAAACTAGACTGTCTAATCCTAGTTTGACTGTTTTTAAATTTCTGTTGTAGAATATAGAGAAGAAATATGCTGGACAGTTTAATCCCAGCAGATGTTAGAATAGGTAGAGAAACATATGAGGCCAACAATTTAATCTAGTCTCATGGAGCAATAAGGGTAGAAATAGAATAGGTTTATTTTCTTGTTTGTAAAAAAAGAAATAAATAAATAAAAATAAAAATAAAAGTATGATGTAAAGGGTCTGCTAGTTCAAATGCACCCTAGAAGAAAAAATGCTACGATTGTAGGATGGGTAGGTAGATTGTTTGGGAATGTTTCTGCTGATCTATCATATTTTTGGTAGCTAAAAATCAAAGAATAAAGGTGGCTCAAGCAGCAGGCATCTGGCCTACACCAAAGATCATTTCTGAATTCTTGACTCCTTCAAGAAGAAGCCATCCCCATGTGGAGCCAATGTTAGCCCCCCATAAATTTATTGATAAGCAAGCAGGGGGCTAAGTTGTTTACTGAGCCTTCAAGGAACGCATTTCCCCTTGAAAACACATCATCCTTGAAGCCTCTTCATGCTCCATGCCTGTTGATTATTCTCCTCTGCTATTCTCAGGTCAATAAGCCTCATTGATGATGACAAATTATGCTCCTGAAGGTTTTATTTTTCCCCTTGTACCCCTGCAGGATTTTCCATTTCATCCCTTTCCTCAAGTTTTCTAGGCCTCCTTTCCACCCCAAAATCCCTCCCCTAATCCTTCTAAACCATCCCAAATCTCTTTCAAACCATACCCACACCCTTGTTTGGTCTCAAAAACCCCTCATCCCCTTTACCGTTACCCTTTCTGGCCTCAAATTTCACTAACAAAGGTTAAAAAACCCACATGTTGACATATATGGGTCTTAGCCCCCTTCAGGCCAGCCCCCTTAATGTTTCCCTCCACGTGACCCAGTGTCGAGACCAGGCACCAAGGCGAAAGGCGCTTATTGCAAATGTATATCGGGAGCGGTTAAAACCGTTGATCTGTACAGATCGGACGGTCTTCGCGGTCCCACGGCGTCCACCATTCTACCCATTTGCTGCCCCGATCACATATCCGTCGTCCATTTAACCGTTGATCCGACGACTCACAGTACTCCCATCCCGGTGGTCCCCGTCTGCACTTTATTCGGAAACCGTTGGTTTCCATCGCACCACTTTAGAAGGGCGGGCGGTTTTCCCCATTTCACAGTGATTCCACTCATCAAACACCGCGTGGCTTCGTGCACTATTCATAAACCTCCCTCCATCGCGCGTTATCGTTCGTCCAAAGATCCAACGTGATATCGTTATACACCGTCCAATCTGGGGCGGGTCATCTGACGGTCAACGTGCCACGAAGTTGCATGAAAGCTAATCTGAGGCAATCATACCCCTGGCCCACTGTCCGCTGCCTTCCGACGCGTCCTCCACCGTTGATATCCTCCTCAGATCGGACGGTCCAGATTTAACCACACGCTCCGTCGTTGACCCCATACCACCACGTCATCTTTCCACGTGTTTCCATCGTATATTCGCCCGTTCCTTCATATATATTTCATTCCAAGGTCGATATTTAAGGTTTTTCATTTTATTTTCCATCTGTGCCACCTTCCAACTGTTTTTCCCACTGTTTCCACCACACTGCAAGTCTTCCACAACATTTCTCGCCATTCCTCCACAGTTGCGTCACCATCCCGCAGGCCATAAAAGTGTCCCCAGCATTGTTTTCTTAATAGGTTTTTGTGTTTTGCAGGGTTATCGGGTGATGAAAGCCGCCATGTTTACACGGTATTTATTACAGTGGCGAAAAAATGCAGAAAGGACCATGTGCAGAGTTTGAAGTAACGAAGCAAAGCCTAGGAAGGTGATTGATATGATTGCCATTTAAAGAGCAGGGTTAAACTCCTCAAAACCTTCCCAGAGTCATCAAGGCACCAGGTCGAAGACATCATGGAGCACACAGAGGGTACAACGCACAGAAATTTATGTATAATAGGGTTTTTACATCAGCAGAATGTTTTCCCCATAAAGGACAGAGTGCCCATGTAGCTTTTATTCTATACCGTGTTCCTAGAGAATTTCCCCTCTACAGCAGTCATATGCTATCAATAGCATTTGTAGCACAGTATGGCAGATCTTAGCGTCATGATTCTACGTTTTTTGTTTAATTCATCAGAAGTACTACAGAGTACTGCAGCCAAATTACATCAGAGATATACTGGAGTAAATGGAAGCCTGGAGAGGATCACTCTTTCACCCAAAGAGTGCCAGAGATAAATGCACAGGGTTTAAACAGAATGGGCTTCGACCCTCTTTCTTTTCTGAGTTTAATGCTTCATTTAGTGTTTCACCTACCTTCTCCGCTCCACTGGAGCTATAAATTCATGAAGAAACTCATTGTAAAGGTTGTTGATGAGTTATTAGAGAATTGCAAGCTGTTTCTTCTGAGACATAGTCACTGTGTAAAGTTGTAAGATAGGCTGAGGAAGATGTTTTCTGACTGAGTATCCAGCTATTGGCAATGTTGTACTTGACTGGTGTTTCTTTTTAATATGACAAGAACATTTCTTTGGATCCTGATCTAAAGCAGCGGTGATGTTTTTCTATCTCTGTATTTGTGTTTAACTTGCATTCCATTTCATTTCATTTCTATTGTCTTGCACTAGAAATTTGGCATAGGATTTACCCTTGTTAGGTACCCTATGTTTCTGCTCTCCTTGCCTTTGATGTTTTCTACTAAATGTGTTATCTAAGAGTTTACTTCAGTTAATTTAACCAGTGTAGTGGATGTTATTGCCTGCTAGCTGATGTATGAATTAAATGAATCTATTATTAGATGTTCTTGTTAGGATTTAGCTAGAAGATTTGGGAACACTGGGGATTAGAGTTAGCCCTATCCACTAGGATCCTTGTGAAACTAGTTGGCCTTTCTAAGATCCCTCAAGCTGGAGGTCGAAGCATTGAGAGTTCAAAGTCTCTCTCTGATCTTAGGTATTTAACTTTGTGTTCTAAATCTTTATTGCTTCCTCCTCTCTTACCATTCCATACCACACCATCATCTTTAAGATCTAATGTTTTAGATGACTAGCCCAACTGAAAGCCTGCACATTGAATAGAAAGTAAACCCTTTCCTGACTCCATTGCCCAATGGTTTTGAATGCTCCCTGGAATACTTCACCTCTGCCTAAATCATCTTTGCTCATCCTTGTCTTACATCAAACCCTTCTTTCTTGATGAACAACAACCAAACAAACAAACCTTGTGCCTATAACTAGTCTAATATCTTAACCTTTTGAGCTTCAAAGACATAAAACCTTTGCTTACATAGAGAGATCCCTCTTTGGACCCAGGAGGGCTAGATCCTGAGGTCTGAAAGTGGTTTTATGTTGTCTCATCTTTTGGTCTTTCCAATGTGGCCAAAACATGGGAACCCCAACACTACGGAGGTATGGAGCTTTGCCAGGAGCTGCAACAATAAAAGTATGTATGTTTTGCCTCCACGCTAGATACGTAGTCACCACAATGGCTTTCCAGAACAAACACTCTTTTTTATGGAATTTACCTGTTGTTTACACAATGTAAACTTAATATTTATTATGGTTTAGGGTTTAGAAAGTTAGTTAGATAGTTATCTTAAATGAAGGAGGGTAGATCGAATGGCTTAAAACATTTCAATCATCTAAAATTTTATCTAATGGTGCAAACATGTACAGGGAAGAAAATGGGGGAGTTTTTTTCAAATAAAGACGCCTTACGGCGTAATTATTTTGTTTGGTTAAGAATTTTTTTTCTTTATAAATAAGAAAATAGGTTAACTCACGATTTAAAGGCATATTTTTTTTAGATTACTATTAAGTAATTTGAGGTGGTTTTGTTTTCTTTGAATAATAGTGATGAATCAACTTACATTGACAATAGGCCAATAATGACTGTCTCTGCTGCTCATATAATAATTAAATTATAATAATTTTTCCAAATATATTAAAATAAATAAATAAACTAACTATATAAAATGCTTCACATAAAAAAAAAATTTATTTTTTGAAGTGTAACTCATCTCTTTACATTTACTTAAATTTTATTATGTACTCATTGCCAATAAAATATATACAATATTAAAGATCATATTTTGAGCGATTATTTAATTTTTAATTGAGATATTAGTAGGGATGTTCCTCATGAGACTATAATGTCAAAACTAGAATTCAGAGTGAAAATAACTACCAATTTCAAAGCTTATTAGAGAGGGGAGGAGGCCTATTCAAAATTTTCCCTTTTAATATTCAAAGTAAAAAAAATTGTGATTTATGGTTGTATGATGTTTCCCATTCCTACCTAGACGTATACAATTTTTAAAAGAAAAAAAGACATGGTGTGACATTAAGGAGATTTCATTTTATTGTTGTGTAAATAAAATGGGCTCCTCTAAGATGTTATAGGTTCAAATATAAAAGAGGTAGAGTATGTAGATTTTATACACCTCGTTGTCTGTGACCTTAAAAATATATTATTATAATAACATTTATCTTTTGCATAGATATATGGCTAGCTTTCATTCTCCATGAGGATCTCTAATGTATGCATAGAATGTGTAGAGTTCTAGAATTATAATTACTTTTTTGGTGTTCAATTATGGTGGTATTTTTCTTTGGTATTTCTCATTCAAAGGTTTGTATTTACTATTATTACATTCATTTTCCTAGTGGTGTTATAGTTTAATTGTTCTTTTCATGACTAGGTCCATGTTTTCCAATGCTATATTTATAGTGTCTTCCAATGGGCTTTCAATTTATATTGTTACATTAATCATGTGATTGTGTCCTAGATTGTAATGCACCTAACACCCTCTATTGGTTGTTGAGAAATTACAAGGTACTTCTTAAACACAAATTTTCCTTCTTGAATTTGCTCTAATACCACTTTGTAATTTCCTTATATCCACACTAAGGCACATTATCGCATATTTTTTCTCTGATTTTGTAATATTCTATCTTATGGCATAATGAAATGTGTATGCAATATGAAAAGAAAAGTCATGCAATTAATAGGTTCATTATAGAATTATGGTAGTAGGAAAGTCCTTAATAATTAAAATATATTTAACAACCAAATCAATAAATAACATAGAAGAAAACAAAGGAACCATAACACCTATCTTATGAATAAATGACACTAATGTCTTGCATATGAAGGATTTTCCTCCCAACTATAAGCTATACTACTCTAATTCTCTTAGCAAAAGGCCACCCTTATGATGGGGCTATGACTCCACAAGGAAAAAAGACTCCTATGGTTGGCTAAGATCCCTCACATAGCAGAATGTCCAACAATGTCAACATACAAACTACTACAAGAAATTTTACACCACATAGCTCTCTCCCCCATCTTGCACCACCCTAGGGATGGAAACCATTTCTCTGCTCTACAATTCCTCAAAAAATTATCACATCTTCTAGGGTTCTGGTGTAGACTACACAGGAATATGAATGTTGGGGCTCTATAAAATCCAATTTTTTATGGAATCTCAATCATTACAATCACAAAGTAAATATTACAAACATCTACACATCAAATTTGGATAACTGTCATCACAACCCATTGTCACGGGTTTACTAGTGCTAGTTCAATATATTTTCATAGTGAAATCTCTGTATTTTTCTCTAAAGATTCAATTGTCCCTAAAAACACAAATATGTAAAATGATGGTCAAATGATCCTTAAATTCCCCAAATCTATGGAATTATTACGCATGAGCTAAAATTGTTACTTAACAACCAAGGAACTCCACTATCTCCTTGACACACATCACTATATAGATTTTTCCTTTAACACACTTTAAGGTATGCAGACTTTGGTTTATAATAAAATAATATATATCCTACTTTTGTCCCTGTTAGTCTGAATCCTTTGTCGAAGTGTACGAAAAAGGACCACTTTAGCTACGCATAACTAATAGCCCTAACAACAAAAGTGGCTGCCAATATCTTCAGATCTGCGGTTAGTTGAACATAAAAGAACTGCAAAAACTAGATCTATGCATGGAAAGACATTAAGCAGAAAAAATAAGGGTTTGCTCCATATACCAATAGACAAGACAAGAACAATTTTTGAAAGAATTTTTGTATTAATCGGGCACCTGGGAGGAAAACAAGAAGGCGTATCCAATTCTCCTCAGTGGGATGGGTTCTTGGAAGTCCTCAGCACTTCAGATCTAAAATCTCTCTCTCTTGTTGGTGTAGAAACCCACACAAAGAATGGAACTCAAAGGGAGCTCTCACAGCAAATGGCAGAAAATGGTGACCAAGTGTATAGATCCAGAGTGATCTAATAGGCAACAAAAGGTGAAGAATGGTAGGAAAAACCCTCCTATTTATAACAAAATATCGGGTCATTCTAGATCTTGGTGCATGATTAAAATAATGTTAACCAAATCTAGATCCACCTTTTATGGAATATTTTATTATATTTGTTGGAGGGAAAGGGTATTTGACTTGGGTCAACACCCTTGATTAGTGAAAAATAAATAAATAAATGATTTATTTATCTTTTTAAGGAAGCGGTTAGAAGATAATCAAATAAATAATGATTTATTTAATTATTTAAGGAAGTGGTTGAAAGATAACTAAATAAATAATGATTTATTTAATTATTTGTGGGTGATTTGGTCATATTTAATAAGGAATATTATCTAAATAAGATTTAAATAATTATTCCTAGAAAATAATAAGATAAATAAAGGTTTATCTAATTAATTTCTTTGTTTTTGGGTTAAACATGACCGGGAATAATAATTAAATTATGGTTTAATTAATTATTCCATGAGGAAAATCAAACAAATATAGGTTTGTTTAATATTTCCTTTTGGGGTTTCCTGTTTGGACCATAAACAACTTAATAAATGTGGTTTATTAAGTTATTTAACATAGTGAAGGCAATTTTACTTAGGGTAAAATTGGTCTTACATGGTGTACTTGGGTCCATCTAATGATGATAGGTTAGATGACCAAAAAAATGGTGTAACAGATTGCCCCCCAGCGTGCGAGTGTCAGGAGCAAATCGTATGACCGAAGTACGTTGTAAGAACTCAATCACTAGACAACAAAAGGGAAGTCAGAGAGAGAAATGCAAGGTAGATAGTGTGTTGAAGAACTAGACCCTGAGGAGACGAGACTCGCAGGTGCAACAAGTCTCTTTTTATGAGAGGGTACCTGTGCTGAAGGCGGCGGGGGAGGCATACCTATGCCCGCCGAGACAAAGTACAAAAGAATAGTGTGTCCAGTAAACAAGGGACCGAACCATAAAATACAGCTGGCATAATCATGAGCCAAATAAAAATACAATGAGGAATCCCACATACATGCTGTGCCTGGGATAACAGCCAGGACTTGTACAATAATATCTGAGTACATGAGATACAAATACAACCCAAATGCCCCCTGTGAATGGGGAAGGGCTCACAAAATCTGACTGATACATGCAAATCAAAAGAGGCGCTGCAAGTGGCGACGGCCAACATCATCAAATATCTGGAGCTGCATCGAAGGCTGCAAGGAGGAGGTCATCCGGGAATGTGGGGGGCTACCTGCAGGGCCACCCCCTCATGAGGGTTGAGACATCTCACACACACCCGGGAATCATCAAGAGCGGCCGTATCACCGAACCATCATACACAGATTCCGTCATGCCTCATTTCGCCGGAGATACAACTGCTCATAAAAATGAGAGATCCCTTTGCCTGATCCGAGGCACCGAACAAGAGTGGAAGCTGGAACCAAGGTACACCGCCCTCTAGACCCGGCTTCTGGAAAGAATGAGCTGATGTCGACAGAAGGAGGTCCGCCATGAGTGAGGCAATGAGAGATCCTCAACTAAGGCACGAGAGAAAATAGTGGAGCGACGGACAGACTGACACTAATGATGATGGTGAAATGGAAAGGACTGAGTAGCGAATGGACTACTTCCCTTGTTAGAGCATAAAGAGCATGAATGACATGGCAGCGACTAACACAATATCATAAGGGATAGGGGACAGGGAGACTGAAGGTCATAATGTGCGACACAAGAGAGAGACCAAGCAATGAAGGATGGAGGGCTATATCGGGGTACAAAGGGACTCGGGATAGACTCTATGAATGCGATGAGGACTCAACTTGGATGTTCTAAACAAGGGTGAATCGATGGTGCTGCCACACAGTAAAGGCCCAATGGGGGACCATGAAGACATGAGTAAAAGATGGTAACTCATGACGAAAATCGTCACGAACAAAAACAAGTAAGAAGGCAAAATGGTGCCCCAAGTACAAGTGTCGTAAGTGAGGAAATTCGATTTTAAGGAGAGGTGAAGTGACCCTTCTTGGACAAAATGTGTCCTAGTGAAGTATCAGATCATAAAAAACTAACAGATACCCATTTGAGGGCTCGGTGAGAGCTTTCCAACGGTGCAGACGGTTTGTCAAATGGGGCTACGGTGTGGTTGCAACAGTCGAAAGAAGAAACAGGGGTTCTCTTTTAATAAGGCAGTTTTCCCTCCAAATTCACTCATTTGCTATTGTTGTTGTGGTGAATGTAGAGAGGAGAGAAGGCCCTAAATCTTGCGGCGAGCGTAGCGAACAAACCGACCGTTGGAATCGAGATCCGCCAGTTGCAGGTAAGAGGCCTAACCTTACTCTTTCACTTTGATGGATTGAAAGTTCAGTTTAGGGCCCAAAATCCCAGCAACAGACCCTCCTTCATCTCTACGGCCGGGTCGCACTTTTTGGGCCAAAAAGTGAAACCTGGGATGCAGGTTTCAGGGCAAAAACTGCGACCTGGTCCTGAACTGGGCAGAAAAATGCGACCTGGGAGATGAGGGGGTTTTGGTGCTGTTTTATGGCTGGGAGTTGGGTTTTTGTGCTTGGTTATGGTAGATTTACAGTTTAACTGGAGAGAGAGAGACTTGGGTACAATACAGGCAGAGATCCGTACCGGGGGTGTCCGCCATAAAGGCTGTGCTTTCAGTCTTCGAAAGTTTGAGGAGGAACCTCAAAGACAGAGAAGGGAGGCCAAGCGGCCCCACACGCTGGCTGGGGATCCAGGTGCAGCATGAGGTCTTTGTAGTGCAGGGGCACATGATCGAACTGACAGTCCAGGATGTATATTTCCTGACGGGTCTCCCACCACCGGGGATGGTGGGAAACATGCAGCCAGTATTACCGCGGGGGTGGCATATCATGGAGTTTGTGGAACGACATTGTCGACCGGGTCTCCAAGTCAAGGGGACTCGGATACCGATCGGGGATCTAGAGAGGCTAGAAACCCGTGCAGTGGCCGCAGCTGTGCTGCGTATCCTGGGCAACCAGGCATTCCATCACATCACCGGGGGGCAGATGATGCTTGTAGAGAGTGTGTTGAGTGGGACCTACTATGGGTGGGCCCAAATGATGCTGGTGTCGTTAAAACGACAGTTGTCGCTCTGCAAGCGGCAAGTGAACCACGATTGCTCATATGGGACTTTATTGTGCGCCTTCTTCTTTGAGAAGATCCCGACCATGCGGCCTCATATACAGCTCCCAGATGGGGGCCCGAGAGAGCCCAGGATGCGCCGGTGGGGGCGGCTACTGTGCAGAGGAGGAGGAGGGGCGGTCGGGCGAGTGTTTCGACCTGAGTTTTTTGCCCATTGGGATCAGATGCCGTTATACATAGACGACTATCCCTATAGTGGGATGAGTTATTGTGGAGATCCAGACCTGCCACTTCCGCCTGGTCGAGTCTGGGGGCCCGATGGTAAGTGACAGATTGCTATTCTTGTATGGGCATGTTATAGTTTTTTGAATAGTAGATAGGGTACTGATTCATGTACTGTTGGTATGCAGATTAGCGCCGGTAAAACTGGCCGGATATATGGGACGACCGGCAGCAGCTGGAGCTGCAGGTCCGAGTGGGTCGAGAGCAACGCAAAATGAGGATGCAGCCGCCCTTCTGGAGGACATCCGCCGTAGATGCGAAAGGTTGCTGACCGGAGTATCAGAGCGTGGGTGGCAGGACTTAGACGACCAGTACATAGAGCCATGTATTGGTCTACCCTCGGAATGGCGAGGGGTCATGCGGCGCATGGCAATGGCCGGTCAAGGGATACGTGATCTACAGGCTGCAGGGGCAGAGCCATTGGCTTGGGATCCGCCAGATAGTGATTAGGTGTGGGGCATGTGGTGCCCCCTAGTGTGTATGTAGGGGTAGGTGGTGCCCCCAATTTTGAGTTTTTTGTAACATGCTATGGGCATGCTGTATGTATCAGAGTAGATGGACTCTAAACACATGTTTTTGCGACACATATTATGGATATGCATCGTTTTTAATGATTATGAATGTTATTGTCTTGTATGAAATGCGTGTGATAAATGCCAATCTAGAACATGGTTTGCGATACTATCTACATAGTGATTCTGTTCTCGAGGTACATGGTTGAAAGTTATGGTTTCAAATGCATGTATCAAGAGTTTCACTCGTAAATAGCATCTAAACAGCACAGGGTTATGCACACGATAAACACCATTTAGTTGCATGACAAGAAGTAGGGAATCCAAACGAACGTGTAGATGGAGGATGCGATGGAAGAGGGCATCGGCTAAGAGACCATGCACTACATCATATTCGGCCTAATTGTTGGTGGCAGAACCAATGCAGACCGCGTTAGAGAGAACAAGGGCATGCAAGGGAGTGAAGATGGCCCAACCTGCCGAGGCGAGATTCCGGGAGTAACGACTTGCACCATCGGCGTAACCGATAAAGGGTGTGGACGGGGGGTCCTGCGGAATGGTGTTACAAGACAACAAATGAGGGGAGGAGAGGCAATGACGGCAGCGTGAGTGCACAGAAGACATCGGGCGGCAACTGCGGGAGGGAGTGCAAGGAGCAGGATGACTATGACTCATATACAAACTGGAGGGTGGTATATGAGGGCTATCGGAAGTATGGAGAGGACTCGGGCTGCGGAGGTCAACAGAGACACGGGTGGAGTAATCTCGCGTATGGGTAGAAAAGGGGTGGTTAGGTGACACAACAGGGGAGGATGCAGGGGGGCTAGGCTCCAAGTGTCTCGCAGAGGAGGATAGGTAAAGAATGGTTACAGTAAACTCCATCATCTGAACATCAGGGGGGGGAATGTCGATGGGAGCGAGGGGATCCTCAGGCTGACCTGAAGCATACTGCGCGAGGATGGGAGAGGCGGATTGATTTTGTTCAACCTCATACTCTCGGACCACCTCTAAAGAGGCGCGGTAATGCGTCAAGTGAGGACAATGGTGGGAGTAATGGCCATGAACGCCGCACAAAGCACAGGGTTTGTTGGTGCGGAGAGTCTTGGGGTTCTTGGTTACGGACGAAGAAGGAATGGAGGCTTCAGGAACCGTAGACTCGGGGAACGCGACTTTAACCATGGGTTGAATACGGGGCAACTCGGGACAAGCATGGGTGGCATGACCGGTGACATCACACAAGGCACAAGGCTTTGCGGGGGGAGGAGGGGCCGGGTCAGTCGTGGTGGTCTTGTCTTTGGGTGCCCCCTTGCGGGCTTTTCCTTTCTTCTCGGGAGCCGTCACGACAGGAGAAGGGTCCTGTGGAGGTGCTGGGGGCACAGTGGCAACATAGGAAGCGAGGGGGACCGGTTGAACCGGTGTCAAAGCCATGTAGGGTTTGGGGTGACCAGGAGGGGTGGCGGCTGGGGGATCAAGGTACCAGACCGGTATGCCCAAGGTCAAGTTAGGGAGAGAGAGGGTGGCCATGACGGGGATAGAATATACTCTGGGAGGGGGAGCTAGGAAAGGGATCTGCCCAGCATGGTAATGACCAGGAGGGACGGCTTCGAGATGGTTAAGGCCAAGAGGAACCGATCCAGGAGGATAAAGGGGTTCAGGGATACCAGCTGTAGGGGGAGGGCCAGAAGGAGGAGGTCCAGCTGGCTGAGATGAATGGCTAGGAGCGGGTTGCGGAGGGCGAGGGGGAGGTTGCTGACTAGCCGAGGCAGGCTGCTTACGGGCAGCCTGAGACGATTGCATCATGCAAACATTCGATAAGCTGGGATCAGTGATGGGAGGAGGAGGGAGATTAGGAAAAGTTCCAAGCGAGGAGGAATCTTTGTAAACGCCAGGGGAGACACTGGTCAAGGAATCGACGGTTTGCTTGTTGGCTATAGAAGAGATGGTCGTCTCAGGTGAGGTCTGAGATTTTGGCTCATGATATGTCAACTGGTCAATGGTGACTATCTTTCCATTATGGGGGAAAGACATCTTGCGAAAAACCGCGGATGGGACAACAGACATAGCATAGGTGTAGCTTCGCCCCAATAGAATGTTGTAGTCTAGCGGGGCATCTATGACTTCAACGTCAATGCAAACAGTCTTACCGGCGAGGGTGATAGGAAAATTACATAAAAGGCCAATGGGCTGGGAGGCATGGCCGTCCCACGCTCTAAGGGTGATCGTGGAAGGGTCCAGCTCAGGGGATCCGAGTTGCTTCCAAACCGAAGCGGACATCACACAGGTGGATGCCCCCTCATCAATTATGCACCATGAAACGTTGGCGTTCCGGATTTTGACTGGGATTTGGAAGGCGACGGAAGCAGGAAGAGGGGGATGGTCCGATTGAGTGGCGTCGAAAACAATCATTTGGTCATCAGCAGGATCTACAGCGCCCACGGAAGATAGTAGAGCCTTCTTTTGGGAAGGGCATGACTGGAGGAGTTCCAGTGTGGAAATGGCAGCAAGAGATTGCGCCAAATCATCTACTATACTATACGAATGAGCAGCTCGACCAGAAGCAGCGTTTCGACGTAGGGGTCCCTTAGGAATCTTGGTATGAACCTCAACTTTGGGTTGAGGGATATGTAAGGGGCCACTGGATGTCGAAAGAGGCTCTATAGAACCTGAAGAAGGAGGCTCGGGGGCAGACTGAGCAGGAGGCTTGGGGTACTGGCGAGACCGAGTTTGAAGGTGAAGATCGACGGACGGGTTAGGATCGGAGTGCATCATAAGGATCTGGTAATCAGAGGAACCAGAAAGGGAAGGGGGGTGGCTACTTGGCTGTCGGGCGGTTGGGTAGCGACGAATCCTTGCTGAGGGAAAGGATCAGTAAACACAGCTGGCTGGGTAGTGGCCACATTAGGAGGAGCATGAGGGGAGGTGTGTTGTTCGCGCAATGTGGCTTGAGACTCCCACATCTGCCGCATCTGGGGTAATAGGGGACAATCGTGGGTGTAATGACCATAAACACCGCAACACGAACAAGGCTTACTTGTGCGAAGCGGCCTGTCCGGCTTGGGCTGAGTGCCCTGTTGCTGGTTGGCAGTGTTAGGGTCCACACCAGGATTGGGTCCATGGGTACCAGGGGCAGATTGGTTTTGATTGCCTCTCCGCCTTCTTTGAGAAGAAGGGGGATTAGTCGCGCCCTGCTGTGCAAATACTTGCCCTGGAGGGGGCTGTAAGTGCTGTTGCGGGTTTGGAGGAGGCAAGGGAGATGGAAGCGCATATGCTGGAGGAGCTGGCGCACCAGGTTGCGGATAAAGGTAATGGTTAGGTTGGGCAACATTGAGGTAAGCAGGAGGTTGGGCAAAAGGAGGAGGCATGCCGTATCCTGGATACATGCTACTGGGAGGGGGAAGAGTGCTAGAGGTGCTGGCCCCTCCGTGAGGGAGACCATAGCCCATAGGAGGTTGAGCATATGGATGGGAAAGGGCTCCAACGATACCGTCGGCGGAATGAGATGCCCCCGGGGCGTTAGCGCCGCCGGGCCTGGGGAGGTCAGGAAGAACGGTATAAACATAACCAGATTGAGCGTAGATCAGGTCATATTTCAAGGCTATTTGGAGGGCGGCTTCTTCAGTTTGAGGAAAGTGAGAGGTGACATCTTTTCCGATAGGAGCTAAGAGGGTGCGAAGGAACCAGTCCATGTAAACTCGATCTTTGAAGGGGGGGGCTCGACATAAGCTTCGTCTTCGTCGCCATTCCTGAACATGGGCGGAAAGGCGGGTCGAAGAGGTTTGCTTGAATGAATTCAAGAGCTCCGTGCCAGTATCGTATCAGAGAGGGAGCTGGAAATAAGATAAAAAGGCTTGGGCAAGGGTCGCAAAGGTGGTATGGAAAGAGGTGGCTTGTTCAACATACCATTTAGAAGCTTCGCCGGTAAGCGTGCGTTGGAACAAACGAAGACGGATGGAGTCATCGGTAATGGAATTGGAGGAACACCACATGTGGAAAGATCAGACATGATTGGTTGGATCTTCTCCAGCAAGGCCTTCGAACTTAGGGATGTTGGAGGGGAGCTTGGTTGGCATAGCAAGCCAACCAACATCATGGTGGATAGGGTCGTTGATCAACTGATTGAAATTGGGGAGGCTGAGGCCTGCAATGTACGGCAGCAAGGGTGTGGCCGAGGTAGTTCCTGTGGCGGTTCCGCTAGTGGCAGGTCTGGCATTAGGGCCTGGAGCACCACCAGTGTTAGGCCCTGGACCAGACATGGTGAAGGTGACAGGGGGAGAACCAGGAGGAGAAAGGGAACCCGATGAATCAGGAGAGGAGTCAGAGTGCGGACTCGGAGGAGGACTGGCTCGACGACGGCGGGTCGGAGCAGGTCGATCGACCGGAAACTGAGGGTGAAGGCCAAGAAGTCTCCGGGAAAGGCGCCTAGGGGGCGCAATGATGACAGGAAGAAGGAAACCGACAGGGGCAGAAAGGGACAAAATCAAGAGAGGTCAAGGGCAGATAAGGTGCAGTGACAATTGATTTTAGAGTCTTTTCCAGGCGGTGTTAACCAGACGCTTCTTCACTTAGGGTCAGTGTGTGGTGTGCGTTAATTTTAATTTTTAAACCCTTTTCGTTTTGAGAGCAAGAAAAAGTGTGCTGCGTAACTGAAAAGAAATCTGCAGAGAACAATATATAATGCTGAAATAACAGAACATTTAACAGCTAAACATGCATCAATCTAACCCAAAAAGGCGGGTCTCTCAAAACTACTCTAAAAGAGGGCAAAAATCTAGTCAAAACACACATAAAAAGAGGCCAATAGATCTAGGGTCAAAAGGGACAAGGATCTAAAGGATAAAGCTGCTGAAAAGAGGTGCAGATCACAGCCAAGAGACAGAGGCAAGGTGGCTGGAAAAAGGAAGGTAATCAGCAAAAAGCGGAGGGGGCAAGGAGGAGGCCCTAAAAGTAGATCCAAACAAATCTTCAGGAGGTGATTTGAGAGGTAGAAGAGCTGATTACAATGGATCTGAAAGGGAGGTAACAGATCTGGAAAAAAGGAGGCTGAAGCTCTGAAAAACAGACGGCTGAAACAGCTAAAACTCTTCCACAAAAAGTGGAGGGTACTAAAGCCCTAGGGGGCTAGGTTCCCACTTAGATGAGTAAAAACAGATCAGAACTTGGTCAAGGCAGGCTGAGACAGAGGCTGGAAGACCCTGACAGAAGCTGCAGCAAAACCCAGAAAAATTGCAGAAAAATCACTGAAAAACTGGCAGGTCGCAGATTCTGACCTGTTTTCAGTGCAAGTCACAGAAAAGGGGCAGAAAAGTGCGACCTGGAGGTCCACGTCGCAGTTTATGGGCCAAAAAGTGCGACCCCTCGTTCCGGTTGTCTCGGCAGCAGATTTTCAGAAAAGTTGCCGTCTCAGTTGCGGCTGGTGTCGCTTACCTGCGCAATAGGGCCAGAAACACACGGAAGTTAGAAATTTTGATGTTTTAGGGTTTTATGTGAGAAAAAAAACATGAAAATAGGAAAAATAAACAGCTGAAAAGAAACCCTAGGGTCTGAAGTAGCTGGATATGCAGGAATATGAAAAACGACAACGGTCGTAATTTAAAACCCGTGTGGAGTTGCCATTTGTTAGTATGAATCCTTTGTCGAAGCGTACGAAAAAGGACCACTTTAGCTACGCATAACTAATAGCCCTAACAACAAAAGTGGCTGCCAATATCTTGAGATCTGCGGTTAGTTGAACATAAAAGAGCTGCAAAAACCAGATCTATGTATGGAAAGACATTAAGCAGAAAAAACAAGGGTTTGCTCCATATACCAATAGACAAGACAAGAACAATTTTTGAAAGAATTTTTATATTAATTGGGCACCTGGGAGGAAAACAAGAAGGCGTATCCAATTCTCCTCGGTGGGATGGGTTCTTGGAAGTCCTCAGCACTTCAGATCTAAGATTTCTCTCTCTTGTTGGTGTAGAAAACCCACACAAAGAATAGAACTCAAAGGGAGCTCACAAAGCAAATGGTAGAAAAGAGTGACCAAGTGTATAGATCCAGAGTGATCTAATAGGCAACAAAAGGTGAAGAATGGTAGGAAAAACCCTCCTATTTATAACAAAATATTGGGTCATTCTAGATCTTGGTGCATGGGTTAACCAGATCTAGATCCACTTTTTATGGAATATTTTATTATATTTGTTGGAGGAAAAGGTATTTGACTTGGGTCAAATCCCTTAATTTGTCAAAAATAAATAAATAAATGATTTATTTATCTTTTTAAGGAAGCGGTTAGGAGATAATCAAATAAATAATGATTTATTTAATTATTTAAGGAAGTGGTTGAAATATAATTAAATAAATAGTGATTTATTTAATTATTTGTGGATGATTTGGTCATATTTAACAAGGAATATTATCTAAATAAGGTTTAAATAATTATTCCTAGAAAATAATAAGATAAACAAAGGTTTATCTAATTAATTTCTTTGATTTTTGGGTTAAACATGACTGGGAATAATAATTAAATTATGGTTTAATTAATTATTCCATGAGGAAAATCAAACAAATATAGGTTTGTTTAATATTTCCTTTTGGGGTTTCCTGTTTTAACATAGTGAAAGCAATTTTACTTAGGGTAAAATTGGTCTTACATGGTGTACTTGGGTCCATCTAATGGTAATAGGTTAGATGACCAAAAAATGGTGTAACATCAGATATTGTGTGCAGCGGAAGATCATGTTGCTTCAGTACATTCCTACGGAAGATCAGGATGCAGATATTCTGACGAAGGCGCTCACTTTGAATACCATAGAGATAGGATCAGGGTGAAGGATAATCCCTTTCTTGTTGAGAAGGAGCGTTGAGATTCAACAAGAAGATCCTAGTGAAAAATATGCACCTACACTAGGATGGAGCCTCAGGCTATTTTTAGGTGGAAGTCTATTTTTAAAATGCATGAGAAAATTCTATTTATAGATGATGTTATATTTTTAGATGGATGTGCAAGTTCTATTTATAGATCGCATGTCTATTTATAGATGCATTTAGACTATTATTATCCCTTAATAATAGTTGGACAATAAAAAATAATCAGAACTTGGAAGTAGTTAACTGAAGTCACAAATCAGTTAGCTATAGGAAATTTGAGTTCAGAGGTTGGTTAGTGGGACATGCAAGTGGACTTAGTTGTAACTGAGTGATTCAAAGTTGTAACAGAGTTGGATGTGTAGTTATTAGAGTTGTAAAGTAGTTTAACTCAGTTAAGTGAGTTAAACTCAGTTGTGCTAGTTGTAACTGAAGATACACTAGTGAGATATT